>CM060604.1:39474890-39962390 GCA_030578255.1 Tiaroga cobitis
TGTAATAATTTATTTTATTTAGTTCGATTTTGTATTTTTATTGAATTACTCTTTTTTATTTAGAGCAGGTACAGCTAGTGTGTGATGCTTTTGCTATTTCAGAGGAAAACAATAATTTTATTTAATTAATAATTTTTGTTTCAGTCCACCATATAATTATGTTGTGTTTGATCTATGGAAAAAAGTTAGTTGTGAAATGGTTGAATATTAACAAAAGTTAATAGTTTTTTACAAGTTAGAATAATACGATATATATATATATATATAAACAAGCCGGTGGCACCGCCACCCCGGTGCCTTTACGGTTACTGTGCATGACGGGCAATATCGTAACTCCGCTTTGACCTTTGAGAAGATGTGTGCTATAGAGCTTGCATTGGTGTGGGCTCTGCAAAAGTGTGTGTGTGTGTGTGAGGCGTGATTGAACAATGTAGACATATATATATATATATATATATATAAAGGCACCGGGGTGGCGGTGCCACCGGCTTGTTTATATATATATATATATATATATATATATATGAATATAGCTGCGAGCAGCGATGAAGGGCCAAAGCCGGCGGCACCGCCACTCCGGTGCCTTTAGGTAACTAAAGGCACCGGGGTTGCGGTGCCACCGGCTTGGGCCCGTAATCGCTGCTCGCAGCTATATTTTATTATTATTATTAGGGCCCAAGCCTTGAAAAGGCGAAGGCCCTATTGTTTTCCTAAGGATTATTATTTATTATTATTATTATTATTATTATTATTATTATTATTATTATTATTTTACTACCTTTTGGGCACTTTTGGGGGCCTTAACGTGCTCGAAAACTCTTGAAACTTTGCACACATCTCAGAACCCGCGGCCATCAGGGCCGGGCTGAAGCTGGTACCCGGGCGTGGCAGGGGGGCTCGACAGCGCCCCCTGGAACGGGGTTTGAACACTTGGTCCATAAATCAAACACGCTTGCATGTAATAATATGAAACTCAGTACACATATAGATCTCATCGGTTCATATATACTTCATGCTCTTACTTTTTACCCCAGCCCAACAGGAAGTCGGCTATTAAGGGTTGTTTGGAAAACACATGCAATGGAATGTGAAATACTCCTCCTAGAGAATTCAAACACACGGCACGAAACTCGGTCAGCATGAAGTCAAGACACTGAGGATGAAAAATTGCCAGGGGATTTTTGATATCTCGAACGGTTTGGCCGTGGCGAGTAAACGAAATTATGGCGAGAAACGTGAAACAGGAAGTGTGTTATAACTACTGCATACATTAACTAATCTTGATGAAACTTCAGCAGTGTGTTCGTTGTAAGAGCCCGATCACATGGATGTGACTATTGTGAGTCAAAGTTATAGCGCCACCAACTGGAAGCAGGAAGTGTGTCACTTTCAAAATGCTTTTAAATCACCCTCTTATTTTTACCCGATTTGCTTCAAACTTCATGTGCATAATGTAGACACACGCCAGATGTAGACCTGTGAAAGGATTATTGATATCTTAGATACTGTTGCCATGGCAATGCATCAAACATTAATATTCCTTTTTTTAAGCTTTTTCATGCTTTTTTATGCTTTCGGGCACTTTTGGGGTTCTTAACGTGCTCGAAAACTCTTGAAACTTTGCACACGGGACAAAACCCGCGGCCATCAGGGCCAGGCTGAAGCTGGTACCCGGGCGTGGCAGGGGGGCTCGACAGCGCCCCCTTGAACGGGTCAGACAATTTGGTCCATATATCCAACACGCTTTACCCTATTTGCTTCAAACTTGATGTGTATAATGTAGACACAAGCCAGATGTAGACCTGTGAAAGGATTGTTGATATCTTAGATGCTGTTGCCGTGACAACGCATCAAACTTTAATATTCTTTTTGGATACTTTTGAGATTCTTAGCGCACTTTTGGGGCCCTTAACGTGCTCAAAAACTCTTGAAACTTTGCACACGGGTCAGAAACCGCGGCCATCAGGGCCGGGCTGAAGCTGGTACCCGGGCGTGGCAGGGGGGCTCGACAGCGCCCCCTGGAATGGGGTCCGAAAACTTGGTCCATAAATCAAACAGGCTTTACCCGATTTGCTTCAAACTTGATGTGTATAATGTAGACACACGCCAGATTTAGACCTGTGAAAGGATTGTTGATATCTTAGATGCTGTTGCCGTGACAACGCATCAAACTTTAATATTCTTTTTGGATACTTTTGAGACTCTCAGCGCACTTTGGGGGCCCTTAACGTGCACGAAAACTCTTGAAACTTTGCACACAGGTCAGAACCCGCGGCCATCAGGGCCGGGCTGAAGATGGTACCCGGGCGTGGCAGGGGGGCTCGACAGCGCCCCCTGGAACGGGGTGCGAAAACTTGGTCCATAAATCAAACACGCTTGCATGTAATAATATGAAACTCGGTAGACATATAGATCTCATCGGTTCATATATCCTTTGTACTTTTACTTTTTACCCCAGCCCAACAGGAAGTCGGCTATAATGGTTTGTTTGGAAGCGTATGCCCCTGGAATTCGATATACTCCTCCTAGAGAATTCAACCAATCGCAACGAAACTCGGTCAGCATGAAGTCAAGACATTGAGGATGAAAAATTGCCAGGGGATTTTTGATATCTCGAACGATTTGGCCGTGGCGAGGAAACGAATTTATGGCGAATAATGGAAACAGGAAGTGTGTTATAACTTCTGCATACATTAACTGATCTTGATGAAACTTCAACAGTGTGTTCGCTGTAAGAGGCCGATCACATGGATGTGACTATTATGAGTCAAAGTTATAGCGCCACCAACTGGCAGCAGGAAGTGTGTCACTTTCAAAATGCTTTGAAATCACCCTCTTATTTTTACCCGATTTGCTTCAAACTTGATGTGTATAATGTAGACACTCGCCAGATGTAGACCTGTGAAAGGATTATTGATGTCTTAGATACTGTTGCCATGGCAACGCATCAAACTTTAATATTGTTTTTGGATGCTTTTGAGACTCTTAGCATGCCTGAAATTGCTTAAAATTGCATGAAACTCGACAGACAGATCACATTTATTAGCCAGTAGACATGTGCAAAGTTTCAGAAACGGGCGTGGTGCAGGGGCTCAGTAGCGCCACCTTTTGTGACAAAAGTGTGTGTGGGGGGGGGGGGGGGGGGGGTTAGTTTCATCTACAGTTACAAAACTTTTTCAACTTGATGAAAATACATTAAAGATGCTAAATTGTGAACGGATATTGAATATCTCAAACGGTTTTGCTATGGCGAGGGATTATGTCAAAAAAAGAATCAGGAAATGTCTCATATCTTTCTAAAATGTAATTATACACCATTTATTTTTCTATAAAATTATACTAATATTAGAAGTAAACCCATTGTATTCCTTTTTTTCAATTTAAGATTTATGTTTAAGTTTAAAAACAGCCAGAATGGTTGTTTAGCCAAAAAAAAAAAAAAAAAAAAAATCATTCATAGTGCTTTACTGCCCTCTTGTGTTCAAAATCAGGTAGGCCAATTGATGCTACTATGGGAATATTTTCCCACCGTGACTCCGCTGGGGGCTTTAAAATCGCTAACTTGAAAGCGAAAGTAACGGACGTCTCCACAAGACGTGCAGCTGTGAGCATTTTTGTTTCATTTTAAAAGAAGCCCCATTTCGGGGGCGGATTTCTTGAATGTATTTTACAAAATCACAATGTTGTGTTTGATTGCGAGTATCCAAAAATAAGTAAACACTTTGCAGTTTGAATGATCTTCTTGAATAAAATGACGGAGTAGCCAATGTTTCCACTGTTCGATCGCGGACGTCCACACGGACATTGATAATGGTGGCGCGTGCAGAGCGCGTGCTTGAATTGTGAGTTCAATAGTCTATTATTTTTCACGGAAAACACAACAACAAAAGAGTATAATGATAGATTCGCTTAAATAGGCGCTTTTACATAAAATAGCCTATTCCGTCATCATCTTTTCAGTCAGCTCTTCACTCTCGTGATTAATGAAATTTGACTCCTGTTGCTGATATTTGCTGCAACTTTCGTTCAGCTCACAATTTAGTAAGCAAACACGCTTCAAATGTGTTTATTTTATTTTTGTGTATATATATGTGTGTATATATATATATATATATATATATATATATATATATATATATATATATATATATATATAGCTTATGTTTCAAATATGAGTTAATTAACAATCGTTGGAAAGAATGATACTTTTAAACATATCACTAAACCGTCATTAGGTGTCGCCAGGCGACCGTCTTAATGAGCGAGTCATTGATTCATTCGTTCAAACGATTCGTTCGAACGGCTGAGTCGTTCATGAATGAGACAGATTATGGATTGGTCGTTGAATCTTTGAGTCAACCGATTTGTTCAAAATGCTGAATCATTCAGTAATGAGAACGCGTTGCTGTGAGATGCTCGATGGTTCTGCTGTGATCTTTGTTGAACTATTTTCGCTGCTGAAACAGAAAAAAAGTCAATATTGCATCTAAAATGTAAGTGACTTGACACGTGTGTGTGTGTGTGTGTGTGCGTGTGAGTGCGTGCGTGCGTGTGTGTGTGTGTGTGTGTGTGTGTGTGCAATCAATCTCAGGTAAGAGGCATGAATAATGAGAATTGGACTTCTAGGAGTGAGGTTAATATTCCGGAGATGGTTCCCTCGGATTGTGAAAAGGAGGCGGCGCGGGAGTGGCCAGGCATTGCGCTACTTTAGTTTCAAAGTTTAAAACAATGCTAATATCATTTTTTTGAACGATTTCATTACAAATGTTTATTTTATATATTTATAAAATATTATAAAATATAATAACTATGTTTTGTCCTATTAACAAAAGACAGGCAATGTACTATTAACAAATGTTAATAGTTTTTTAAAAGTTAAAATGATACTTTATGCATTTGTTTTGTGTCAGATGATTAACAATATAAATTAAACAAAGCTTAAAACAAACAAAATAATAAAACGAAAACAAAGCTTGAACATTTTATTTAATTGAAAAGCCTTTTTGAAATAAAATGTGTTTTTTTCCCTCTGAAATAGCAAAAGCATCGCACACTTAGCTGTACCTGCTCTAAATAAATAATAGTATTTAAATAAAAATACAAAATCGAAATAAATAAATTATATAAAACAAAATCAAATCAAAGAAAATAAATCTTATTAAAGTTATGCAGGCACACATTTAACAATAATTTTCAAGTGACAAATAAAATCAATCAAAATTCCTTACACATGGAGTTAATCCTGACGATTCCTGAGGCGCCTTTCCTCATGACACTCGCTTTTTTTTTCGAAGATATATTTTCTTTGGTTTGATTTTGTTTTTGTAATAATTTATTTTATTTAGTTCGATTTTGTATTTTTATTGAATTACTCTTTTTTATTTAGAGCAGGTACAGCTAGTGTGTGATGCTTTTGCTATTTCAGAGGAAAACAATAATTTTATTTAATTAATAATTTTTGTTTCAGTCCACCATATAATTATGTTGTGTTTGATCTATGGAAAAAAGTTAGTTGTGAAATGGTTGAATATTAACAAAAGTTAATAGTTTTTTACAAGTTAGAATAATACGATATATATATATATATAAACAAGCCGGTGGCACCGCCACCCCGGTGCCTTTACGGTTACTGTGCATGACGGGCAATATCGTAACTCCGCTTTGACCTTTGAGAAGATGTGTGCTATAGAGCTTGCATTGGTGTGGGCTCTGCAAAAGTGTGTGTGTGTGTGTGAGGCGTGATTGAACAATGTAGACATATATATATATATATATATAAAGGCACCGGGGTGGCGGTGCCACCGGCTTGTTATATATATATATATATATATATATATATATATATATATATATATATATATATATATATATATGAATATAGCTGCGAGCAGCGATGAAGGGCCAAAGCCGGCGGCACCGCCACTCCGGTGCCTTTAGGTAACTAAAGGCACCGGGGTTGCGGTGCCACCGGCTTGGGCCCGTAATCGCTGCTCGCAGCTATATTTATTATTATTATTATTATTTTACTACCTTTTGGGCACTTTTGGGGGCCTTAACGTGCTCGAAAACTCTTGAAACTTTGCACACATCTCAGAACCCGCGGCCATCAGGGCCGGGCTGAAGCTGGTACCCGGGCGTGGCAGGGGGGCTCGACAGCGCCCCCTGGAACGGGGTTTGAACACTTGGTCCATAAATCAAACACGCTTGCATGTAATAATATGAAACTCAGTACACATATAGATCTCATCGGTTCATATATACTTCATGCTCTTACTTTTTACCCCAGCCCAACAGGAAGTCGGCTATTAAGGGTTGTTTGGAAAACACATGCAATGGAATGTGAAATACTCCTCCTAGAGAATTCAAACACACGGCACGAAACTCGGTCAGCATGAAGTCAAGACACTGAGGATGAAAAATTGCCAGGGGATTTTTGATATCTCGAACGGTTTGGCCGTGGCGAGTAAACGAAATTATGGCGAGAAACGTGAAACAGGAAGTGTGTTATAACTACTGCATACATTAACTAATCTCGATGAAACTTCAGCAGTGTGTTCGTTGTAAGAGCCCGATCACATGGATGTGACTATTGTGAGTCAAAGTTATAGCGCCACCAACTGGAAGCAGGAAGTGTGTCACTTTCAAAATGCTTTTAAATCACCCTCTTATTTTTACCCGATTTGCTTCAAACTTCATGTGCATAATGTAGACACACGCCAGATGTAGACCTGTGAAAGGATTATTGATATCTTAGATACTGTTGCCATGGCAATGCATCAAACATTAATATTCCTTTTTTTAAGCTTTTTCATGCTTTTTTATGCTTTCGGGCACTTTTGGGGTTCTTAACGTGCTCAAAAACTCTTGAAACTTTGCACACGGGACAAAACCCGCGGCCATCAGGGCCAGGCTGAAGCTGGTACCCGGGCGTGGCAGGGGGGCTCGACAGCGCCCCCTTGAACGGGTCAGACAATTTGGTCCATATATCCAACACGCTTTACCCTATTTGCTTCAAACTTGATGTGTATAATGTAGACACAAGCCAGATGTAGACCTGTGAAAGGATTGTTGATATCTTAGATGCTGTTGCCGTGACAACGCATCAAACTTTAATATTCTTTTTGGATACTTTTGAGATTCTTAGCGCACTTTTGGGGCCCTTAACATGCTCAAAAACTCTTGAAACTTTGCACACGGGTCAGAAACCGCGGCCATCAGGGCCGGGCTGAAGCTGGTACCCGGGCGTGGCAGGGGGGCTCGACAGCGCCCCCTGGAATGGGGTCCGAAAACTTGGTCCATAAATCAAACAGGCTTTACCCGATTTGCTTCAAACTTGATGTGTATAATGTAGACACACGCCAGATTTAGACCTGTGAAAGGATTGTTGATATCTTAGATGCTGTTGCCGTGACAACGCATCAAACTTTAATATTCTTTTTGGATACTTTTGAGACTCTCAGCGCACTTTGGGGGCCCTTAACGTGCTCAAAAACTCTTGAAACTTTGCACACGGGTCAGAACCCGTGGCCATCAGGGCCGGGCTGAAGCTGGTACCCGGGCGTGGCAGGGGGGCTCGACAGTGCCCCCTGGAACGGGGTCCGAAAACTTGGTCCATAAATCAAACACGCTTGAATGTAATAATATGAAACTCGGTACACATATAGATCTCATCGATTCATATATCCTTTGTACTTTTACTTTTTACCCCAGCCCAACAGGAAGTCGGCTATTATGGTTTGTTTGGAAGCGTATGCCCCTGGAATTCGATATACTCCTCCTAGAGAATTCAACCAATCGCAACGAAACTCGGTCAGCATGATGTCAAGACATTGAGGATGAAAAATTGCCAGGGGATTTCTGATATCTCGAACGGTTTGGCCGTGACGAGGAAACGAATTTATGGCGAATAATGGAAACAGGAAGTGTGTTATAACTTCTGCATACATTAACTGATCTTGATGAAACTTCAACAGTGTGTTCGCTGTGAGAGGCCGATCACATGGATGTGACTATTGTGAGTCAAAGTTATAGCGCCACCAACTGGCAGCATGAAGTGTGTCACTTTCAAAATACTTTGAAATCACCCTCTTATTTTTACCCGATTTGCTTCAAACTTGATGTGTATAATGTAAATACACGGCAGATGTAGACCTGTGAAAGGATTATTGATATCTTAGATACTGTTGCCATGGCAACGCATCAAACTTTAATATTCTTTTTGGATGCTTTTGAGACTCTTAGCATGCCTGAAATTGCTTAAAATTGCATGAAACTTGACAGACAGATCACATTTATTAGCCAGTAGACATGTGCAAAGTTTCAGAAACGGGCGTGGTGCAGGGGCTCAGTAGCGCCACCTTTTGTGGCAAAAGTGTGTGTGGGGGGGGGGGGTTAGTTTCATCTACAGTTACAAAACTTTTTCAACTTGATGAAAATACATTAAAGATGCTAAATTGTGAACGGATATTGAATATCTCAAACGGTTTTGCTATGGCGAGGGATTATGTCAAAAAAAGAATCAGGAAATGTCTCATATCTTTCTAAAATGTAATTATACACCATTTATTTTTCTATAAAATTATACTAATATTAGAAGTAAACCCATTGTATTCCTTTTTTTCAATTTAAGATTTATGTTTAAGTTTAAAAACAGCCAGAATGGTTGTTTAGCCAAAAAAATAAAAAAAAATAAAAATCATTCATAGTGCTTTACTGCCCTCTTGTGTTCAAAATCAGGTAGGCCAATTGATGCTACTATGGGAATATTTTCCCACCGTGACTCCGCTGGGGGCTTTAAAATCGCTAACTTGAAAGCGAAAGTAACGGACGTCTCCACAAGACGTGCAGCTGTGAGCATTTTTGTTTCATTTTAAAAGAAGCCCCATTTCGGGGGCGGATTTCTTGAATGTATTTTACAAAATCACAATGTTGTGTTTGATTGCGAGTATCCAAAAATAAGTAAACACTTTGCAGTTTGAATGATCTTCTTGAATAAAATGACGGAGTAGCCAATGTTTCCACTGTTCGATCGCGGACGTCCACACGGACATTGATAATGGTGGCGCGTGCAGAGCGCGTGCTTGAATTGTGAGTTCAATAGTCTATTATTTTTCACGGAAAACACAACAACAAAAGAGTATAATGATAGATTCGCTTAAATAGGCGCTTTTACATAAAATGCCTATTCCGTCATCATCTTTTCAGTCAGCTCTTCACTCTCGTGATTAATGAAATTTGACTCCTGTTGCTGATATTTGCTGCAACTTTCGTTCAGCTCACAATTTAGTAAGCAAACACGCTTCAAATGTGTTTATTTTATTTTTGTGTATATATGTGTATATATATATATATATATATATATATATATATATATATATAGCTTATGTTTCAAATATGAGTTAATTAACAATCGTTGGAAAGAATGATACTTTTAAACATATCACTAAACCGTCATTAGGTGTCGCCAGGCGACCGTCTTAATGAGCGAGTCATTGATTCATTCGTTCAAACGATTCGTTCGAACGGCTGAGTCATTCATGAATGAGACAGATTATGGATTGGTCGTTGAATCTTTGAGTCAACCGATTTGTTCAAAATGCTGAATCATTCAGTAATGAGAACGCGTTGCTGTGAGATGCTCGATGGTTCTGCTGTGATCTTTGTTGAACTATTTTCGCTGCTGAAACAGAAAAAAAGTCAATATTGCATCTAAAATGTAAGTGATTTGACGTGTGTGTGTGTGTGTGTGTGTGTGTGTGTGTGATTGTGTCTGTTACAGTGATTGTTTAACCCTTGTTAAAGTTTAGGCTTTGTATTTTTGGATATATATCTTTTTATATATAAAAAAATTGCATACAACCCATATATTTTAAATGTATTGTTTGCTTTAAATTACATTGAGATTTGTATGTTTGGTAATTGAACCTGAATGAATTTTAAATGAATGTGCGATATTTCAGATCATATTTTTGTTTTCCTTAAAATTTTAACTAACACTAACTTTACTCTCATCTGAATGATAGATTATTTATTTATGTCTAAAATAAAAGCACATTTGATTTTTCTTTTTTAATCAATGTAGAATGTGTAACTGAAAAAATAAACAGATTAGGGCTCTGTTCGAGAACAAGAAATGAAAACCAATGCAATATGATGAATGTCCAAAAGATTTTTTTGCTTTTAAACTATGTGTGTGTGTGTGTGTGTGTGTGTAAGAGATTTTGGTTGGGTGACAGTTGTAGTTTACAGTTTGACAAAAGCACAATGTTGTGTTTTATTGCGATTGTACACAAATATAAGTAAACACTTTGTAGTTTGAATAATGTCCTGTATGAACAAAAGGACGGAGTATGTTTTTATGTCTACATTGTTCAATCACGCCTCACACACACACACACACACAAAAACTATTTTTCTAATCAGATCAGGCAAATATTCTGTCTTGGCACACTTCATATAACTTTCAAACTTGTGTACTTATTTCATGTGTCCATTAAGTCCATGAGACCGTAGGGTGTCTCATTTTTCATTTTAGGTTTCAGAAGGTTGCTCACGCATACTTTGTGGTTGATATGTGCCCTCAATGCACACTTTTGCAGAGCCCACACTGATGCAAGCTCTACAGCACACATCTTCTCAAAGGTCAAAGCGGGGTTACGTTATTGCCCGTCACGCACAGTAACCCTAAAGGCACCGGGGTGGCGGTGCCACCGGCTTGTTTATATATATATATATATATATATATATATATATATATATATATATATATATATATATATATATATATATATATATATATATAAATATAGCTGCGAGCAGCGATGAAGGGCCAAAGCCGGCGGCACCGCCACTCCGGTGCCTTTAGGTAATTAAAGGCACCGGGGTTGCGGTGCCACCGGCTTGGGCCCGTAATCGCTGCTCGCAGCTATATTTAGGGCCCAAGCCTTGAAAAGGCGAAGGCCCTATTGTTTTCCTAAGGATTATTATTAGGGCCCAAGCCCTGAAAGGGCGAAGGCCCTATTGTTTTCCTTAGGATTATTTTTTTTTTTTTTCTCTTTTATTTTTCTTACGACTATTCGGGCACTTTTGGGGCTCTTAACGTGCACGAAAACTCTTGAAACTTTGCACACGGGTCAGAACCCGCGGCCATCAGGGCCGGGCTGAAGATGGTACCCGGGCGTGGCAGGGGGGCTCGACAGCGCCCCCTGGAACGGGGTCCGAAAACTTGGTCCATAAATCAAACACGCTTGCATGTAAGAATATGAAACTCAGTACACATATAGATCTCATCGGTTCATATATACTTCATGCTCTTACTTTTTACCCCAGCCCAACAGGAAGTCGGCTATTTAGGGTTGTTTGTAAAACGCATGCAATGGAATTTAAAGTACTTCTCCTAGAGAATTCAAAGAAATGCCACGAAACTCGGTCAGCATGAAGTCAAGACATTGAGGATGAAAAATTGCCAGCGGATTTTTGATATCTCGAACGGTTTGGCCGTGGCGAGGAAACGAAATTATGGCGAGAAACGTGAAACAGGAAGTGTGTTATAACTTCAGCATACATTAGCTGATCTTAATGAAACTTCAGCAGTGTGTTCGTTGTAAGAGGACGATCACATGGATGTGACTATTGTGAGTCAAAGTTATAGCGCCACCAACTGGCAGCAGGAAGTGTGTCACTTTCAAAATGCTGTGAAATCACCCTCTTATTTGAACCCAATTTGCTTCAAACTTCATCTGTATAATGTAAATACACGGCAGATGTAGACCTGTGAAAGGATTATTGATATATTAGATACTGTTGCCGTGGCAACGCATCAAACTTTAATATTCTTTGTTGATGCTTTTGAGACTCTTAACATACTTGAAATAACATGAAACTCGACAGACACATCACATTTATTAGCCAGTAGACATGTGCAAAGTTTCAGAAACGGGCGTGGTGCAGGGGCTCAGTAGCGCCACCTTTTGACAAAAGTGGGGGTGTTAGTTCTATAGTTTTACCTACAATCATAAAACTCGGTACGCATATTGTTCAGATCAAGCCGGACAACTTTCTAATTTACTGTCATTAGCTCAGACCAAGAGGGAGTCAGATATTTTAGTTTGAATGTGGATGTTTCTGAGAATTTTCTCTCCCTCTCTTTCCGTCTCTGTGTGTGAGGGATTTGTCTATTGATTTTAATGCATTTCAAGGTTTCAGGGGATTTTGGGACTCTTAACGTGCTCAAAAACTTTTGAAATTTTGCACACAGGTCAGAACCCACGGCCATCAGGGCCGGGCGTGGCAGGGGGGCTCAACAGCGCCCCCTTGAACGGGGTCCGACAATTTGGTCCATATATTCAACACGCTTGCATGAATTAATATGAAACTCAGTACACATATAGATCTCATCGGGCCAAACATTTTACCCCTGGTCAAGTTTTACGCCAGCCCAACAGGAAGTCGGCTATTATGGGTTGTTTGGAAAACGCTTGCTGTGGAATTTGAAGTACTACTCCTAGGCAATTCATTCAATCATCGCCAAACTAGGCGTGCATGAAGTCAAGACATTGAGGATGCTAAATTGCTGACGGATTTTTGATATCTCGAACGGTTTGGCCGTGGCGAGGAAATGAATTTTCATGACTAAAAAAGGACATATAAAGTGTGTTATAACTTAGTTAGATTTACCTACAGTTACAAAACTCAGCTTGTATATTCTTCTCCTCAAGCCAAACAACTTTCTAATTTACAGTCAATAGCTCCAACCCTCAGAAAGTCAGATATTGTGGTTTGAATGTGGATTTCATGAAATGGTATCTCTCTCTGTCACTCTTTGACAGAGAGAGGGCCCCCTCCCATTCTATGTGTGTGTGTGTGTGTGGCTGTCTGTGTGGGGAGGGAGGGGGAGGGAGGGCTGGTGTCTGTGTTTATATGTGTGTGTGTGGCTGGCTGGCTGTTACAGTGACATGATATTAAGCCTTTCATTGCTGTGTGATTTTTCCTGCATTAAAGGATAAAGAAATCTCTAAGGCCTTGTCTTTTTGCATAACAATTTTGTATTTTTTTTAAATTACAAAATATGCACAGAACCAAGATCTTTTAAATGTATAGTTTGCTTTAAATAAAATTAAGATTGTATTGGTAATTGAAGCTGAATGAATTTAAAATGAATGTGCTATATTTCAGAACAATATATTTGTTTTCCTTTAAATTGTAAAACACTAACTTTATTCTCATCTGAATTATAAATAATTTATTCCTGTATAAAATAAAAACACATTTGAATTTTTCTTTTTTAATCAATGTAGAATGTGTAATTGAAAAATAAACAGATTAGGGCTCTGAGGACAATAAATGAAAATCAATGCGATGTGGTGAATGTCCAAAAGATGGCACCCACAGACTGTTTTAAATGGGGTTGGATAAATATTTTTTGCTTTTAGACAGTGTGTGCGTGTGATTTTAGTTTGGTGACAGTTGTAGGTTACAGTTTGACAAGAGTTTATAGTTTGAAAAAAGCACTTTGTTGTGTTTTATTGGACGGAGTATGTTTTTATGTGTAACAGTTCAATCGCACCCGCACCTCACACACACACACACACACACACACACACACACACACACATATTGAAACCTGAGTGAAGTACAAAGCCCATAATAAAGAATAGTTTAGCATCCAAATACATCGCAAATGTTGAAACAGTTTGATTCTAATGAGAGAGTTACGTGAGCCAAACACCACTTACTTTCACTTTCGCTTTCAATTATTTCGGTTAATTCTTAATTATAGTTTTTTTGAATTCTTGTTCTGTTCTGAATATCATTAAATTTAAAGAATTGCTTGTGTAATATTTTGAGTGTATCATCAAAACAGAATAATTCTCTCGGTTTAGTGATTCCCTAGTTTTTTTTATTGTTTTCATTGTTCTCAGGTAAGGCAAGTGAGATATATATATATATATATATATATATATATATATATATATATATATATATATATATATATATATATATAAAAATATATATATATATATATATATATGTATTTTTATATATATATATATATAATTTATATATATATATATATATATATATATATATATATATATATATATATATATATATATATATATATAAATATAGCTGCGAGCAGCGATGAAGGGCCAAAGCCGGCGGCACCGCCACCCCGGTGCCTTTAGGTAACTAAAGGAACCAGGGTTGCGGTGCCACCGGCTTGGGCCCGTAATCGCTGCTCGCAGCTATATTTTATTATTATTATTATTAGGGCCCAAGCCTTGAAAAGGCGAAGGCCCTATTGTTTTCCTAAGGATTATTATTTATTATTATTATTATTATTAGGGCCCAAGCCTTGAAAAGGCGAAGGCCCTATTGTTTTCCTTAGGATTATTATTTATTATTATTATTATTATTATTATTTTACTACCTTTTGGGCACTTTTGGGGGCCTTAACGTGCTCGAAAACTCTTGAAACTTTGCACACATCTCAGAACCCGCGGCCATCAGGGCCGGGCTGAAGCTGGTACCCGGGCGTGGCAGGGGGGCTCGACAGCGCCCCCTGGAACGGGGTTTGAACACTTGGTCCATAAATCAAACACGCTTGCATGTAATAATATGAAACTCAGTACACATATAGATCTCATCGGTTCATATATACTTCATGCTCTTACTTTTTACCCCAGCCCAACAGGAAGTCGGCTATTAAGGGTTGTTTGGAAAACACATGCAATGGAATGTGAAATACTCCTCCTAGAGAATTCAAACACACGGCACGAAACTCGGTCAGCATGAAGTCAAGACACTGAGGATGAAAAATTGCCAGGGGATTTTTGATATCTCGAACGGTTTGGCCGTGGCGAGTAAACGAAATTATGGCGAGAAACGTGAAACAGGAAGTGTGTTATAACTACTGCATACATTAACTAATCTTGATGAAACTTCAGCAGTGTGTTCGTTGTAAGAGCCCGATCACATGGATGTGACTATTGTGAGTCAAAGTTATAGCGCCACCAACTGGAAGCAGGAAGTGTGTCACTTTCAAAATGCTTTTAAATCACCCTCTTATTTTTACCCGATTTGCTTCAAACTTCATGTGCATAATGTAGACACACGCCAGATGTAGACCTGTGAAAGGATTATTGATATCTTAGATACTGTTGCCATGGCAATGCATCAAACATTAATATTCCTTTTTTTAAGCTTTTTCATGCTTTTTTATGCTTTCGGGCACTTTTGGGGTTCTTAACGTGCTCGAAAACTCTTGAAACTTTGCACACGGGACAAAACCCGCGGCCATCAGGGCCAGGCTGAAGCTGGTACCCGGGCGTGGCAGGGGGGCTCGACAGCGCCCCCTTGAACGGGTCAGACAATTTGGTCCATATATCCAAGACGCTTTACCCTATTTGCTTCAAACTTGATGTGTATAATGTAGACACAAGCCAGATGTAGACCTGTGAAAGGATTGTTGATATCTTAGATGCTGTTGCCGTGACAACGCATCAAACTTTAATATTCTTTTTGGATACTTTTGAGATTCTTAGCGCACTTTTGGGGCCCTTAACGTGCTCAAAAACTCTTGAAACTTTGCACACGGGTCAGAAACCGCGGCCATCAGGGCCGGGCTGAAGCTGGTACCCGGGCGTGGCAGGGGGGCTCGACAGCGCCCCCTGGAATGGGGTCCGAAAACTTGGTCCATAAATCAAACAGGCTTTACCCGATTTGCTTCAAACTTGATGTGTATAATGTAGACACACGCCAGATTTAGACCTGTGAAAGGATTGTTGATATCTTAGATGCTGTTGCCGTGACAACGCATCAAACTTTAATATTCTTTTTGGATACTTTTGAGACTCTCAGCGCACTTTGGGGGCCCTTAACGTGCTCAAAAACTCTTGAAACTTTGCACACGGGTCAGAACCCGTGGCCATCAGGGCCGGGCTGAAGCTGGTACCCGGGCGTGGCAGGGGGGCTCGACAGTGCCCCCTGGAACGGGGTCCGAAAACTTGGTCCATAAATCAAACACGCTTGAATGTAATAATATGAAACTGGGTACACATATAGATCTCATCGATTCATATATCCTTTGTACTTTTACTTTTTACCCCAGCCCAACAGGAAGTCGGCTATTATGGTTTGTTTGGAAGCGTATGCCCCTGGAATTCGATATACTCCTCCTAGAGAATTCAACCAATCGCCACGAAACTCGGTCAGCATGAAGTCAAGACATTGAGGATGAAAAGTTGCCAGGGGATTTTTGATATCTCGAACGGTTTGGCTGTGGCGAGGAAACGAATTTATGGCGAATAAAGGAAACAGGAAGTGTGTTATAACTTCTGCATACATTAACTGATCTTGATGAAACTTCAGCAGTGTGTTCGCTGTAAGAGTCCGATCACATGGATGTGACTATTGTGAGTCAAAGTTATAGCGCCACCAACTGGCAGCAGGAAGTGTGTCACTTCCTAAAGGCTTTGAAATCACCCTCTTATTTTTACCCAATTTGCTTCAAACTTTATGTGTATAATGTAGACACACGGCAGATGTAGACCTGAGAAAGGATTATTGATATCTTAGATACTGTTGCCGTGGCAACGCATCAAACTTTATTATTCTTTGTTGATGCTTTTGAGACTCTTAACATACTTGAAATTGCATGAAACCCGACAGACACATCACATTTATTAGACAGTAGACATGTGCAGAGTTTCAGAAACGGGCATGGTGAGAGCAATTAGAGAATAATGTTTAAGTTTAAAAACAGCCAGAATGGTTGTTTAGTCAAAAAAATTTTTTTTCCAAATCATACATAGTGTTATACTGCCCTCTTGTGTTCAAAATCAGGTAAAAAGCGAAAGTAAAATAAGGACGTCTGCACAATTCATTAATAATGGTGCAGAGTAGAGTGAGCTTTTTCAATTAATTCCTATGGAAGTAGGAATGAACTAAACAACGTTCGCTCTGTTCTGCTCGTCCCTCACCGTGGGCGCGCAGAGTTATGAATGCCCGTGCAGCCGTGAGCATTTTAGTTTCATTTTAAAATTAGCGCCATTTCGGGGGACGTATTACTTTAATTTATTTAACAAAAACACAATGTTGTGTTTAATTGCGAGTGTACACAAATATAAGTAAACACTTTGACGTTTGAATGATGTCCTGTATGAAGAAAATGACGGAGTATGTTTCACTGTTCAATCGCGCTGAGCCACCCAGACCCCCACACACACACTGACACACACACACACACACACACACACACACACACACACACACACACAAACACACACACACACACACACACAATAATAAAACATTCAACCTAACATATACAAATTACACTGCTATGTTGAAATAGTCAGTAGTACAATTTGTATCATTCACAGTAAGCACCGCTCCACTGTGATTTTTCCAAGCACATTTTTGCACAAGTGAAGAGGATGATTTTTTCCGTCGATATTGGAACGTGAGTGAAGTACAAAGCCTGTAATAAAGAATAGTTTAGCATCCAAATACATCGCAAATGTTGCAACATTTAGATTCTAAAGAGAGATTTACGTGAGCCTAACACCACTTACTTTTACTTTTGTTTTAAATTATTTCGTTTTGGCTTTATTATAGTTATTTTTTTATTTGTGTTCTGTTCTGAATATCATTAAATTTAAAGGATTTGTTGTGGAATATTTTGAGTGTATAATCAAATAACACTAAACCGTCACTAGGTGTCGCCAGGCGACCGTCTTAATGAGCGGGTCATTGATTCATTCGTTCAAACGATTCGTTTGAACGACTGAGTCATTCATGAATGAGACAGATGTTTATGGATTGGTCATTGAATCTTTGAGTCAACCAATTTGTTCAAAATGCTGAATCATTCAGTAATGAGAAAACCTGTTGCTGTGAGATGCAATGGTTCTGCTGTGATCTTTGTTTAACTATTTTCGCTGCTGAAACAGAAGAACAGTCAATATTGCATCTAAAATGTAAGTGACTTGACACGTGTGTGTGTGTGTGTGTGTGTGTGTGTGTGTGTGCGTGTGAGTGCGTGCGTGCGTGTGTGTGTGTGTGTGTGTGTGTGTGTGCAATCAATCCCAGGTAAGAGGCATGAATAATGAGAATTGGACTTCTAGGAGTGAGGTTAATATTCCGGAGATGGTTCCCTCGGATTGTGAAAAGGAGGCGGCGCGGGAGTGGCCAGGCATTGCGCTACTTCTGTTTCAAAGTTTAAAACAATGCTAATATCATTTTTTTGAACGATTTCATTACAAATGTTTATTTTATATATTTATAAAATATTATAAAATATAATAACTATGTTTTGTCCTATTAACAAAAGACAGGCAATGTACTATTAACAAATGTTAATAGTTTTTTAAAAGTTAAAATGATACTTTATGCATTTGTTTTGTGTCAGATGATTAACAATATAAATTAAACAAAGCTTAAAACAAACAAAATAATAAAACGAAAACAAAGCTTGAACATTTTATTTAATTGAAAAGCCTTTTTGAAATAAAATGTGTTTTTTTCCCTCTGAAATAGCAAAAGCATCGCACACTTAGCTGTACCTGCTCTAAATAAATAATAGTATTTAAATAAAAATACAAAATCGAAATAAATAAATTATATAAAACAAAATCAAATCAAAGAAAATAAATCTTATTAAAGTTATGCAGGCACACATTTAACAATAATTTTCAAGTGACAAATAAAATCAATCAAAATTCCTTACACATGGAGTTAATCCTGACGATTCCTGAGGCGCCTTTCCTCATGACACTCGCTTTTTTTTTCGAAGATATATTTTCTTTGGTTTGATTTTGTTTTTGTAATAATTTATTTTATTTAGTTCGATTTTGTATTTTTATTGAATTACTCTTTTTTATTTAGAGCAGGTACAGCTAGTGTGTGATGCTTTTGCTATTTCAGAGGAAAACAATAATTTTATTTAATTAATAATTTTTGTTTCAGTCCACCATATAATTATGTTGTGTTTGATCTATGGAAAAAAGTTAGTTGTGAAATGGTTGAATATTAACAAAAGTTAATAGTTTTTTACAAGTTAGAATAATACGATATATATATATATATAAACAAGCCGGTGGCACCGCCACCCCCGGTGCCTTTACGGTTACTGTGCATGACGGGCAATATCGTAACTCCGCTTTGACCTTTGAGAAGATGTGTGCTATAGAGCTTGCATTGGTGTGGGCTCTGCAAAAGTGTGTGTGTGTGTGTGAGGCGTGATTGAACAATGTAGACATATATATATATATATATATATAAAGGCACCGGGGTGGCGGTGCCACCGGCTTGTTTATATATATATATATATATATATATATATATATATATATATATATATATATATATATATATATGAATATAGCTGCGAGCAGCGATGAAGGGCCAAAGCCGGCGGCACCGCCACTCCGGTGCCTTTAGGTAACTAAAGGCACCGGGGTTGCGGTGCCACCGGCTTGGGCCCGTAATCGCTGCTCGCAGCTATATTTATTATTATTATTTTACTACCTTTTGGGCACTTTTGGGGGCCTTAACGTGCTCGAAAACTCTTGAAACTTTGCACACATCTCAGAACCCGCGGCCATCAGGGCCGGGCTGAAGCTGGTACCCGGGCGTGGCAGGGGGGCTCGACAGCGCCCCCTGGAACGGGGTTTGAACACTTGGTCCATAAATCAAACACGCTTGCATGTAATAATATGAAACTCAGTACACATATAGATCTCATCGGTTCATATATACTTCATGCTCTTACTTTTTACCCCAGCCCAACAGGAAGTCGGCTATTAAGGGTTGTTTGGAAAACACATGCAATGGAATGTGAAATACTCCTCCTAGAGAATTCAAACACACGGCACGAAACTCGGTCAGCATGAAGTCAAGACACTGAGGATGAAAAATTGCCAGGGGATTTTTGATATCTCGAACGGTTTGGCCGTGGCGAGTAAACGAAATTATGGCGAGAAACGTGAAACAGGAAGTGTGTTATAACTACTGCATACATTAACTAATCTCGATGAAACTTCAGCAGTGTGTTCGTTGTAAGAGCCCGATCACATGGATGTGACTATTGTGAGTCAAAGTTATAGCGCCACCAACTGGAAGCAGGAAGTGTGTCACTTTCAAAATGCTTTTAAATCACCCTCTTATTTTTACCCGATTTGCTTCAAACTTCATGTGCATAATGTAGACACACGCCAGATGTAGACCTGTGAAAGGATTATTGATATCTTAGATACTGTTGCCATGGCAATGCATCAAACATTAATATTCCTTTTTTTAAGCTTTTTCATGCTTTTTTATGCTTTCGGGCACTTTTGGGGTTCTTAACGTGCTCAAAAACTCTTGAAACTTTGCACACGGGACAAAACCCGCGGCCATCAGGGCCAGGCTGAAGCTGGTACCCGGGCGTGGCAGGGGGGCTCGACAGCGCCCCCTTGAACGGGTCAGACAATTTGGTCCATATATCCAACACGCTTTACCCTATTTGCTTCAAACTTGATGTGTATAATGTAGACACAAGCCAGATGTAGACCTGTGAAAGGATTGTTGATATCTTAGATGCTGTTGCCGTGACAACGCATCAAACTTTAATATTCTTTTTGGATACTTTTGAGATTCTTAGCGCACTTTTGGGGCCCTTAACATGCTCAAAAACTCTTGAAACTTTGCACACGGGTCAGAAACCGCGGCCATCAGGGCCGGGCTGAAGCTGGTACCCGGGCGTGGCAGGGGGGCTCGACAGCGCCCCCTGGAATGGGGTCCGAAAACTTGGTCCATAAATCAAACAGGCTTTACCCGATTTGCTTCAAACTTGATGTGTATAATGTAGACACACGCCAGATTTAGACCTGTGAAAGGATTGTTGATATCTTAGATGCTGTTGCCGTGACAACGCATCAAACTTTAATATTCTTTTTGGATACTTTTGAGACTCTCAGCGCACTTTGGGGGCCCTTAACGTGCTCAAAAACTCTTGAAACTTTGCACACGGGTCAGAACCCGTGGCCATCAGGGCCGGGCTGAAGCTGGTACCCGGGCGTGGCAGGGGGGCTCGACAGTGCCCCCTGGAACGGGGTCCGAAAACTTGGTCCATAAATCAAACACGCTTGAATGTAATAATATGAAACTCGGTACACATATAGATCTCATCGATTCATATATCCTTTGTACTTTTACTTTTTACCCCAGCCCAACAGGAAGTCGGCTATTATGGTTTGTTTGGAAGCGTATGCCCCTGGAATTCGATATACTCCTCCTAGAGAATTCAACCAATCGCAACGAAACTCGGTCAGCATGATGTCAAGACATTGAGGATGAAAAATTGCCAGGGGATTTCTGATATCTCGAACGGTTTGGCCGTGACGAGGAAACGAATTTATGGCGAATAATGGAAACAGGAAGTGTGTTATAACTTCTGCATACATTAACTGATCTTGATGAAACTTCAACAGTGTGTTCGCTGTGAGAGGCCGATCACATGGATGTGACTATTGTGAGTCAAAGTTATAGCGCCACCAACTGGCAGCATGAAGTGTGTCACTTTCAAAATACTTTGAAATCACCCTCTTATTTTTACCCGATTTGCTTCAAACTTGATGTGTATAATGTAAATACACGGCAGATGTAGACCTGTGAAAGGATTATTGATATCTTAGATACTGTTGCCATGGCAACGCATCAAACTTTAATATTCTTTTTGGATGCTTTTGAGACTCTTAGCATGCCTGAAATTGCTTAAAATTGCATGAAACTTGACAGACAGATCACATTTATTAGCCAGTAGACATGTGCAAAGTTTCAGAAACGGGCGTGGTGCAGGGGCTCAGTAGCGCCACCTTTTGTGGCAAAAGTGTGTGTGGGGGGGGGGGTTAGTTTCATCTACAGTTACAAAACTTTTTCAACTTGATGAAAATACATTAAAGATGCTAAATTGTGAACGGATATTGAATATCTCAAACGGTTTTGCTATGGCGAGGGATTATGTCAAAAAAAGAATCAGGAAATGTCTCATATCTTTCTAAAATGTAATTATACACCATTTATTTTTCTATAAAATTATACTAATATTAGAAGTAAACCCATTGTATTCCTTTTTTTCAATTTAAGATTTATGTTTAAGTTTAAAAACAGCCAGAATGGTTGTTTAGCCAAAAAAATAAAAATAAATAAAAATCATTCATAGTGCTTTACTGCCCTCTTGTGTTCAAAATCAGGTAGGCCAATTGATGCTACTATGGGAATATTTTCCCACCGTGACTCCGCTGGGGGCTTTAAAATCGCTAACTTGAAAGCGAAAGTAACGGACGTCTCCACAAGACGTGCAGCTGTGAGCATTTTTGTTTCATTTTAAAAGAAGCCCCATTTCGGGGGCGGATTTCTTGAATGTATTTTACAAAATCACAATGTTGTGTTTGATTGCGAGTATCCAAAAATAAGTAAACACTTTGCAGTTTGAATGATCTTCTTGAATAAAATGACGGAGTAGCCAATGTTTCCACTGTTCGATCGCGGACGTCCACACGGACATTGATAATGGTGGCGCGTGCAGAGCGCGTGCTTGAATTGTGAGTTCAATAGTCTATTATTTTTCACGGAAAACACAACAACAAAAGAGTATAATGATAGATTCGCTTAAATAGGCGCTTTTACATAAAATGCCTATTCCGTCATCATCTTTTCAGTCAGCTCTTCACTCTCGTGATTAATGAAATTTGACTCCTGTTGCTGATATTTGCTGCAACTTTCGTTCAGCTCACAATTTAGTAAGCAAACACGCTTCAAATGTGTTTATTTTATTTTTGTGTATATATGTGTATATATATATATATATATATATATATATATATATATATATATATATATATATATATATATATATATATAGCTTATGTTTCAAATATGAGTTAATTAACAATCGTTGGAAAGAATGATACTTTTAAACATATCACTAAACCGTCATTAGGTGTCGCCAGGCGACCGTCTTAATGAGCGAGTCATTGATTCATTCGTTCAAACGATTCGTTCGAACGGCTGAGTCATTCATGAATGAGACAGATTATGGATTGGTCGTTGAATCTTTGAGTCAACCGATTTGTTCAAAATGCTGAATCATTCAGTAATGAGAACGCGTTGCTGTGAGATGCTCGATGGTTCTGCTGTGATCTTTGTTGAACTATTTTCGCTGCTGAAACAGAAAAAAAGTCAATATTGCATCTAAAATGTAAGTGATTTGACGTGTGTGTGTGTGTGTGTGTGTGTGTGTGTGATTGTGTCTGTTACAGTGATTGTTTAACCCTTGTTAAAGTTTAGGCTTTGTATTTTTGGATATATATCTTTTTATATATAAAAAAATTGCATACAACCCATATATTTTAAATGTATTGTTTGCTTTAAATTACATTGAGATTTGTATGTTTGGTAATTGAACCTGAATGAATTTTAAATGAATGTGCGATATTTCAGATCATATTTTTGTTTTCCTTAAAATTTTAACTAACACTAACTTTACTCTCATCTGAATGATAGATTATTTATTTATGTCTAAAATAAAAGCACATTTGATTTTTCTTTTTTAATCAATGTAGAATGTGTAACTGAAAAAATAAACAGATTAGGGCTCTGTTCGAGAACAAGAAATGAAAACCAATGCAATATGATGAATGTCCAAAAGATTTTTTTGCTTTTAAACTATGTGTGTGTGTGTGTGTGTGTGTGTAAGAGATTTTGGTTGGGTGACAGTTGTAGTTTACAGTTTGACAAAAGCACAATGTTGTGTTTTATTGCGATTGTACACAAATATAAGTAAACACTTTGTAGTTTGAATAATGTCCTGTATGAACAAAAGGACGGAGTATGTTTTTATGTCTACATTGTTCAATCACGCCTCACACACACACACACACACAAAAACTATTTTTCTAATCAGATCAGGCAAATATTCTGTCTTGGCACACTTCATATAACTTTCAAACTTGTGTACTTATTTCATGTGTCCATTAAGTCCATGAGACCGTAGGGTGTCTCATTTTTCATTTTAGGTTTCAGAAGGTTGCTCACGCATACTTTGTGGTTGATATGTGCCCTCAATGCACACTTTTGCAGAGCCCACACTGATGCAAGCTCTACAGCACACATCTTCTCAAAGGTCAAAGCGGGGTTACGTTATTGCCCGTCACGCACAGTAACCCTAAAGGCACCGGGGTGGCGGTGCCACCGGCTTGTTTATATATATATATATATATATATATATATATATATATATATAAATATAGCTGCGAGCAGCGATGAAGGGCCAAAGCCGGCGGCACCGCCACTCCGGTGCCTTTAGGTAATTAAAGGCACCGGGGTTGCGGTGCCACCGGCTTGGGCCCGTAATCGCTGCTCGCAGCTATATTTATTATTATTATTATTATTTTACTACCTTTTGGGCACTTTTGGGGGCCTTAACGTGCTCGAAAACTCTTGAAACTTTGCACACATCTCAGAACCCGCGGCCATCAGGGCCGGGCTGAAGCTGGTACCCGGGCGTGGCAGGGGGGCTCGACAGCGCCCCCTGGAACGGGGTTTGAACACTTGGTCCATAAATCAAACACGCTTGCATGTAATAATATGAAACTCAGTACACATATAGATCTCATCGGTTCATATATACTTCATGCTCTTACTTTTTACCCCAGCCCAACAGGAAGTCGGCTATTAAGGGTTGTTTGGAAAACACATGCAATGGAATGTGAAATACTCCTCCTAGAGAATTCAAACACACGGCACGAAACTCGGTCAGCATGAAGTCAAGACACTGAGGATGAAAAATTGCCAGGGGATTTTTGATATCTCGAACGGTTTGGCCGTGGCGAGTAAACGAAATTATGGCGAGAAACGTGAAACAGGAAGTGTGTTATAACTACTGCATACATTAACTAATCTCGATGAAACTTCAGCAGTGTGTTCGTTGTAAGAGCCCGATCACATGGATGTGACTATTGTGAGTCAAAGTTATAGCGCCACCAACTGGAAGCAGGAAGTGTGTCACTTTCAAAATGCTTTTAAATCACCCTCTTATTTTTACCCGATTTGCTTCAAACTTCATGTGCATAATGTAGACACACGCCAGATGTAGACCTGTGAAAGGATTATTGATATCTTAGATACTGTTGCCATGGCAATGCATCAAACATTAATATTCCTTTTTTTAAGCTTTTTCATGCTTTTTTATGCTTTCGGGCACTTTTGGGGTTCTTAACGTGCTCAAAAACTCTTGAAACTTTGCACACGGGACAAAACCCGCGGCCATCAGGGCCAGGCTGAAGCTGGTACCCGGGCGTGGCAGGGGGGCTCGACAGCGCCCCCTTGAACGGGTCAGACAATTTGGTCCATATATCCAACACGCTTTACCCTATTTGCTTCAAACTTGATGTGTATAATGTAGACACAAGCCAGATGTAGACCTGTGAAAGGATTGTTGATATCTTAGATGCTGTTGCCGTGACAACGCATCAAACTTTAATATTCTTTTTGGATACTTTTGAGATTCTTAGCGCACTTTTGGGGCCCTTAACGTGCTCAAAAACTCTTGAAACTTTGCACACGGGTCAGAAACCGCGGCCATCAGGGCCGGGCTGAAGCTGGTACCCGGGCGTGGCAGGGGGGCTCGACAGCGCCCCCTGGAATGGGGTCCGAAAACTTGGTCCATAAATCAAACAGGCTTTACCCGATTTGCTTCAAACTTGATGTGTATAATGTAGACACACGCCAGATTTAGACCTGTGAAAGGATTGTTGATATCTTAGATGCTGTTGCCGTGACAACGCATCAAACTTTAATATTCTTTTTGGATACTTTTGAGACTCTCAGCGCACTTTGGGGGCCCTTAACGTGCTCAAAAACTCTTGAAACTTTGCACACGGGTCAGAACCCGTGGCCATCAGGGCCGGGCTGAAGCTGGTACCCGGGCGTGGCAGGGGGGCTCGACAGTGCCCCCTGGAACGGGGTCCGAAAACTTGGTCCATAAATCAAACACGCTTGAATGTAATAATATGAAACTCGGTACACATATAGATCTCATCGATTCATATATCCTTTGTACTTTTACTTTTTACCCCAGCCCAACAGGAAGTCGGCTATTATGGTTTGTTTGGAAGCGTATGCCCCTGGAATTCGATATACTCCTCCTAGAGAATTCAACCAATCGCCACGAAACTCGGTCAGCATGATGTCAAGACATTGAGGATGAAAAATTGCCAGGGGATTTCTGATATCTCGAACGGTTTGGCCGTGACGAGGAAACGAATTTATGGCGAATAATGGAAACAGGAAGTGTGTTATAACTTCTGCATACATTAACTGATCTTGATGAAACTTCAACAGTGTGTTCGCTGTGAGAGGCCGATCACATGGATGTGACTATTGTGAGTCAAAGTTATAGCGCCACCAACTGGCAGCATGAAGTGTGTCACTTTCAAAATACTTTGAAATCACCCTCTTATTTTTACCCGATTTGCTTCAAACTTCATGTGCATAATGTAGACACACGCCAGATGTAGACCTGTGAAAGGATTATTGATATCTTAGATACTGTTGCCATGGCAACGCATCAAACTTTAATATTCTTTTTGGATGCTTTTGAGACTCTTAGCATGCCTGAAATTACTTAAAATTGCATGAAACTTGACAGACAGATCACATTTATTAGCCAGTAGACATGTGCAAAGTTTCAGAAACGGGCGTGGTGCAGGGGCTCAGTAGCGCCACCTTTTGTGGCAAAAGTGTGTGTGGGGGGGGGGTTAGTTTCATCTACAGTTACAAAACTTTTTCAACTTGATGAAAATACATTAAAGATGCTAAATTGTGAACGGATATTGAATATCTCAAACGGTTTTGCTATGGCGAGGGATTATGTCAAAAAAAGAATCAGGAAATGTCTCATATCTTTCTAAAATGTAATTATACACCATTTATTTTTCTATAAAATTATACTAATATTAGAAGTAAACCCATTGTATTCCTTTTTTTCAATTTAAGATTTATGTTTAAGTTTAAAAACAGCCAGAATGGTTGTTTAGCCAAAAAAATAAAAAAAAATAAAAATCATTCATAGTGCTTTACTGCCCTCTTGTGTTCAAAATCAGGTAGGCCAATTGATGCTACTATGGGAATATTTTCCCACCGTGACTCCGCTGGGGGCTTTAAAATCGCTAACTTGAAAGCGAAAGTAACGGACGTCTCCACAAGACGTGCAGCTGTGAGCATTTTTGTTTCATTTTAAAAGAAGCCCCATTTCGGGGGCGGATTTCTTGAATGTATTTTACAAAATCACAATGTTGTGTTTGATTGCGAGTATCCAAAAATAAGTAAACACTTTGCAGTTTGAATGATCTTCTTGAATAAAATGACGGAGTAGCCAATGTTTCCACTGTTCGATCGCGGACGTCCACACGGACATTGATAATGGTGGCGCGTGCAGAGCGCGTGCTTGAATTGTGAGTTCAATAGTCTATTATTTTTCACGGAAAACACAACAACAAAAGAGTATAATGATAGATTCGCTTAAATAGGCGCTTTTACATAAAATGCCTATTCCGTCATCATCTTTTCAGTCAGCTCTTCACTCTCGTGATTAATGAAATTTGACTCCTGTTGCTGATATTTGCTGCAACTTTCGTTCAGCTCACAATTTAGTAAGCAAACACGCTTCAAATGTGTTTATTTTATTTTTGTGTATATATGTGTATATATATATATATATATATATATATATATATAGCTTATGTTTCAAATATGAGTTAATTAACAATCGTTGGAAAGAATGATACTTTTAAACATATCACTAAACCGTCATTAGGTGTCGCCAGGCGACCGTCTTAATGAGCGAGTCATTGATTCATTCGTTCAAACGATTCGTTCGAACGGCTGAGTCATTCATGAATGAGACAGATTATGGATTGGTCGTTGAATCTTTGAGTCAACCGATTTGTTCAAAATGCTGAATCATTCAGTAATGAGAACGCGTTGCTGTGAGATGCTCGATGGTTCTGCTGTGATCTTTGTTGAACTATTTTCGCTGCTGAAACAGAAAAAAAGTCAATATTGCATCTAAAATGTAAGTGATTTGACGTGTGTGTGTGTGTGTGTGTGTGTGTGATTGTGTCTGTTACAGTGATTGTTTAACCCTTGTTAAAGTTTAGGCTTTGTATTTTTGGATATATATCTTTTTATATATAAAAAAATTGCATACAACCCATATATTTTAAATGTATTGTTTGCTTTAAATTACATTGAGATTTGTATGTTTGGTAATTGAACCTGAATGAATTTTAAATGAATGTGCGATATTTCAGATCATATTTTTGTTTTCCTTAAAATTTTAACTAACACTAACTTTACTCTCATCTGAATGATAGATTATTTATTTATGTCTAAAATAAAAGCACATTTGATTTTTCTTTTTTAATCAATGTAGAATGTGTAACTGAAAAAATAAACAGATTAGGGCTCTGTTCGAGAACAAGAAATGAAAACCAATGCAATATGATGAATGTCCAAAAGATTTTTTTGCTTTTAAACTATGTGTGTGTGTGTGTGTGTGTAAGAGATTTTGGTTGGGTGACAGTTGTAGTTTACAGTTTGACAAAAGCACAATGTTGTGTTTTATTGCGATTGTACACAAATATAAGTAAACACTTTGTAGTTTGAATAATGTCCTGTATGAACAAAAGGACGGAGTATGTTTTTATGTCTACATTGTTCAATCACGCCTCACACACACACACACACACACAAAAACTATTTTTCTAATCAGATCAGGCAAATATTCTGTCTTGGCACACTTCATATAACTTTCAAACTTGTGTACTTATTTCATGTGTCCATTAAGTCCATGAGACCGTAGGGTGTCTCATTTTTCATTTTAGGTTTCAGAAGGTTGCTCACGCATACTTTGTGGTTGATATGTGCCCTCAATGCACACTTTTGCAGAGCCCACACTGATGCAAGCTCTACAGCACACATCTTCTCAAAGGTCAAAGCGGGATTACGTTATTGCCCGTCACGCACAGTAACCCTAAAGGCACCGGGGTGGCGGTGCCACCGGCTTGTTTATATATATATATATATATATATATATATATATATATATATATATAAATATAGCTGCGAGCAGCGATGAAGGGCCAAAGCCGGCGGCACCGCCACTCCGGTGCCTTTAGGTAATTAAAGGCACCGGGGTTGCGGTGCCACCGGCTTGGGCCCGTAATCGCTGCTCGCAGCTATATTTATTATTATTATTATTATTATTATTATTATTTTACTACCTTTTGGGCACTTTTGGGGGCCTTAACGTGCTCGAAAACTCTTGAAACTTTGCACACATCTCAGAACCCGCGGCCATCAGGGCCGGGCTGAAGCTGGTACCCGGGCGTGGCAGGGGGGCTCGACAGCGCCCCCTGGAACGGGGTTTGAACACTTGGTCCATAAATCAAACACGCTTGCATGTAATAATATGAAACTCAGTACACATATAGATCTCATCGGTTCATATATACTTCATGCTCTTACTTTTTACCCCAGCCCAACAGGAAGTCGGCTATTAAGGGTTGTTTGGAAAACACATGCAATGGAATGTGAAATACTCCTCCTAGAGAATTCAAACACACGGCACGAAACTCGGTCAGCATGAAGTCAAGACACTGAGGATGAAAAATTGCCAGGGGATTTTTGATATCTCGAACGGTTTGGCCGTGGCGAGTAAACGAAATTATGGCGAGAAACGTGAAACAGGAAGTGTGTTATAACTACTGCATACATTAACTAATCTTGATGAAACTTCAGCAGTGTGTTCGTTGTAAGAGCCCGATCACATGGATGTGACTATTGTGAGTCAAAGTTATAGCGCCACCAACTGGCAGCAGGAAGTGTGTCACTTTCAAAATGCTTTTAAATCACCCTCTTATTTTTACCCGATTTGCTTCAAACTTCATGTGCATAATGTAGACACACGCCAGATGTAGACCTGTGAAAGGATTATTGATATCTTAGATACTGTTGCCATGGCAATGCATCAAACATTAATATTCCTTTTTTTAAGCTTTTTCATGCTTTTTTATGCTTTCGGGCACTTTTGGGGTTCTTAACGTGCTCGAAAACTCTTGAAACTTTGCACACGGGACAAAACCCGCGGCCATCAGGGCCAGGCTGAAGCTGGTACCCGGGCGTGGCAGGGGGGCTCGACAGCGCCCCCTTGAACGGGTCAGACAATTTGGTCCATATATCCAACACGCTTTACCCTATTTGCTTCAAACTTGATGTGTATAATGTAGACACAAGCCAGATGTAGACCTGTGAAAGGATTGTTGATATCTTAGATGCTGTTGCCGTGACAACGCATCAAACTTTAATATTCTTTTTGGATACTTTTGAGATTCTTAGCGCACTTTTGGGGCCCTTAACATGCTCAAAAACTCTTGAAACTTTGCACACGGGTCAGAACCCGTGGCCATCAGGGCCGGGCTGAAGCTGGTACCCGGGCGTGGCAGGGGGGCTCGACAGCGCCCCCTGGAATGGGGTCCGAAAACTTGGTCCATAAATCAAACAGGCTTTACCCGATTTGCTTCAAACTTGATGTGTATAATGTAGACACACGCCAGATTTAGACCTGTGAAAGGATTGTTGATATCTTAGATGCTGTTGCCGTGACAACGCATCAAACTTTAATATTCTTTTTGGATACTTTTGAGACTCTCAGCGCACTTTGGGGGCCCTTAACGTGCTCAAAAACTCTTGAAACTTTGCACACGGGTCAGAACCCGTGGCCATCAGGGCCGGGCTGAAGCTGGTACCCGGGCGTGGCAGGGGGGCTCGACAGCGCCCCCTGGAACGGGGTTTGAACACTTGGTCCATAAATCAAACACGCTTGCATGTAATAATATGAAACTCAGTACACATATAGATCTCATCGGTTCATATATACTTCATGCTCTTACTTTTTACCCCAGCCCAACAGGAAGTCGGCTATTAAGGGTTGTTTGGAAAACACATGCAATGGAATGTGAAATACTCCTCCTAGAGAATTCAAACACACGGCACGAAACTCGGTCAGCATGAAGTCAAGACACTGAGGATGAAAAATTGCCAGGGGATTTTTGATATCTCGAACGGTTTGGCCGTGGCGAGTAAACGAAATTATGGCGAGAAACGTGAAACAGGAAGTGTGTTATAACTACTGCATACATTAACTAATCTTGATGAAACTTCAGCAGTGTGTTCGTTGTAAGAGCCCGATCACATGGATGTGACTATTGTGAGTCAAAGTTATAGCGCCACCAACTGGCAGCAGGAAGTGTGTCACTTTCAAAATGCTTTTAAATCACCCTCTTATTTTTACCCGATTTGCTTCAAACTTCATGTGCATAATGTAGACACACGCCAGATGTAGACCTGTGAAAGGATTATTGATATCTTAGATACTGTTGCCATGGCAATGCATCAAACATTAATATTCCTTTTTTTAAGCTTTTTCATGCTTTTTTATGCTTTCGGGCACTTTTGGGGTTCTTAACGTGCTCGAAAACTCTTGAAACTTTGCACACGGGACAAAACCCGCGGCCATCAGGGCCAGGCTGAAGCTGGTACCCGGGCGTGGCAGGGGGGCTCGACAGCGCCCCCTTGAACGGGTCAGACAATTTGGTCCATATATCCAACACGCTTTACCCTATTTGCTTCAAACTTGATGTGTATAATGTAGACACAAGCCAGATGTAGACCTGTGAAAGGATTGTTGATATCTTAGATGCTGTTGCCGTGACAACGCATCAAACTTTAATATTCTTTTTGGATACTTTTGAGATTCTTAGCGCACTTTTGGGGCCCTTAACATGCTCAAAAACTCTTGAAACTTTGCACACGGGTCAGAACCCGTGGCCATCAGGGCCGGGCTGAAGCTGGTACCCGGGCGTGGCAGGGGGGCTCGACAGCGCCCCCTGGAATGGGGTCCGAAAACTTGGTCCATAAATCAAACAGGCTTTACCCGATTTGCTTCAAACTTGATGTGTATAATGTAGACACACGCCAGATTTAGACCTGTGAAAGGATTGTTGATATCTTAGATGCTGTTGCCGTGACAACGCATCAAACTTTAATATTCTTTTTGGATACTTTTGAGACTCTCAGCGCACTTTGGGGGCCCTTAACGTGCTCAAAAACTCTTGAAACTTTGCACACGGGTCAGAACCCGTGGTCATCAGGGCCGGGCTGAAGCTGGTACCCGGGCGTGGCAGGGGGGCTCGACAGTGCCCCCTGGAACGGGGTCCGAAAACTTGGTCCATAAATCAAACACGCTTGAATGTAATAATATGAAACTCGGTACACATATAGATCTCATCGATTCATATATCCTTTGTACTTTTACTTTTTACCCCAGCCCAACAGGAAGTCGGCTATTATGGTTTGTTTGGAAGCGTATGCCCCTGGAATTCGATATACTCCTCCTAGAGAATTCAACCAATTGCCACGAAACTCGGTCAGCATGAAGTCAAGACATTGAGGATGAAAAGTTGCCAGGGGATTTTTGATATCTCGAACGGTTTGGCCGTGGCGAGGAAACGAATTTATGGCGAATAAAGGAAACAGGAAGTGTGTTATAACTTCTGCATACATTAACTGATCTTGATGAAACTTCAGCAGTGTGTTCGCTGTAAGAGTCCGATCACATGGATGTGACTATTGTGAGTCAAAGTTATAGCGCCACCAACTGGCAGCAGGAAGTGTGTCACTTCCTAAAGGCTTTGAAATCACCCTCTTATTTTTACCCAATTTGCTTCAAACTTTATGTGTATAATGTAGACACACGGCAGATGTAGACCTGAGAAAGGATTATTGATATCTTAGATACTGTTGCCGTGGCAACGCATCAAACTTTATTATTCTTTGTTGATGCTTTTGAGACTCTTAACATACTTGAAATTGCATGAAACCCGACAGACACATCACATTTATTAGACAGTAGACATGTGCAGAGTTTCAGAAACGGGCATGGTGAGAGCAATTAGAGAATAATGTTTAAGTTTAAAAACAGCCAGAATGGTTGTTTAGTCAAAAAAAATTTTTTTCCAAATCATACATAGTGTTATACTGCCCTCTTGTGTTCAAAATCAGGTAAAAAGCGAAAGTAAAATAAGGACGTCTGCACAATTCATTAATAATGGTGCAGAGTAGAGTGAGCTTTTTCAATTAATTCCTATGGAAGTAGGAATGAACTAAACAACGTTCGCTCTGTTCTGCTCGTCCCTCACCGTGGGCGCGCAGAGTTATGAATGCCCGTGCAGCCGTGAGCATTTTAGTTTCATTTTAAAATTAGCGCCATTTCGGGGGACGTATTACTTTAATTTATTTAACAAAAACACAATGTTGTGTTTTATTGCGAGTGTACACAAATATAAGTAAACACTTTGACGTTTGAATGATGTCCTGTATGAAGAAAATGACGGAGTATGTTTCACTGTTCAATCGCGCTGAGCCACCCAGACCCCCACACACACACTGACACACACACACACACACACACACACACACACAAACACACACACACACACACACACAATAATAAAACATTCAACCTAACATATACAAATTACACTGCTATGTTGAAATAGTCAGTAGTACAATTTGTATCATTCACAGTAAGCACCGCTCCACTGTGATTTTTCCAAGCACATTTTTGCACAAGTGAAGAGGATGATTTTTTCCGTCGATATTGGAACGTGAGTGAAGTACAAAGCCTGTAATAAAGAATAGTTTAGCATCCAAATACATCGCAAATGTTGCAACATTTAGATTCTAAAGAGAGATTTACGTGAGCCTAACACCACTTACTTTTACTTTTGTTTTAAATTATTTCGTTTTGGCTTTATTATAGTTATTTTTTTATTTGTGTTCTGTTCTGAATATCATTAAATTTAAAGGATTTGTTGTGGAATATTTTGAGTGTATAATCAAATAACACTAAACCGTCACTAGGTGTCGCCAGGCGACCGTCTTAATGAGCGGGTCATTGATTCATTCGTTCAAACGATTCGTTTGAACGACTGAGTCATTCATGAATGAGACAGATGTTTATGGATTGGTCATTGAATCTTTGAGTCAACCAATTTGTTCAAAATGCTGAATCATTCAGTAATGAGAAAACACGTTGCTGTGAGATGCAATGGTTCTGCTGTGATCTTTGTTTAACTATTTTCGCTGCTGAAACAGAAGAACAGTCAATATTGCATCTAAAATGTAAGTGACTTGACACGTGTGTGTGTGTGTGTGTGTGTGTGTGCGTGTGAGTGCGTGTGTGCGTGTGTGTGTGTGTGTGTGTGTGTGTGTGCAATCAATCCCAGGTAAGAGGCATGAATAATGAGAATTGGACTTCTAGGAGTGAGGTTAATATTCCGGAGATGGTTCCCTCGGATTGTGAAAAGGAGGCGGCGCGGGAGTGGCCAGGCATTGCGCTACTTCTGTTTCAAAGTTTAAAACAATGCTAATATCATTTTTTTGAACGATTTCATTACAAATGTTTATTTTATATATTTATAAAATATTATAAAATATAATAACTATGTTTTGTCCTATTAACAAAAGACAGGCAATGTACTATTAACAAATGTTAATAGTTTTTTAAAAGTTAAAATGATACTTTATGCATTTGTTTTGTGTCAGATGATTAACAATATAAATTAAACAAAGCTTAAAACAAACAAAATAATAAAACGAAAACAAAGCTTGAACATTTTATTTAATTGAAAAGCCTTTTTGAAATAAAATGTGTTTTTTTCCCTCTGAAATAGCAAAAGCATCGCACACTTAGCTGTACCTGCTCTAAATAAATAATAGTATTTAAATAAAAATACAAAATCGAAATAAATAAATTATATAAAACAAAATCAAATCAAAGAAAATAAATCTTATTAAAGTTATGCAGGCACACATTTAACAATAATTTTCAAGTGACAAATAAAATCAATCAAAATTCCTTACACATGGAGTTAATCCTGACGATTCCTGAGGCGCCTTTCCTCATGACACTCGCTTTTTTTTTTCGAAGATATATTTTCTTTGGTTTGATTTTGTTTTTGTAATAATTTATTTTATTTAGTTCGATTTTGTATTTTTATTGAATTACTCTTTTTTATTTAGAGCAGGTACAGCTAGTGTGTGATGCTTTTGCTATTTCAGAGGAAAACAATAATTTTATTTAATTAATAATTTTTGTTTCAGTCCACCATATAATTATGTTGTGTTTGATCTATGGAAAAAAGTTAGTTGTGAAATGGTTGAATATTAACAAAAGTTAATAGTTTTTTACAAGTTAGAATAATACGATATATATATATATATAAACAAGCCGGTGGCACCGCCACCCCGGTGCCTTTACGGTTACTGTGCATGACGGGCAATATCGTAACTCCGCTTTGACCTTTGAGAAGATGTGTGCTATAGAGCTTGCATTGGTGTGGGCTCTGCAAAAGTGTGTGTGTGTGTGTGAGGCGTGATTGAACAATGTAGACATATATATATATATATATATAAAGGCACCGGGGTGGCGGTGCCACCGGCTTGTTTATATATATATATATATATATATATATATATATATATATATATATATATGAATATAGCTGCGAGCAGCGATGAAGGGCCAAAGCCGGCGGCACCGCCACTCCGGTGCCTTTAGGTAACTAAAGGCACCGGGGTTGCGGTGCCACCGGCTTGGGCCCGTAATCGCTGCTCGCAGCTATATTTCTAATTTAGACTTGATAAAATCACTATTTTAATATTTACACTCACATTTTGTCAATTCATCTATTGCAGAATTACTATTGACAGTTGTATCACAGCAAAAGATGTACAATTCATCTATTGCTCTGTACTCTCTAGATCAATAATTATCAGAAAAGGTATAACTTCTTCATTTGGATGGTCCCCGAAAGCCTATATCTCTTCAATGAATGCTCAGATCTTCTTAAAAACACGTCAGAACATGTGACTCTAAAGAAGATAAGAAATAATGCATCTATGACAGTTAAAAAGGAGAAAATGATAAAAAACAAATGGCATATTAACCCAATAAGTGGTATACTACTGCCCCCTGCTGTTTAAAATAGTCATTTTGTCATGATTCTAACTAATATTATTCTATAATTCTAATTTAGTGACTTTATAAAATCACTATTTTAACATTTACACTCACATTTTGTCAATTCATCTATTGCAGAATTACTATTGACAGTTGTATCACAGTTACAAATGGGAATCCTAAAGTGAAAGTAAAAACGCTGTCCGCCATTTAGGCCACGCCCCCCCAGTACAAATTCACTCATAACTCGAAAACAGAAAGTCGCGCGCTCAAATTTTGATGGTAAGGTCCTCTCGGGAATCTTGATCGAAATCTATCGTCGCGGGGCTCGGGAGCGCCCCCCCCCCCCCCCTCGCCCCCCCGCGGATCGCTAATCCGTGAGACCTCCGACTTGGAACGGCTGTAACTCCCGATCTAGACCACCTAGATTCTTGAGGGAGAGCTTGTTGGAAAGGGCCCGTCCTCGTCTAGCTTCGATTCGAGTATGGTGCGATTTGGCCTGGGCATTCCCGAGATATAAGCCCACAAAGATATGCATTTCAACGGACATTACTCTCGGACCCAATCACTCAGCAACACTGGGATGGTCTTGTTCAAGAGGGCTCCTCTAACACTATCTAATTTCTGAGTTTCAGATTTTTTCACTTTCTTGTTCCCGAGATATAAGTAAAAAAAAACGAATTTCTTGTCATTCATTTCAACCGTTTATGTAGGCTGTAAAACCGATGTTGTCCACTAGAGGGAGCAACAGCATTAGAATTCTTTAATCTTTTTAACCAGATTTCAGCAATGGCTAACAAACAAATGCTTAAAGATATTTATTATGTTGGAAACAATATTTATAATAAATAATATAATATTAAATAATGATTTATTATTAGAAAGTTTAATATTTTTACATCACAAATAAACATCTGAAATGCTTAACACTAGAAGTGCCAGAATTCCATAACTACTAGAACTGCCACAAGCGATTGCAATCTCTATATCTTTAATGATAAATACCCAATTGAGAGATTAATGCATTTATTGTATTAGGATATCTTTTAAAAACAAAACACCAAACTGTACATTTAAAAAAGTTTAATTATACATTTATAAATAATAATATCAGTAGCCCGTAATTATCGCATATTCACAACAGATAGGCCTAGCTACATTTCCATATTCAACATAACTCAGAACAAGATAATAACAACTAAAAGTATCTTATTTAGATATTCTTTTGACAGTGAGAGAGACAATGTCACGGTTTATGAATTCGCTGTCTCCTTTCTCGTCTTGTTGTGTGTGTGTGTGTGTGTGTGTGTGTGTGCGTGTGTCATTGCAGCTGATCAGCATGCCCGCTCTGATCAACGCGCCAGCTGCAACTGATCAGCATTCGACCCTTTTTAGTGTTACTGTTGTCGCCTAGTCTTTGTCAGATCGTTGTAGATTTTTCCTGCGTGTTTGTTCCCTGCCTGTATCCCTTTTCCGTGTGTTATCCCGTGTTCAGCACTCCATGGTTCTACACGCAGCGTCCCTGTGCTGCCAAGGGCTTCATACCGGACATTTACACACCTTAACTCTCCCAGCATCTGACCAGCTCTCAATAAACATATCTGTCATTTTGCAATTGAATCTTCTGATTATTTCCTAATACACAAAGGTCAACCGCGAGAAATGTAACAAAAGAATACTGCGAAATTCAGTGCGGTCAATATGACCGTCTATGGCCGAAATAGGTAAATATGTTCATTTGTTTTTTTGCCTTATGTGTAATTTATATTAAAAACATTTTAAATGAAAATACAGACACTTTTAGGAAAAGTCAGGTACGAGCAGGATTTTATTTATTTTTTCAACAAAGTTATTGCAGATATAAAATTCAAAACGGTCAAAATGACCGCCGTGGCCGTTCTAGTGTTAAGGACCACAAAAAGAGACTTTCACAATATCATAACCCAAAATTGTGTGTGTGTGTGTGTGTGTGTGTGTAAGCATGCATAATGGAATTCACATTGAAAGACTGGTTGGCTTTAGTGTACAATACTGATTAAACCAAGTAGATCAAAATAAAAGTGGTACTATAGCAATAAGTGGTCTTCTACTACCCTCTGCTGGACATTATACTTATTAATAGTCTTTTCACATGTGCTTTTGCATTCATATATTTAGACACTAAAAAATAACCTTATGTGACAATTACTATAATAACACAATCATATTTTGTCTTTCAATTCACTTTACTGTTCTGAAGCTTCACATAATTGCTAACAACGTGGTAAATCATAGTAAATCATGCTACAATCCTGCTTAATCATTCTAGAATGTGGTATATTATGATAAATTATTGTGTAACATTCGGTCACAACAAGGTAACATCAAGGTAAACTAAGACAAATCATTTACATTTAGTCATTTAGCAGACGCTTTTATCCAAAGCGACTTACAACTGAGGACTAAACCAAGCGAGTCATCGTGAATAGACAAAAACAACGCAAGAAGTGCTCAAAATACAAAGTTCAGACATTGCTCGGAGTAGCATAAGCCAGATAAGCAAGGATTTAAGGAAAAGGAAAGAATTTTTTTTTTAAAAATTATGTTTAAGTGCTCACGGAAGAGATGAGTTTTCAGTTGTCTTTTGAATGCTGTCAGGGATTCTGCATTCCGGATGAGGGTGGGCAGATCATTCCTGAAATATGAATCCTGAAGGACAATTGCAGTAAACATTTCTTTTTTCCATCACATAGTTCAAATATCTGTATCTACAACAGAATGTGTGTGTGTAGTCCTAGGTTTCTAAATAAATGCTGAATAATCTGATTAATACTTTAAAAACACATTATGTGAAATGCTTATAGACCATTAAAGTATATTTTTCATAATGACACATCGCAATAGCATTGAAAACCACAACAACAACAACATTTGTCTTTATTGTGTGTGTGTGTGTGTGTGTGTGTGTGTGTGTGTGTGTGTGTGTGTGTGTGTGTGTGTGTGTGTGTGTGAGAGAGAGCATAATGTCTAAATATGAGTGCAAAAGCACCTGTGAAAAGACTTTATTAAATAAGTATAATGTCCAGCAGAGGGCAGTAGAAGACCACTTATTGGCTCACTTTCATTTTGACATACTTGATTTTCACCAGTATTCTGTTTTTTCCTTATTAACTATTATAAAACAATCATATTTTGTCAGAGTTTATCACTTCATTTGTTCTGATGCTTCACACAATTGCTAGCAACGTGGTAAATCATGGTAAATCACGATAGAAACATGGTAAATCATTGTAAACAATACTATTACATGGTGTATCATGGCAAATCATGCTACAACCCTGCGGCAAATCATTCTAGAATGTGGTATATCATGGTAAATCATCCTATAACATGGTAAATCATGCAAGAATCATATTAAATCATACTAGAATATGTTCAATTGTGGTAAATCATGCTAGAACAGGGTAAATCATGGTGAATCATACTAGAACTTGGTATATCATGGTAAACTATGGTAAATCATGCTAGATTCATGGTAAACTATACTGGAAAATTGTAAATAATGAAAAATCACACTGAAATGTGGTATATCATGTTAAATCATGCTAAAACATGGTCTATTCTATCTATGATCTCAGTGGTTAAATGCTTGCTACATACAACTTAATGTCTTTTGATGCTCTTGTGCTTAACGGCCTTAAAGGCCTTAACTGCTTGAACACCGCTAAATGCTGCTTGCAGCTTTAATTTAATTTATAATTGTAATTGGGTTGTATTTAATGCTATATTTAAATAAAATTGCCTTTGCCAAAACCCAGCTATCAATTTAGTAGCCTATTCCATCATAGTGACTAAAACAAACAATTCACTCTGTCTCAGTGTATTACAGTTGTTTTACTAAAACTTAATATCAATGCCAACGGCGAGAGAATTTAGTTTTGCAGTGGACAAATCACCTTACTTTGCACGGGGGTAAAAATAAGTATCATAAGACACTTGAGTAAACGCTCGTGTGTTTTGTGTGTAAATCAACCTTTTCCATACACATAAATTATAACTCGTACTCATCGTTCTGTCCATTTCAGCAAATGACGTTTTGTGAAGGCCTCTCCTGTTGCTTTGGTGCTTGTCAACACGCGCGTGCACCCCCTGCTGGTAAAGCCGACTACAGCAGATGGAGATTATGATCGGTAATCTACTGCTTTTCCTGCAGTTCCTGGATGTCGACGTTGAATTGACTGTCGAATTTGAACCACTGAATTTGTGGAAGCGAATTTTCAAGGCGAAATAAAATGGACCGAAATTTGCCTGTTGAATAGAGGGTATGCGCGTGACGTCACTGCCAGCTGGAGTGATTGCGGTCACGCTCACTGAGTGGCAAAAAGACTGAGCGGCAGCATTGGTTTTCAGCGTGAATGCCGTGAAAAACACAAAAAAAACACATCTAAAATGGGAAAGAGCTTTGCGATTGACTGTACAACTACATTTCTGTACAAGAAAAGAAATCTGAAGTATATTTATACAGACTGCCGAAAGCTACAGAACAGAGAAGCAAATGGATCGATGCAATTCATAGAAACAACTTGACTCCAGGCAGAGAAAAGTGGATTTGCAGTTATCATTGAGCACGTTTACATGCACACTAGTAACCATAACAACGCAAGTAAACCGCGGCATGTTTACATGACTTTATTAATAAATCAGGCCATGACCTGTAACGACAAAACAATCATTTGCGTATCTGACTTTGAGTATTTCATTTGTTGTATCGGTTGATGTTAAATAAAGCTTGCAACATGTCAGCGGGAAACTTACAGTTTGTAGCCTATATTATCCTCTCTTGCAGTTACAGATGCAGCGTTTTGACTGAACCATTTCTACTTCTGCTGCACGAGATGAGAGGACATTTTTATAATGTTCTGTGTCATGAAAGAGTCTGCGTTTGTGATATATTTTATTCTTCCTTTCCAGCAAAACGCTCTGTCTGGATGTGTTTAAATCTGCACAAAGGATGCGTTTCTGTCACATTTCACACATGCGCACTTCAATAAGCTGACAGAAAGCAGGTTAATGCGTTTACATAATGCGAAATCCGAGTAAGAGGCAAAAAACGACCTGTGTCGACCGGTTTATGCTTAAGCCAGTTATGACCCTACTCCGATAAAATAAACTTTTTAAATAAACTGACAAGAAACTGTAGGCTACAAGTTTTAGGGCAGGACAATATGATTATAGCCTATATATAACATTGATGTGATCACCTGGATTTAGACCTACCTATATTGTATTTATATAAAGCGTTCACAGGCAAATTTATTTCCCCGGCGTCAAAATCAGGCACATATGAGTGTCAGGAAACACGATGGCTGCGTGTCAATATCCATGGATCACTGGATCTTTGGCCTAAGTTGTAAGGAACACTATATCGAGTCCAACTTTTAGTTTAAACTCATAAGAGTTTGTTTTACTCGCGTCGTTTTCGCAGTTTCCCCTATTAACTCCAGCCACGCAGCAGCTCTTTTGCCACTCAGTCCGGCTGAGAGGGGGCGTGTTCCGGCGGGAAAGTGACGTTAATGCATTCCCTCTATATTATAGGTTGTATTTTTAAACAGTTTGAAAATTTTGGAAGTGAAATATGAAAGGTGAATATGGATTATTGAATTTTTTATATTGAAAATGTGCTTGAAATGTTTTTAATTGAAATATTCACAGCTTAAATATTCAACCATGTTGAATTTCAGCCCATAAAAATGCAAGCCTTAAAAATACAATGGATTAAAATGCAAGCATGGTTAACGCAATGCATATTTTTTTTCAATTGGTGCAATTCAACATGCTTTTTGTTTCAAAAACATTTGACATTATTTTACTTCCATACTCTCTCACAAAGAACCAAGGACAATCTCGGGAGTTTGTAAAAGGGGCTCTAACCCACCATGCAAGTTCGTCATATCTTCTTCATCCAACAAAGAAGAAAATGATTGAGACTTCAAAGTCTGACACTCGCAGAATCCTCAACAACTTCAGTTTTCAACAACTTTGATAATAGTGTACACTACCCAGGCATGCAAGTACTCTTGATTTGATGCTTTGAAAATGAAATGCTGATGTTCTTCTCATATAGTTGCATGGAACTTCTCAATAGTTCCGTTTTCGGTTTCGTTCTACCACTCACCTATTTATGTATTCATGTGTGTATGTTGTTTTGTTTATTTATATTCATATAAATATCTATTTTTAGTTAATAAAACTTGTACATAGTATGTATTTGGTTCTGTTTTGTTTGCAATACAGTCACTTTTACGATCGCGGTTTTGCTACTTGCTCAAAGTGCTGTACATGCTAAGAAATAAGTATTCTTCTGTGGCCATGGAAGATACCCTTTTCTTAGAATAAATTAATCATCAAAAGAGTTCGTTGGACGAACTGATTATTTGATTGTAATATTAATTCAGCCACATCAAGTTAATCCAATTAACTGACCCAAATATTCATAATTAATAATAATAAGTTATTATTGATTATTCATATTTCCAAAAAGCTGAGGTTCCTTACAATACTTAAAGGGTTAGTTCACCCAAAAAATGAAAATTAAGTCATTAATTACTCACCTCCAAGCTTTATTAACCCCGTAAGGCCTTCGTTCGTCTTCGGAAAACAAATGAAGATATTTATGATTAAATCTGAGAGCTGGATCACTGCTACATAGGCTCCCTAAGGGAATGACACCGGACGGCCCAGAAAGTCATTAAAGAAAATGTTTAAATATTCCATGTCACAACAGTGGCTCAACTATAAGTTTATCAAGCGACGAGAATACTTTTTGTGCGAAAAAAATAACAAAAATAACGACTTTATTCGACTATTCTTTTTTTTCCTTGTAGGCCTGAAACGAGACTTCAAGAGATTTCCACGACGCATGCGTGAGAATTGCGATCTCCTTCAACTACTTCAGTTAAGTTCTCGCACGTGCGCGTCGTGGAAATCTCTTGAAGTCTCGTTTCAGGCCTACAAGGAAGAAAAAGAATAGTCGAATAAAGTCGTTATTTTTGTTAGTTTTTTCGCACAAAAAGTATTCTCGTCGCTTGATAAACTTATAGTTGAGCCACTGTTGTGACATGGAATATTTAAACATTTTCTTTAATGACTTTATGGGCCGTCCGGTGTCATTCCCTTAGGGAGCCTATGTAGCAGTCATAAACCTCTCAGATTTAATCATAAATATCTTCATTTGTGTTCCGAAGACGAACGAAGGCCTTACGGGGTTGGTACAGCATGGGGGTGAGTAATTAATGACTTAATTTTCATTTTTGGGTGAACTAACCCTTTAAACTCCTCCACTTGAGGCAGGTACTCTCCACCAACCTGAAGTGGGCAAGCCACCCTTATATATCTTGGTGCAATTAATTAATTGTCTCAAAGCAAATGTTTGAATACACACATACTGTAATTGTACCTTGAATCCGGTTTGTTGTGAATTAGTGCAGGCAGACTCCCAATTTGTATCAATCAGCAGTAGTGCTCAGGTCTATTGATCACCCAACAAGGGGTGACTGGGCAACTAAGTACCAGGGGTTGAATTTTCCAATACTATTTCATCTAGCTGACTAATCTAATATTCACTCTGAAGTAAAGGTACTGAGTTTCTAGGGAAAGGAAAGCAATCTGATTATATGGTAAGTGACTCCCTTATGTCTGAACGGCTCTGTCACTATCCAAGAAACATGGAGCCATTTCAGCTCTTTTGAACCCACTAGTGTTTGCCCCTGTCTTGGGAGAATCCCTCAGAGAGCCAGGCATCATACAAACAATGAAGTAGTGCGGTTATTGAATCTGCAGCCCCCTGATTCAATGCTCTGGAAGGCAGATTATATTTATGAGTCTGCTTTTTTTGCCATTTCATTACTTTTTCAATATATTTCAGGACAGGAAGTATGTCTGCTGTATGAATGCCGACTAAAATCGACTTCATCACATCAATTTTCACCGCAAACACAACAAAACAATGCTCAATATTTAATTAGGATTCTTCATATAGAACTGCAGAAAGTGAAGGAAAGGCTAAATGTGATGCATTTAAGCTGGTTCCTCTGGTGTTGTTCAGCAATATCTTGTCTTGTGGTGCCCAGAGGACACTGGGGACTCGCAGTGTGAACTTGAGGTTCTTTGAGCTTTAATGGAACAAGTCAGTAGGATCCAGCACCTAGCGTGATGACCTCTGATGATGTGCATTGGACCATGGTGTTGTCATAAGCTGATCTTCAGAGATCCCACAGTGCTCATCGATGCTGACCTCTCATGTCCCCACACGCTGGAGGGGTTGTCAGTCTATCTGAGCGAGCACAAATGTACTGATGAATAGTTTCAGTGATAACAGTGAAACATGAAGATGAAAGTTCTTAGAACTTTATTACTCTATTATGGCAGCTACTGCTAACTTCTGCATCCTAAATAAATGAAAGACTCCATTCAGACTTAGTTTAGATAATGTCAACCCTGGCTGTGCTACTTATTATTTTAGTTTTTTGTGTTTAAACTTTCTCATGTGAGATAAGTAACTATAACCATTCACACAAAGAACAATAACTGTAACGATTTTGCATTCACACCAACGGACAATAAAGTCATGTTAATCATAGCCATGTGCTACAGCTGCATTAAGTGCTGGAGTTCTTCAAAGTCGTATGAATTCTGATTGGCTGTCAATGCGTTTATCGTTCATCAGTTAGAAAAAAAAATCTTTCTGAAAGTGATTCCAATGATATTGGTCTGCCCCAGTGAAAAAAAAAAGTATACTTTATTATATTTGTAACATATTCCCTGTTTTAATAGTACATTGCAAATATACTAGTAAAAAATTAACTTTTTTAATATACAAAAAGTATATTAGCAGCATACTTTTGACTATTTTCACAATACAATTTTTAACACACTTTAAAATAATTGTAATTTAGTATATTTTCTAAAAAAAAATATTTTACAAAAATATACTTGAAGTGAAAGTTCTGTTTATTTTTTATAAGTATATTTATTTGCACTTTTCTTAAATATATTTTATGCATATTTTTTAATATGTGCTGAAAATGATCATTGTAACAATGCATTGAAAGTATACTTTCAAAGTACATTAATAAATAACCTGAAGTTGTAGTATACTTTGTTAAATTATGGAGTTTTTTAAGTGTATTTCTTCATGCTTGCAATTCACCTAATTGCTACTTTCAGAAAGTAATAACACATATGATAAATGCATTGAAAGCTTTGGGGAAGAAAGTACACTCTAAAAACTGTTTCAGTGGCTTAGTAAATATCACAGTAATGATTAACTTTATTAACTTAATAAAACTCAGAACATCATTTACTTGATAGTTTGAGTTGAACATACAAAAATAATTGACTAAAAATCCAACAGTTAATTTTGTTTAAAAAAATTTACAGTTATATTAAATTTTTTTTTCACTAAAAGAATTTAGTATTTGACTAACCAATTATTTATTTAAAATGTACTTAATCTATTTGTGACATTTCCATCAAAATATTTTGAGAATGGATAATTAAACTGATCTGTTTTAAGAACCACAAATGTTACTTTATTCAAATCAATATTATTCATATTTAACACACAAACAATAAGTTTACTCAATTAAAACAATGTGCCCCTCCCCCACCCTCTGATGTGAGAGTCGACGGCTCAACTGTTGAGTGAGCGCGGGGCCGCGGGCTGTTTGAATTCTCTCCGGTCTCCAGAACAACAGTTTTCTCTTCTTCTTGGAGTCGCAGAATTGGTGTATTTCATCTGTGAAATTCAGGTTTGTGTAGCACTATGTTTTATTTTATCTATATAATCACTGGTTTAAATCTAGTGATGGGCAGATCGAGGCTTCGTGAAGCAATGAAACAGTCGAAGCAAATGTGCCATTTTGTTTCGAGGCTTCGAATCAATCCGAAACCCGTCTCCACGGTGACACCTAGTGGTCACTTGCAGGTGTTGATCTGAAACAACCTTTACAAAGAGCTAATAAAAAAATGTGTTTTTTTTTTTTTTATTATTGTATTTTTGTAATATATGAAGCTTGTAACCTGTAGTCTCTGCACCCTGCAGAATGGCAGGATGAATGCTCCTCAAATGGCGCATCATGGATGATGTATTGTTGCAGTAGGCTAGCTGCCGATCACAATACACACATCTCACTTTATTTGGGGTTTCCAAATGGAAATGCTCCCACACCACAGATGTACAGCATCTCTTCTGTGGAGCCTCCATTTCTATCTATCTATCTATCTATCTATCTATCTATCTATCTATCTATCTATCTATCTATCTATCTATCTATCTATCTATCTATCTATCTATCTATTTTATATGTAGCCTATCTATCTAATAATCTATATGTATCTGTAATATATGTATCTATCTATTAATCTCTCTCTCTCTCTCTCTCTCTCTCTCTCTCTATATATATATATATATATATATATATATATATATATATATATATATATATATATATATATATATATATATATATTTCTATCAATGCATCTATTAATGTGTCACTATATGTACTCTTTGTGTCTCTAAGTCAATGTGTAAATGTAAATTAAATCCTAAATATAACTAAACAAATCGCACTATAAATGTCACTATATCACCAAAAATCCGCTATCTCAAAACCAAACTCCTCTCACAAAAACCCACGATATGAAAATGCGTTGACAAAACTTTTATACTGTGTGATTGTGTGATTTGTTCACTACGGAGCCCGGGAAGTCACCTGTGGGGGAAAAAAACAATCCGTGGCGACGGTTTTGCAATCCGTCCCCTCAGTTTATAAACTGTACTCACGAATTCTTAAACTGTTTCCTCGGTTTAACTATTCGTGCCCACGGATTAATAAACCGTACCCACGAGTTCATAATCCGTGCTCTCAGATTTCTAAACCGTGCCTACATAGGCCTATTTAGAAGACGCTTTTATCAAAAAAAAAGAACAAAGCAATTCGTCAAATGTCAGTCATAATACAAGATAGACAATAATAATACAGGGCTAAGATTATCACAAATAAACACATAGTTTTTGACGCATAACCAAGTGTTTTTGGGCGGAGCGCGCACTGCATGGAACGTGAGGCGCCCGCGCAAACACTTTATTTTCCTATCAACAGTGGAAACAACTTTAAATAATCTATCATTTCTGGTCATACAGAAAAAAAATATACATCATTCGCAACTACTTTTATTTGTGTAAACTCACAATAACAAGAAAACGTTGTGCTTTTGTAAAATAAAATAAAACAATCAGGCGCGCTTTCATTATCTCCGGAGCGCGTCTCAAATGAACAGAAACAATAGCCTATCTAAAGCTTGAAATGTCCACTTTTAACTGGACAAAGTCGAATTGAAAGCAAATACCGTCTGATTAATCCGAAAGGTGCATTTCTCGGTGCATCCGCTTTACACCGGAGATTGAGATATGTTTAGCCGACACTAGAAAACAGTTTATTTAAACAGTAAAAATCCCTCGTTATTTTTCAGACACATTTGTTATGATTAGCCTATAAATCACCTATAAATCATCTCTCTGTATGGTTCCAAAGACATGGCTCTTCTCATTTAGCACTGCGGGAAAAATATAATTAGGTTCTAATTTGATTTTAGAAAGTAAAATCGATTTTTTTTCCATATTAATTTGCGAATATTTTAAATGTTTAATAAAGGGGCAAAAAGTCATAAACAAAAATCTGAAAATACGTCAATGTTATTTATTTTTTTGCGCACAAACACGATAGCCTATGCGTCAAAAACTTGTTTTTATTTGTGATAATCTTAGCCCTGTATTATTATTGTCTATCTTGTATTATGACTGACATTTGACGAATTGATTTGTTCTTTTTTTGGATAAAAGCGTCTTCTAAATAGGCCTATGTAGCCTAATAAAAAATAATGATTGATAGCTAAGTATTATTATTTGCGTTTATTACTATAAATGAGTTCACTGAAGACAGTAATATGTTTATCATAAAATCATTTATGAATCTTTTATTTTTATGAAGGTAACCTAACCTTTTACAGTTTTGGAAATCTGTTTGTGTAATATTAATTTTTTTATATTTGAAGTCTATTTTTGCTTATTCTATACTGAGCTTTTTCCTCCCAAAAATGGACTTTAAAGATACAAGTAGCCTAAATGTAGTTTTTTTGAAAATCCAAGAAATTATCCATTTAAAAAAATGAGGTTTAAACACAATGCAATGCATCCCGCACCTAAACAGGAGGCCTGGTTGAAGAATGCGGCACAGACTGGGGGAGGGGCCACAAACCCGTGAGTGCGGATTGCGAAAGCGTGGGCACGGTTTATGAATTTGTGGGTACAGATTGCAAAAACTGAAGGCACGGTTTAGAAATCTGAGAGCACGGATTAGGAACTCGTGGGTACGGTTTATTAATCCGTGGGCACGAATAGTTAAACCGAGGGAACAGTTTAAGAATTCGTGAGTAGCTACAGTTTATAAACTGAGGGGACGGATTGCAAAATCGTCGCCACGGATTGCAAAATCGTCGCCACGGATTGGGTTTTTTTCCCCCACAGGTGACTTCCCGGGCTCCGTAGTACCCGAACCGACCAATCAATGAAACCCTGATTCGGCGGAGCACTCCACCTGATGAAACACTTAGACGCTTCATTTAGCCGTTGTCACGTGACGTGTGTGTTTTGAATCACGCTTCGGATCAGTGTTTCGAATCATCTTTGCTTCGGGATCTCGCAAAGCTTCGGAACGTCTGTTTCGCGCCAGCCATCCTTATTTAAATCATTTTATTTAAAGCAAAATAACATATTATGTGATGTGTCTCACCTAAGTTAAACGAGTGTCGCTACTATCTTTTCGCGTTATTGTAACGCCTATAACAAAACTATATTCCTAGAGATAATGAATATAACTAATTTGGATGATAACATGTTCTCAGAACTGTGCACTGTTTGTTTATTAGCAGGTTTTGGAGTCGTGTTGCAGCATCTTTCGGCTCTGAGTGAAACTCAGAACGGCGGTCTAAAGTTAGAAGTTTCCCCGCAGAGCGCGAGTCCATCTCTGGACTCCATCTCAGCGTTGATCCGGTGATATTGAATAACAGACCGGTTGATTAAACTTGAGTTACTTGAATGTTTAAATATTTAATTTTTACTTCTAAAATGTTTGTTACATGAGTTATGTAGGCAATATTGTTTATTTTAAAACCGTATAAAATTTGCTGTATTGCTGTAGCCTACTCATCGACAATAAAGGCCAATGTCATGTACCGGTGGTTGTATGGAATATTTTTTACATTTACTCCGTTCATATGCATGTATGTATGTATGTATGTAATTTATTTCACTGCTTTCAAATTAAATCAATATTTTTAAGGGTAAAAAGGTTTCACCAAAAAAAAAAAAAAAAAAAGAGTAAATCATAGTCAAAGTTTTTAGAGTGTATATTTTTACTCAAAAATAATATATTTATGGTATATTTCTTGTTTGTTTGGAAGACACTCTTAATTAATTTGTAATGTACTTCTAATACAAAAAGTACGCTTTAATATCACTAATCAAGCATGAAAATACACATGTACATAAAGTGTACTAAGTATACTTGAAATTGTCTCAATTTAGCATCAAAAAGTTGACCAAATACACTTAAAGTTATACTTAAGTATAATTTAATTTTAACAAAAATACACTTAGTACAAAAAAAAATTATCCAAAATAGCACACTTCAAGTTAACTAATCATTAATATACTTGAAGTATACTGACAATTAGTCTGGCTGCAAGTATACTTGGCATACTTTTTTTTTCACTAGGGTGTGTATCATCCAATTTATTGTTTTAGGAAAAGAAAACTGTCAATATTTAGTTTCTGTGTGCACCAAGACATATTATTATTACAAAAATGATGCCAATTATCCCATGTAACGTTTTGTCCATTTCATTTCATATTTGAAAAAGATAACACAATATTTTTTCACTGTCACACCATTCTAATTATAGGCCCAGCAACATATTTATTCTTAAAATGTCATGTGCAGTTAACAGTGAGTCGTGGTGCACGATTATATTTTATTAAAGGGTAAAAACTTTCCCCGTGCCGTACTGACTCTTTATGACTCCCGCCTCCTTCCCTGAGCATTTAACATTGTTTCACCGATTTATAAAGCACAAACAAAAAGGGAAATATCCAACCAAAATATTGTTTTCCATTTGTTAAAATTTAAAACAGGCCGTTTTCTAATTCTCGTTATTCCTCTACGAAACATTGTTTTTCCATTTTTTTGTTTGCCAGATTGAATGAAATGATTAATCAATCGGATGATACGTAGACCAATGTCGTTCCTCTGTGTTGTTATCGATATAGCTGGGGTGTAGACTTCTCTATTGTCATAGAATTTGAATGATTATTAAAATATTATAATTTTAGTTATCCTTGGTGTGAACAGGCCTTAAATTTGTAACTCTCAGTTCAGTTCATTCACATGTTCTTCAATATAGGTTCGGGAATATGACGAGATATATGAACACCACAATATTGCTACAATTTAGAGTGAATAAAAAAACCCCATATAATAAAGAATGCCCTTCAACAGTCCTTGAATAAAATTAATGAAACTTAAAGCTTTTTCCAATGGTGTTCTGGATTCCTGTACGTTGAATGTATGTTGTTTCCAGTGCTTTCTTTGACACCTGAAGCATATATACAATATATATATATATATATATATATATATATATATATATATATATATATATATATATATATATATATATATATATATATATTACTGCATTTATTTCAGTCAAACTTCTGTTTATTTGTGTTGGTGCTGGTTTGAAACAAGCTTGACACGGTTTAAATAGGTACCAGTTGAATATGGATGCACCCTTATTCCCTATGTTTTTTGCAATGCACTTTGAACAGCAGATTATGCTCCCTTTGAATTGGAGTCCACTTTGTGAAACATACCTATGGAATGCACTTTTACTCTGAAAAATCAATAACTTAATTTACAGCGTGAATCCCAAATGTCTGCTGTTGGTTATCCTTTCCAATAATATTGAACCTAAGCGAGTCAGTGTTCTTCCCTCCTTCTGACAGTGGATTTCTGTCCATAAAGATTGAACTTGCTGATTAATGATGTGGTTAAGCAGAGTTCATGACCGGGCATTTCCTCAAAGAACATGTCTGCCACTTTGATCAAGCTTGACACAGAAGCACAGCGTACCAGGTAGAAACTTTCAAAAACACATGCTGGACCAACAGACAGCAAACAAACAGAATTACAGCAGGAAGAATCACTCTAGCAGCCTCCCTTTTGTTTGTGATGTTGTGCACAGATGGACTAGTTGATGGAATAATAACAATGTGTCTCTTGTTTATCAGCAGGTTTCGAAAACCAAAATGAAATGAAATCACCGGCTTTATGTAGAGAAGCCGGAAAAGCTGTCTGTATTGTTGGCAGCAACATTATTTTCTGCTTTTTATCATCACTTATGTTGTTTTGATGTGGCAGCCAGGAGGCAGACCTTTGATGAATACCCTTTGTTTTGATATGAGAAGATAGATTCCCATGAGAGAGACATGAGAACTCGGGAACACAGAGCTGCTTGTGCGAGTGAGAGGTAAAGAGATGCACACACTGTTGTTTTGTTGCCTTCAGCTGTCAGTGTGGACACTCATAGATGTAAGAGCAGAGAGACCACAAAGAAAGAAAATGCATCTGCAGTTTGTTTCATGAGGTGCTTTTGTCAACAAAAAGTGCGGTTGCCGTCATATAGTTTTTGACTTTGGTTTGTGGGGCCCGAAGACAGCCGAGTCAAGGGAAATCAGGGAACCTAAAGGAATAGTTCACCTAAAATGAACACTCTGCAATCGTTTACTCATGCTGTTCCAAACCTGTTTTTTTTTTTGTTTGTTTTTTTGTTCAAGTGAAACACAAAAGGGCATTTAAAAAAAATAATTGTTACATAGCTGTTTTCTGTGCGAACATTCTCAATATTCACATTAATGAATCATATTTCCAGAGAAATTGTGCTAATATGAACACACCAGGTGGCAACAAGTAAAGTCAAAATCACTGAAGAATGAATCATTTACTCCACCGATTTGGTCAAAAACATTGAATAATTCACAAACAAAACACCACTAGTATGTGTTGCAACAGTCCTGTTGTGGATATGTTTGGAACTATTTCTTTGACGGAACAAAAAACGGACACAGTAACAGGCAATTTTGTGTTTAAACTGTATGTTACTTAATATTAGCTTCTCGCTTAATAATGTCACACAATTGCCTCCTTGTTACTCCATGCAGCAACTTCTCAGAAACTGTTCAAGTTATCGTTGATAGTTCTAACATGACATTTTTTAATTAATGGAGCCTTCGAGGACACGTTTTCAAACAAACATGTTGGCAAATACATATGAACGTAATTTATCTCATAGGACTAATTAAGCAAAGCATGAATTAAACATTTTATAACTCATATTGCATCCAATGAATTTGAACCCAATGTTACATTATTGGGAATGCATGGAATGGAAATGTTGTCAACCTACTGCACAGATTCCTAAACTCTCAAGCTGCCATTCACAGTGGAAACATCAGTTCAGAGATCCTGTCACCGTCCCGGTACCGGGGCGCCTATGTTTACTTCACTATATTACAATTAAATCCTTATCTAATCATGATAAACTATGAATCGTTGGAAAGGTCTAAGACTCCTAAATAGATATGTTAGCACTGTTTTCTTGTTACAAATTATGTAGGAACAGTAATAGATGAATTTATGACAAGAGTGCACATCAAAAAAAATCGACATCATAACAAGAGTTCTGACCTTTGTCACAAAAAGTTGACGCACACACTTCACACACAAGTTCATAATAAAACATATAATCTAGTATTTGTCAATGAAAAATTATTAAATAATATTATCCTCTAAAAAGTATAATATATATATATTATCATCTAAAATATAATATTATAATAAAAATATCACCTTTTTTAATACATCACATATTTTAGTAGTTATCATAAATTAGGTATCATTTGAAAGCTTACAAACTCAGAATTCATCCTGTGAAAACCGTTTTGAAATTGGACGTTGCGTTACCATAGAAATGGTACTCTATTTTATCGGCCCCTCCCCTTTTGGGCGTCATCATGTTTCATGATTTATGATCACAAACTTTTCTAATCTTGACAAAACACATATTGTCAGAAAGGTCTGAGTCTCAAGGTTCCATATTTTGTGAAAGAAGTGATATTTGGACAGAAATGTATTCATTTGTTAAAGCAGAATGCATACAAATAAATTCAATGGAATGTATGTCACCCGGTGGCTTTTTTGGTATTACGCCTAAACAAAATGTCATGGGAGCTTCAATTTTTGTGATATCAACTTAAAATTTGGAACACATCTTGGTAAGATATTTGGCTTTGATTTTATAGTAAAACATATTTTGTAAAATATATATTTTATATAAAATAATTTTTTTTTAAGTACAGTATATTTGATTTACATTAAATTTAAACTTCCATAACTTTTTCATACTTTTATTTTCTGAAGTGCTTTCACTTCGACAATAATCTGATGAGTGTTTTCTTTAAAACAACACAAAACTTAGGTCTATATTCCAAAGCATTCTTGAATTACAACCATTTAAGTTTGAATAGTGCATTTTAATGTCCATTCTCAAAAAGGGGGGTGCATTTTATTGGTCACTCCAGTGACAGCGCATATCATTGCAGTGAAACGTGCAATGAAACATAGATGAAGTCAAATCTTGGCCATGGTAGATGTGTGTACGCTTTGTGTTTGCCAATAAAGGACACTCAATTCTGCCTTAAACTCTCTTATCATTCCACACACCCAACCCCCTTTTATCAAGCAAGGGATTTTTCAAAGTTTCCACTGAAAAGGGCAAACTTGGTAATGAGACAGCAAGCATTTTAATATTTATGAAGGAAAGAAGGCATAGCCTATTGGTGATGCCAATATAACTGAACTTTCATTTTGAGCTCTTTTGCCCTCAATAGTCTTTGTGACTTTATTGGCTGTGTATTGTGCAGTTACAAATAAAATGCTTGTTTAGCATATCTTAACTTTTTTTTTGCATGACAGAGCAAAAAACTGACGCAAGCACATTTTTAATGAAATCACACCTCATATGAGATTACACACATCGAAGACTTAAATGAAACAGAAAAGACATGTTAACCCATTGGATGTGAAACAATGCATTTATAATGTATTATTCTGGTAATTACTGAAAGTAGAAACCAACATTAATATTGAAAGAAGGGCTACTAACCTCATGTATCATTCATGAGTTGTGTTCAAAATCTAGTAACTTGTCAGGCAGCTGTACTCTAAGATTCCAACATTGTTAGAATGTTGCCTTATTGTAACAGGTGCGGGCAGATAGGAAGACGTGAACACACAAGATGAAGATTCAAACGGGTTACTTCACTTAGAATAATCCCACAGGTGGCGATCCATACAAATAAAACAAACACACACCATAGTGTTAACGATACCGGACAAAGAGTACAGGATAAGGTGACCTGTACAGAATCTCAAACAAGATGATTATGCTGACACAGCTGACACAGATTAACTAATAATGATGGTACTGTAACCAAGGATACTGATGAGCGACTTTAATCAGAACACATGAGAAATTAAATCAAACTGAAAGTCCATGAAAAAGTAACTAAACTGAACAGAATGGTGACACTTACACTCACCTAAAGGATTATTAGGAACACCTGTTCAATTTCTCATTAATGCAATTATCTAATCAACCAATCACATGGCAGTTGCTTCAATGCATTTAGGGGTGTGGTCCTGGTCAAGACAATCTCCTGAACTCCAAACTGAATGTCAGAATGGGAAAGAAAGGTGATTTAAGCAATTTTGAGCGTGGCATGGTTGTTGGTGCCAGACGGGCCGGTCTGAGTATTTCACAATCTGCTCAGTTACTGGGATTTTCACGCACAACCATTTCTAGGGTTTACAAAGAATGGTGTGAAAAGGGAAAAACATCCAGTATGCGGCAGTCCTGTGGGCGAAAATGCCTTGTTGATGCTAGAGGTCAGGGGAGAATGGGCCGACTGATTCAAGCTGATAGAAGAGCAACTTTGACTGAAATAACCACTCGTTACAACCGAGGTATACAGCAAAGCATTTGTGAAGCCACAACACGCACAACCTTGAGGCGGATGGGCTACAATAGCAGAAGACCCCACCGGGTACCACTCATCTCCACTACAAATAGGAAAAGAGGCTACAATTTGCAAGCGCTCACCAAAATTGGACAGTTGAAGACTGGAAAAATGTTGCCTGGTCTGATGAGTCTCGATTTCTGTTGAGACATTCAGATGGTAGAGTCAGAATTTGGCGTAAACAGAATGAGAACATGGATCCATCATGCCTTGTTACCACTGTGCAGGCTGGTGGTGGTGGTGTAATGGTGTGGGGGATGTTTTCTTGGCACACTTTAGGCCCCTTAGTGCCAATTGGGCATCGTTTAAATGCCACGGCCTACCTGAGCATTGTTTCTGACCATGTCCATCCCTTTATGGCCACCATGTACCCATCCTCTGATGGCTACTTCCAGCAGGATAATGCACCATGCCACAAAGCTCGAATCATTTCAAATTGGTTTCTTGAACATGACAATGAGTTCACTGTACTAAAATGTCCCCACAGTCACCAGATCTCAACCCAATAGGGCATCTTTGGGATGTGGTGGAACGGGAGCTTCGTGCCCTGGATGTGCATCCTACAAATCTCCATCAACTGCAAGATGCTATCCTATCAATATGGGCCAACATTTCTAAAGAATGCTTTCAGCACCTTGTTGAATCAATGCCATGTAGAATTAAGGCAGTTCTGAAGGCCAAAGGGGGTCAAACACCGTATTAGTATGGTGTTCCTAATAATCCTTTAGGTGAGTGTATAACCCCTACAAAAATGAATCATGGTTTTACTACACATAAAAAAAAAAATAAAAAAAAAAAACATGGTTATTGTAGTTAAAGCATGGTAACCATGGTCAGCCATCTTGGATTTATATTTCCCAGAATTTGGTGTAATGCATTATGGGAGCACCTTCTCCATTAAACATACAGTACATGTTATGCTACTGTGCATTAGAAAATGGCTAAAATTAGATCTTGATTTGTTTAGACATTTATTAGACACCTCTTGGTTTTGGCACAGAACGATAGTGTGATATCATTAAGCATATGCACAATCTGCAAATAATACATGACTTATTTCTTCTCTGTTGAGTTATGCATGATTCACTAAAATAATTAAAGCTTTCCTACTGTAATCTACATGGAAGAGCTGGCTAATTTGATGAATGCCTCCCTTCAAAATGAATCAGCTGCGATGTTTACACACTGTGCTGACTCATTTCATACACATATTTGTGTAAGGCCATGTCCAGCTGTGCTGCACACATTTGATCTAACAGAAATATTCAAAGAATATTCACGCTCTTAAAATGCATTATGTTGGCAGTTCTGCTAACTTGCTGGCTGGGAATCTGGTGTCCTCGGTCTGGGGGCATTGCAGTATGCCGGTTTTTGAGGATGCAAAACAGGTTAAGCAAAGCTGAGAGTTCTAATCACGTTTTAGGGCTGGTATCAAAAAACTACTTGGCATAAAGCTGAAGGCCAAACATAGACATACTAACACTTTGTGCCTGTTTGAGACCTGCTTTGATAGAAAGGCATGTTGAAAAGTTGGTGTGAAAGGTACTGAATGGAAAATAATGAAGTTTAAAGGGAGCTTTAGCATGAAGCATCTAACATGTAAATGTTCTCGAGTTAAAGCCTCTTTCTTCTGCTTGCTTTAATTTCCCTTTGCTCTTGCCTCACTCCAGATAATTGGAGTGTAAATTGGTTTTAAAATGTAATATGAAAGCATATTCAGTAGAAAAAAATGGCCTAATAAGTTAGAAAATTGGAAGAATTAATTTTGTCCTGAATATCTTTCTCACGCCTTCCTCCAAAGCTTTGTTTCTTCCCTTTAGAGCTTTAATGATTTTTTTTTTTTTTTTTGTCTTCCAGCAGGTTTCTTGCCGATGCTTTCTTATTGGTTTGGTGAGACCTTTCATACTTTATTTTCCAACTTTCGTTTTTTTTATTTTTTATTCCACCATTCACTTAGACACCTATACTTTACAGCACAGCTTTAAGCTTTGTTCATGCAATAAATTGTTCTTGTATTCATATCTACTTCTTTTCCTAATATAAATTTCTCATTTGTGGTGAAGGCAACAATCCCTGTTTCTATAGCTTATGCAATTTAAACAAACCCTTAAGTATTAAACATTAACATCAACGGCTTATTGGGGAGGGGTGTGCTATTATTGTACCTTTCTAGCAGACTTATAAAATGGGTGGAGAATGTAATAAATATAAATTGAAGGTGGGACCAGAGTTATATCTAGAGACCAGAACATCATAGAGACTTCGGGGTGGACTTTTTGTATTTAGGCTTGTAGACAGCCACCAAGCCACCACCTAGCAACACTGTCTAAATACCTTGTTAAATTTAGAGTAAAAAGGTGAAAAGCAGCTTTAGTTGCCAGAAATTCACAGCAAAAGTGATTCAGTGATGTTAATGTCAAGCTTCCCGAACTAACAAAATCTGCCTTTTACCTTAAGATATCCTGACATCCATCATGATTATGCATACAGATGATGCAATACAAATCCACCCGATGAATCAGAGTTCATCCATAAAACATTATCAATACTTGTATAGACGAGCACAAGGTCACACACATACAAAGACTTAAAACCGTCAGGGTAACACACATAACCCTAAAATAATCGTTTTAGTTAAACTTTACCAGTAACTTACCTTTAATTACTTAAAAAAAAAAAAAACATTTTGTACATTGCTGAAATGTATGATGTGATGTGTTACGCAGGGACTTCTGGGAAAGGTCTTTTACAGTTTTCCACCATAAATTATATGATTCATAGTTTTTAGTTCCAAACAGTGCCGGTCCTCCCTATACTCAAAGTACGCAATTAAGTTGCATAGGGCCCCCAAACCACCAGGGGGCCCCCTTGCTCTCAAGGATGATTTAGGACTGTGTTTTAGTTTCGTTTTTGATTTTGGCTTCCAACGATTATGAAAACATAATGCTGCTTTCCGCTCCTTTCCTTTAAAGTGGTGCGCTGCCACTCATACGTAACATTCAAATCAGTCGAATCATGTAACGCCACGTGTAAAAGCATATTGAGCTGCGAAAGAGATGCTTCAACAGGCGGCTTTCTGCCCATGCGGTTCGAGATGGAGAGAAACACGGACGAGGACATGCTACTTTGGGCTTCGGGTGTGCACCTGAACAGACAAATGTACGCAAAAATATGTCAAAATGTCCGTATTGGGGACTTTTTTTTTTTTTTTTACTTAAATGCATTCAGTTATGTCTTCAGTGTATCTATCAGCTGAAAAAGTAATCGAATGCTTTTCAGGGTATTAGGTCTGAGCATTTGGTCTTAAAGTGACAGCAGTGTAATAAACCCGCTGCTCTCTCTCTCAATCAAGCAACAAAAGATAGCGTGAGAATCATTCACTGCTCTTCACTGAATAACATTAGTAACTTAAATCAAGATATATTTAATTCATACAGTGAAGACTATGCAATGTTTTATTTTTTTACATTTGATTATTCAATTTCTGTATAGCAGGCTGCCATTCATATCTTTTTTCTATTTCATTTTTCCTTTTTTATTGTATTACTGACATGTCAATTCACTGTTGTTGGTTGACAGTGAAACTGCTCTGAAAAAAAAAACAGATAAAGGGTTTGTGGGTCATTGGGGATTTTAATGGATGCACAGACAGGGACCCCCGGACAAAGTTTTGCTTAGGGCCCCCAGAAGTCTAGGACCGGCACTGGTTCCAAAAACAATAAACTTGAGTTTAAAGTAAAATTACATACTGTATAATGCAATGTTAAACTATTTACAATTTTACACCGTTTATGTGCTACGATTCCTGCTTCATGTTTCTGTTTTGTGTCTTAGGACCCTTATTTTGATATGTAGGCCTAGTTCCTGTTCACGTGGTCCTTGTGTTTTACTTCCTGTGTTTGTCTTGTTTCTCTGGACCCTGACTACTAATCACTTTAACCTTTGTTCCAGTTCTTGTTGTCCTTTGTACAGGGTTTCAAATTAACTTTTTCACCCACCTGCCAATTTAGCTACTACATTTTTAAGTTACCGGCCATTCAGGACTTCTCCTAGCCAACCATTTTTTTATTTTTTTTTATTTTATTATATATATAAATTGGGTTTCATACATTAATTTCTTATTCAAACAAAATCCTGTCATCCAGCAATCTCCTCCCTTCCTCATTCATTCTCATCCTTTTCACCAAAAATGTTTTAGGTGGAAAGATCAATACAGTACAAAGAACATGTAGGATGTTGGAAAATAACAATGTCTTTTCTCAATTCTGTTAACCAAATGCTTTTTAATCTTTGCTATTCCTTCAATACAAATCAACAAGTCCGCCGTTATTTGTTGCGCAGTGACGTGCATGTTCAAGTAAGCCAGATATGCACAGATTTTGCGGAATACGCTGTATTTAATAGATCACGATGACTCACGAGTTGAGTAATTGCACTAAATTCACGCAGATTAGGCTTACAACAACTTCCCCAGCAAAGTGAGTAAACATAGTTGGCTAGTGATTTGACAGCGTTACCCACCACAGTTGATTTATGCTGACCCACATTTGGCGGGTTGGCGGATGTTAATTTCAAACCCTGCTTAAACCCCAGATATTCCTATGGTGAACATGAGTTACTAAGGAAACTGATTAGTGACTAAGAAAACAAACTGAAACAGGAAATAAAGACAGGGAAAAGGAATTCAGAAATTACAGAAACAGAATTTCTTTCCTATTGGTAACAAGCATCAGTCAATACTGAAGCCACATTTTCAAAACTCTTCATACAGTCTGCATTGCCAAGATGAATCTTGGCCAAACAGTTCATCTAACCACCAAAACTCACTCAGACCAATAAAACACTACATATAAGTCACGGGCTGGTTCTAGCAGAGATGAAACAGGATCTAAGTGCAACAGCTTTATTAAAAAAACAAACTCAAAACTTCACAAAACAATCCCAGAAACATGAACAAAGCCAACTTAATGCAACATAGAACTGACAAAGAACAGTTAGAAACACAAGGGCTTAAATAGACAGCAACTGAAGAGCTTATTAACAAGACACACCTGACCAGAACTGACAATCAATTAGAAACCATAGTGACAAACAGGGAGAGAACTGAACCAATTAACAGACTGAAAACCAACCTAGAAACAGACATGAGCCGAACAGATCAAAAACAAACTCTAAAGTGAACAAACAAACACAAACCATAACAATATGTCTCAAAATAAGCTCGTTCCACCATAACACGTGCAACAATTCTCATTCAGTAAACATGTATTTCATTCATAACTCTCTGACCTAAAAAACACTAACAACAGGGAGCATTACATAAATAATGAACTTTTATTTTTTTGAAGTTTGAATGTTTTTTTTCCCCAGATAAATATTCATTATATAATAAGAATAATAAGATAAGATAAGATTTTTTTACATTTAACTGACTGATTTACAGCATAAAAAATAAATGAGAAATGCAGCAATTAGGTTATATATATATATATATATATATATATATCTTTACATATAGTAATTTACAAAAAAAAAAAAAAACATGTGAACATGAATGTGTGTGTCTCATCCAGTGATGGACTGGCCATCTGTCCCGGGTTTTTTCCTGCCTACGACCTGAGACGCTAAGACTCCAGCCTCCGCATGACAAGCGCTTTGGAAAATAGGTGGATGGATTGATGGAGGAATAGTACTGTGAGAATTCTAGTCCTGCTTCTCTCTGCCACTCCAAACTCTATGTTTCCAAACAAAATCATTCTGAAGCCAATCCCCCGATTTACCAAAAGATGACTGGCATTTTTTTTTTTTTACTACTGTAATAGAGACTACCTGGGTTGGCTTTAAGCTGAAATTGCAATTAGTTGTGATTGTAATAATTATTTAATTTCATTGTAAATATTCTGTTAAGATTTTATATTTCAATATAAATCCTGTAAAAATGCAAAGAGTTTGGTATCATTCTGATTTGAATGTGTTTTTATGTGTTTTGAAAGCAATGTGTTAGCATTTGAAAAATGTGCTGCAAATATATTGTGTTTTACATGGTGAATATGAATGACAAAAGTGTTCATGGATTTTGGGAAATGTGGTCATTGAATGCATTTTATGTAAAAGCAATGACAAATTATTCAGAGTTTGGTGCGCATAGACTTCTGTTATTTAAAAAAAACCTGTCCTGTAATAGTTTTTTTTTTTTTACAGTAGCAGTTGTACAGTCTTTTTCTGTAATTGTAAATGTCTGTAAATGTCAAACTTTTTCTACATTGAATGCTTTGGTAAACGCTTGCAACATATCCTGGCTGTGAGTTCTGCATAGAAAAGTGCTTCCCTTTTATTAGTAGACCTTATTAATTCAAAAAGGTACATTAACAAAGTACATTTCTCTACCAGGATTATATTGTCAGTTACCAAGCGCGGATGAATGGGTTTTTCATTGTGTTTGACAGAGCAGGCTGTTAGTTTGATGTGTGGGTAATAAATGTCTTAATGCAAACATAATTAAAACTCATGTCTGCAAACTATTCTTTGCAAAGTTGACTGGTCTTTTCTTGTTTGATTAATCCCTCCATGAGGTTTTAAAACTCTCAGGTATTATCAAGGTTTATATTCTGCATTCCTTTTAATTAGAGATGCAACGATTGCAATTTTCTTGGCCGATTCCGATTTTTTTTTTAAGTGTGACCTGCCAATACAGATTTTTGCCGATTCCGATTTTCTTTCTAAGAACAATGATTGACAGCATATACAAACAAAAATATACTTTTCTTCAATGCAAAATTTAATTTTCATAAAAAAGGTATGTTCAGGGAAGAAGGAGGCTGGAACCGGCGAGCGTTCAACACTTTAATAATAAAACAAACACAAAACGAAAGAAAAAGCAGCAGCCCCTCACGGACAACTGCCGCACAAATATAAACAAAACATAACATAAAGTCCATACCTGGTCCTCTCTCATCCTTCACTGTCGTCGCTCCTCCTTTTATGCTTCCGTAGCTCCTCCGTGAGATACGAGGCCGGTGCGGTGCGTTCTCTCATGGCTCTCAGACCCGCCCTGCTTTCCTAAACAAGTAAAAAGTCTGTAAAAAAATATAACATATAAACAAATTTCAAACAACAGCACAAATAAATGCAATAGAATAAAGAGAGATATTAAACATGGCTTTAAGATTTTCAGGTGGGTCCTATAGTATTCCGGTAAGAAATGGGTTACTGCAGAAATTAAAGTAACCAAATATAAAATAAAACTGTATAGTATTCATTGTAAATGTTAAATACAGATTAATGCTTAAAATTAAAGTTATTCAGTCAAGAGCAGTGAGTGATTTTCTCTTTGTCTTTTGTTCTTTAATTAACATGCATCTCTACTTTTAATTTATTACTTCGCACACACACGCATACACACACACGTTTGACATTTAAAAAAGTGCTCCTATTTCTGTTTTTAAATCTCGACTTGACTTATTTTTACTCTTTAGCCTTTCCTGATTATTAATTCATGAATTAGTAACTGTTGTCTCCATTTTATTTTATATTTTATTGTATTTTATGATTGTTTTGTACAGCACTTTGGTCATTGTAAGCTGAATTTACATGTCCTCTATAAATAAAATTTACTTACACATGGCCTTCATAGATTTATAGAACATAACTCATTTTAGGCTTGTTTTAGGCCTCTCCAGAATGTTTTTCCAGTAACTGCTTGTTTTTTTTTTCCCCATTACCAGCAAATGTTAATAGTTTGAAAAGCCTCTTTTTTTCACAGCACACTTAAAAGGTTTGTTTTACCCTCTGTGAAGCAAAGGCACAGTTGACGGCATGACAAATGAAGGATTGATGGCACAAAAGGATGTACCAGTGGTGGCAACAGTAACCCTCCTATTACACTACTGGCCAGTGGCAATCAGAACACTGATCCCTCTAATGACAGCAGACACTTCCCATGACTTTTCCCCTCAAATCTATACTTTTAAAACTCTCAGTTATTGTCAAGATATGTTTATATTCTACATCCCTTTTAATTCGAGATGCAACTATTGCAATTTTCTAGGCCGATTCAAGAATAGATTTTTGCCGATTCCGATTTTCTTTCAGAGAACAATGATTGACAGCATACAAACAAAAATATACTTTTCTTCAATGCAAAATTGAATTTTCATAAAAAAAGGTATGTTGTTCAGGGAAGAAGGAGTCTGGAACTGGCGAGCGTGAACTTACTTCACATCCAATGACATGATTTCAGTTAAAACAGATGACCCAGCCGTGAACCCAACACATTAAGAGATTACTTATTTTCCCCTTAACTGCATTGTAAGTTAATTGAAGGACATTTTTTGTTTTAGTTACAAGCGGTAAAATAGAGTAACGCAAAAAAAAAAAAAAAAAAAAATCAATTATATGCATAGGGATGTGAATCTATACAACATATTACTGCAGCAATATCCAATTATTCAGAATAACATCAGCTGATATAGTTTGGTGGCCAAATCTTTTGTGCTTTTGTGCTGTATGAGAGAATTAGTTAATTACAGGCTGATCTCGCATCTACCTTTTCTATCAAAATTACTAGAAAAGGCAGTATGCTCACAACTATGTTCCTTTTTAGAAAGAAATGGTATCTGCGAGGATTTCCAGTCAGGATTTATACCGTACCTGTCATAAGTCTAGTCTGTGTTTCTGTCTTGTTTCATGTTTAGCAGCTCTTAGTTATTTTTATTAGTCTTCCCAGGTGTTCTCTTACGAGAGTACTATCTTGTTGCGTAAGCTACATTCCTAGTATTGAGCCTTGTGGTACGCCATACTGAACTTTTGATCGATAAGACATCTCTTCGTTTACTGCTACAAACTGATAACGGTCAGATAAGTATGATTTGAACCATGCTAATTCAATTTCATTAATGCCAACATTTTCAAGTCTTATTTAAAAGAATATTGTGGTCAATGGTATCAAATGCAGCACTAAGATAGAGTAATTGGATAAGAGCAAAATCATTTGTAACTCTAATGAGAGCAGTCTCAGTACAGTTCTGTCACGGGGGTTGAAGCAGACGAGGAAGTAGGATCCATTTGCAGTATTCTTTTATTACACAAACTCAAACGTAAACTCAGACTCAGGAAACAAGGTTAGGGAACAGAACAACCAGCAAACAAACATTAAGGATTGACAAAGACTGAACTAGACACACAGGCTTAAATACAAGGGCAAACAAGCTAAACAAGAACAAGAGGGTGTGGCTAATAGGAAACGTCTCGGTTGTTTCCCGAAACCATCGTTCCAATGAACATTCGCAAACAGCATCGCAAACTTGTGTGGTTGGAATGAGAGCTCTCGACTGTGCGAACGCGCTGTACTAAAGAACGAGCCTATGATTGAATCTGGAAATATAGCAAAATAACTGAGATAAATGAGAAATAGTCCTCAGATGTCACGTCTGTCTTTTATATCAAAACATTTGGCGTTAATTTGACCTCAAACAGTTTCATTAAAATAAGTTATTACTCCACCACCTTCGTGACATCATAATCCAACATGGTTGAATGACCACTTTGTGACAACATGGTTTCGGGAAACAGCAATGATAGCTAGTTGATTTCTCCAATGATTCATCGTACTATGGTAGTGAAGCAGCGAGTTACGTAGTTGTACAGGAAACGCACCCCAGAATTGTTCAGTAAGGCTGCATTTAGTTGATCAAAAACATGGTAAAAACAGGAATTGTCACGGGAGGTGTATGCAGAGGAAGACGAGAATTTGAATTTCCAATAACAGTAAACTTTACTTACAATAATAAACTCACAGGGTACAAACAGGCAGACGATAAACACTCTGGTGAATACAACTCGTAACATAGACATAAACAAGAACCGACCAAGACTAACTGAACAGAAGGAAACTAAATACAGATACAAATGAACACTAACGAGGTGAGGACAGGTGACACAGGTGATAATGACGATGAACAGGTGGGTAATGAGGGAGTGAGTTCAGGTGTGGAGACACGAGGAATTCTGGGAAGTGTAGTGAAGACGAAGACAGAATTGTGCAGACGACGACTGTGACAGGAATACTGTGTTATATTATTTCAAATTAAAATAACTTTTCTGTTTAAAGGTGTTGTAACTTTTTCACTCTACTAAAGCATCAAAATTCCATGTTTGTATATATTGAGGAAACATGCTAAGGGACCGTTCGGTATTTATGGAATGGACCACCGGAGGAAAATAGGGGAGGGTCATGTCTTTTTATTCTTTGTTAAGGGGAGGGTCATCCAACTTTTTTAGTCTAGGGGGAGGGTCAGCCAATTTTTTTATTCATTTCAAAGTGGCTTGTTTGGTGCATATTTTTCCATGTAGCTCTCTCAGTCTCGACCCCCCATCGCTAGCAGATGGGTCTGACCCAACAAAAATCAGACGCAAAAGATAAAAGCCTTGTTCGACTGAACAGGCGCTGCACAGACCGATCGGTTTATGACATCAAAGTACTGCGAGAGCGATTCAAAAGCATACAAGCCCGTCTGCTCTCTAATCGCTCTTGCGATTTTTGTGATTGTGAATAAGTGCAGTGTCATGTGAGTGTAACTCTACCGCTGCATTAACATGTGATGTGAATGTACATCGAGTTTTACAGTATTGGGACTTAAGCCTTGTTTATAATTTCACCTGGCTCCTCAGCACGCGCCTCCGCTGCCTGCGCACGCACCTCCCCAAACGGACGAGGCAAGTTGACGCGCTCGCAGTTGTACTATTCTTTGAAATGACAGGAGTCGACTCGGAGTAATTGCCCTCTAAACCACGAATCAGCGGTGAGAAGAAGTAAGGTGCAGGTGAATGTTTATTTTAGTACACTTCACCAAAACCACACTACAAAAGAATCGTGTAAAGCAGTAAACCTTGAGATTATTACTTGTTACATTGGAACAAAATAAATTAATTTGAGAACATAGCCAAACCAACTCAATTAACGATAACTTAAATATTTTCTAATTTCACTAAACATTTTCATTTAGTACATTTTTTATAAAACATGGACCATTAAAAGGGCTTATGTCTGTTATTGTAGGCTCATTTTGTAAATTTAAGCAACTAGACGCACAAACTGGGTGCCGGTGTGATGAGACGTATATGCCCGGCCAGATTCGGCTCAAAGTCGTGTATCTTCGGATGCGGAGCCGCGCGCGCAGTTACAAAATCTGCCGTACACACCGCCAAGTGCGCACCTTCGCGCTCGTGCGGACGCGGCGAGTATAAACCAAGCTTGAGGCGCCAGAACTGCAGCTTATAGAATGTGCGCAGTAGCACGATACTACCACATTTCTTCAAAAGCAGAATGTGGAGACATTAAATCATCCACAATCAAAAATCGTGATATTGCATAAGCACAAGTATAAAACAACTGTTATCATGTCTGAAAACAAACACAAGTAACGGAGTTTACAAAACTGTATCGCACGGGTGCTACATTGGTACATTTATTCATCGCACAGACCAATCTTTTCGTAGATATATGTCGAACTGTACAGCCCTGTACAGGACCCTTTTTAATGAATGTTTGGTGTAGGTCTACTTGGCATAGAGGTAGCCTATCTGAAGATCTTTGCCAAGCGCAAACCAGTACAGAAGTCAATAAGTTACCGGGGAGGGTCATGCCTTTTTTCACAATCATTTTGGAGGGTCATAGAAAAATGTATTGCTGGCAAAGGGAAGGTCAAGTCTATTTTGACTATAGATCTCAAAACTCCTCCGGTAGCCCCTTAAAGCAACACCAAGGAACTTTTCCTCTGCGGTCACCCTACAAGTTGGAAATGGAATTGTCCATTACCGCTGTCGTAAATAATTTAGCCTACCGCAGCCTACTGTCGCACTCGCACGCTCGCTGTTTATCCAGCATCGGTTTTGGAATCAAAAAATGGCCACAGACAATTTGAAGAAGTGACGGACAATTTGAGGAAGTGGGTGAAGTGACGTATACCATAAAGCAGTCGAATTTTGTAGTTCTTTTTTGTGCTCCGGTTACTACCCGAAACCCGAAGTTACATATTGCAAGTAAAAGCGATACAGATCACGTCAGGCTATGGCAGACATGTAATTTAACCTATTGTAAGTCGATGTACCATCACAAGGGTCTTGGAAATATATTATGAAGGTTAAAAAACGAATCGGTTACCTAACGTAACCTCGGTTCTCTCTAGAAGAGGGAACGAGTATTGCGTAAGCTAGCTTACGCTACGGGAAAGATTCATCTTTGCTGAGATATTGAAGCCAAAAATTATTTCATAATTTGTATCCATATACAACGCAGTTCCTCTGCGGCAGACCTAGAGCGGGCTAGCTAGCAGCTCATTGGTTCGCTCAGAGAGAACTGCTTAAGCCTATGGGAGAGCGGAACTGAACCCGCTTCCAATGAGAGGCGCCCGCGCGCTCATTGCGTCATGGCCCGCCAGAGTGGGCGTGGCCAAGGGGTATATAACAGTCTCTCCCAGGCTTATATGTTGATTTATTTCAGCGTGAAGCGAAACGCTAGTAGCGCAAGCACGGCAGGGAACGCAATACTCGTTCCCTCTTCTAGAGAGAACCGAGGTTACGTTAGGTAACCGATTCGTTCTCTTACGAGAGGTTCTCTCGTATTGCGTAAGCTAGCTTACGCTACGGGAACACCTGGTCAACGCCGTGCGCGTTATGAAACCACACATGAAATCCCAGGGATCTACCGGGGGATATTTAACGTGGAGTGAATGTACTATGAGGCCGGCAGAGCGGGCACATGAAAAGTACACATAAGCATGTATAGGGCCAGCAGAGCGGGCACATGAAGTGTAAAAGCATTAAAGGAGAGCACAAGGGGCGAACCGGTTGTGAGGGACTCTCAGAAATGCAGCTTCTTAGAGAGCTGGTCGTTAGACAGCTAGTAATTTTGCCTGCAAGGCGGGGACTTCCAAGTTGTAAAATCTGACAAAAGTGGACGGGGAGGCCCATCCCGCGGCCACACAGATGTCATGAATGGAAATTCCACAGGACCATGCCCACGATGAGGCCATGCCTCTAGTGGAGTGCGCCCTGATGCCCAGAGGGCATGGCAGGCATTTAGATGCGTAAGCAGAGGCAATCGCGTCCACTATCCATCTAGACAGTGTCTGTTTGGAGGCGGCCAGACCTTTGGTGCGCCCCCCAAACGACACGAAAAGCTGCTCAGCGCGTCTGAACGCGGCAGCGCGCGTCGTGTACAACCTCAGTGCCCGCACCGGGCAGAGGAGATTGGCGTCGCGCTCGCTATCGGATGCAGGCAGAGCCGATAGGGAGATAATCTGCGCCCTGAACGGGGTACCAATCGCTTTTGGGACATAACCATGCCTAGGTTTGAGAATGACAACCGAGTCATTCGGCCCAAACTCAAGACACGCGGCGCTGGATGAGAGCGCGTGAAGGTCCCCTACGCGTTTTACTGAGGACAGAGCTGTCAGAAAAACGGTTTTGAGCGAGAGGTATTTTAGGTCCACAGACTCGAGCGGTTCGAACGGGGGTGCTTTCATAGCTTCGAGGACTATGGAAAGATCCCAAATAGGAACCGACGGGGGCCGCGGAGGGTTCATCCTCTTAGCTCCCCTGAGGAAGCGGATGACTAACTCGTCTTTGCCCAGGGACTGAGCACGTCGGGGTTCAGCGAACGCTGCGACGGCTGCCACGTAAACCTTGAGAGTGGAGGGGGACCTGCCCTTGTCCAGCATCTCTTGAAGGAACATTAGCAAAGACGGCACCTCGCATGACCGTGGGTCCAGCTGTTTTACGGTGCACCATTTTGAGAACACAGACCATTTAGCCGCATAGAGCCTTCTCGTGGAAGGTGCTCTAGCCTGTATGATAGTGTTTCTTACTCCCTCTGGCAAATCGACGAATAGTCGTTGATCACCCATGCATGTAGCGCCCAGCGCTGTGGATGGGGGTGCCAGATCGTGCCGCGAGCTTGAGAGAGGAGATCTGCTCTGACTGGGATGGGCCACGGGGCTGTCTGTGACAGCTGCGTGAGCTCCGGAACCCAATTCTGACTCTCCCAACGCGGGGCTATGAGGAGCACCGAGTTGCGTGCGTCCCTGATCCTCTGAATTACCTGTGGTAACAGAGCGATCGGAGGGAATGCATAGAGCGGGCGGCGAGGCCATTCCTGGGCTAGCGCGTCCTCGCTCCTCGAAAAATATATTGGGCAGTGAGCGTTCTCTTCTGACGCGAAGAGGTCTACTTCTGCTCTGCCGAATAGCTGCCACAGTAGTTGGACCGTTTGTGCGTTCAGGGACCATTCTCCCGTGGAGATGAGATCCCTGGACAGTATGTCTGGACCGTCGTTGAGATGGCCCGGCACATGCGTCGCTCTGAGCGAGAGCAGGCGGCTCTGAGACCAAACTAGAATGCGGTGTGTCAGTAGACAGAGATTTCTGGATCTGACACCGCCCTGACGGTTGAGATAGGAGACCACCGCCCTGTTGTCCGAACGGATCAGGACGTGGTGTCCCCGAATGAGCGAGAGAAAGCGCGAGAGCGCGTTCTCGACCGCAAGCATTTCCAGACAGTTTATGTGTAAAGGGCTTTCCTGAGTCGACCAGTGGCCGAAGGCCGGTGAGCCCTCGCAGACTGCACCCCAACCCGTGTTGGATGCATCTGTCGAGATGACTTTTCGGCAGGAAAAAGTCCCCATCGTGACGCCCTGGCGAAACCATTCTGCTACTGTCCATGGCTGCAGTGCCGTGAGACATGTCTGCGTAACCTTGATCAGCTGGCGGCCCGTGTTCCACGCGCGGTGGGGTACACGGCTGTTTAACCAGAGCTGAAGCGGGCGCATGTGCAGAAGGCCCAGCTGAAGTACAGCGGAGGCTGAGGCCATGTAACCCAGCATCCTCTGAAAAGGTTTCAGAGGAGTGCGGGCGTCCATCTGAAACGAGGAGGCTAGGCGCTGAACACTGCGCGCGCGCTGTGTAGACAGGCGAGCCGTCATCGTGACCGAGTTCAAATCTATTCCTAGGAAGGAAATCGATTGACTGGGGAGAAGGGAGCTCTTTGACCAGTTGACAGAGAGACCCAGCGCTTCCAGATGGTTGAGGAGAACTGCGCGGTGCGACAGAAGCTCCGTTTGTGATTGGGCCAAAATCAGCCAGTCCTCCAGATAATTCAGAATGCGCAGCCCCTGGCTTCGCAGGGGGGCGAGCGCCGCGTCCATGCACTTCGTGAATGTACGGGGCGCCAGAGATAAGCCGAACGGGAGAACGGCATATTGATAAACATGACCCTCGAAGGCGAAACGTAAGAATGGCCTGTGACGGGGATTTATCTGGATCTGAAAATAGGCGTCTTTCAGGTCTAGAGAGATGAACCAGTCCCCCTGGCGCACCTGCGCGAGGAGTTTCCTGGTAGTGAGCATCTTGAACGGTCTCTTCATGAGCGCTTTGTTCAAAGACCTGAGATCCAAAATCGGTCTGAGGCCGCCGTCTTTCTTGGGAACCAGAAAATAACGGCCGTAAAACCCCGACTCGGTCATAGATGGCGGGACTCTCTCTATAGCGCCCTTTTGCAACAGCGTCGCAATTTCTGAGCGGAGCGTGCCGGCGGCCAGCGGGCTGACAGTAGATTCGAGCTGCGCGCGTGCACGAGGCGGGCGGCGGCGAAACTGCAGCAGATAGCCGTCCTTTATAATGCTTAACACCCACGGGGAGATGCCTGGAATGGCTTCCCACGCTTTGAAGCATGCGGCTAGTGGCCGAATGGCTATATTGCCCTGATTGCTGCACATAGCGGGCTGGACACAGTGTGTGGGCACGCTTTGAATGTGTGTGGCAACGGGACTTGCACTCAGAGAGGAGTCTATGGGCCGTGTAACAGAGCGAGCAGAGAGGGGACACGCGCACGGGCTCGTGGGCGTGTTTATGTTCTCTGAAACTAGAGCGGGCTCTGCCCGTTTCATGTGATGGGGCTCTGATAGAGACACGGGATATGTTATGCTTGTGTGTATCGGTGAGCACATGATTGTGGGCACTTTTTGTACACAACTGGCAAAATTTCTCTTTTTGAGATTTCTTTGGGTAGCCATAAAAACGGCTTTTTGACGCTCGCAAGCGGGCTGGGACACCGGCTTGTTTGTGGCGGTCAACACTACTGCAGTCGGCGAAATAACGGGGACTGGCAGAGGGCGAAGCTTTGACGGCGGTCCGGCCGCAGCGGGAGAGCGCCGTCGTTTTCTTGATCTTGCTAGGCAGACTTCTGATGATCAGGCTTCAGCGTGATCTTAGAACGCGGGCCTCGTGGGGGCGGCGGTCTGCGGCGGCTGTCAGAGCGAGAGCGAGGGCGGGCGCCCTGTCTGCGCTGGGCTGTTTGAGACTGCGGAGGAGGTCGCTGTGGCGGAGCTCTGGCGGGAGGCTCGCGAGAGCGGCCCGCGGAAGAGCTAGCGCGGCGTGGCAGAAACAAATTCATCGCCTGGGTGGCTTTCTGTACCTCCGAGAAGCGATCGACGATGCCCGTGACAGCGGATCCAAACAGGCCCGTCGGGGAGAGGGGCGCGTTGAGAAACGCGGCGCGCTCAGAGTCTCCCATGTCGGCGAGCGTGAGCCATAGGTGTCTCTCGGCAACACACAGGCTGGCCATGCATCTCCCCAGAGCTTGTGCGGCGGCTTTAGTGGCGCGAAGGGCGAGGTCCGTAGCACTTCTCAGATCCGTGACAGCGGGGGCGGGGTTCCTACCGCCTTCGGCACATTCACAGAGAATATCGCTCTGAAGAACCTGGAGGACAGACATCGAGTGAAGCGCGGCGGCGGCCCGACCGGCGGCGGCGTATGCGCGAGCGTGAAAACTCGAGGTCGCTCTGCACGCTTTAGAAGGAAGCGTGGGTGAGGAACGCCATCTAGCAGAGGGCGGGCAGAGGTGCGTGGCGACCAAGTCCTCGACGGGCGGCATGGCTGAGTAGCCTTTCTCGGCGGCTCCGTCCACCGAGCGCAGCGAGGCGGAAATGTCGGAGCGGTTTCTGGCCGAGAGCGGGGCATTCCAGGACTTTGTTAATTCTGCGTGAAGCTCAGGCAGAAATGGAGCGGCCCGGTTGCATGCGGGGGTCGAACGCCGATGAAAGAAGCTGCCGTCCATCCGGTTCGGGGCCTGCTCGGGTGGGGGAGACCACTCGAGACCGAGGCGTTCGACGGCCTGTGAGAGGAGGCGCATCAGCTCTTCCTCTATCCCGGCGCGGGTCCCCGTCGACTCTCTCGTGGAACCGCGAGACGACCAGTCCTCACTGTCGGAAGCGAGCAGTGAGCAGGAGTCCTTCTCCTCCGCGGCGTCATCGGAGGCAACAGAGCGGCCACTCGGCGGCAACTGTATGTCCGGCAGGGGCGGGGAGGGAGAGCGGGAAGCGGGAGGCGGCGGCGGCGGCCCGCATGTTTCCGCTGGTGGCTCCGGCGGCCTCTGAGAGCGGCGTTTTTTCTTCCGCGGCGAAGAGACAGGCGGCGCGGGAGCGGATTTCACTGCCAGAAGTCGTGCCCGCAGGGACGACAGCGGCAGGCTTTCGCAGAAGTCGCAGCCTCCATCCGCGAGGGCGAGTTCTGCATGCTCGAGTCCCAAGCAGAGAGCGCAGATGACATGGCGGTCTCCGTCCTCGAGACGAGCGCGGCAGGAGCCGCAGGAAAAACGAGGCATCTTGAGAAAGACGCTCGTGCTCTTTTAGAAATATATGAGAAAAAGGATACTGTCGTCGGATGGCTTAGCTTGCTGGGCGGCTGAAGGTGGCGAAGACGGCCGGCTTCTTCAGGGTCCGGAGCTCGCTAATGGTGCCTTCTCGACGGCGACGGCTTTCTCCCAGAACACAGCAGAAGCGTGAGCTTGCTGAAGATGAAATGAATCAACATATAAGCCTGGGAGAGACTGTTATATACCCCTTGGCCACGCCCACTCTGGCGGGCCATGACGCAATGAGCGCGCGGGCGCCTCTCATTGGAAGCGGGTTCAGTTCCGCTCTCCCATAGGCTTAAGCAGTTCTCTCTGAGCGAACCAATGAGCTGCTAGCTAGCCCGCTCTAGGTCTGCCGCAGAGGAACTGCGTTGTATATGGATACAAATTATGAAATAATTTTTGGCTTCAATATCTCAGCAAAGATGAATCTTTCCCGTAGCGTAAGCTAGCTTACGCAATACGAGAGAACCTCTCGTAAGAGAACTACATAGTGTTACTTAAAAAAAAAAAAAAACGAACAATCCCTAAGTTCACGTACTCATTTCTCTGAAAAACACTTCTACAGCCAGTTATTTTACTTTGAAATGTCCATTTCCAGGCTGCAGATTATGTGAGCGGAGTGGAGCGGCAACAATTTTCCCTCCGCGTTCCAATCATTTAATAATCACTCCGCTCCAGCTCCGCTCCGTGTTCACCATTTACCGCTCCCCGCTCCACTCATCGCTCACTGATATCAGAAACACCACTCCGTCTTCGTTCCCCAAGGACATTGCGAATAAAGTATTTAAGTATGCTTTAAAATCTCACAAAATTTCTCCTCATCATAATATATAGGCATATTAAATTTAAAAAAAATTCAAAACAACATTAGGAGAATAGTTGCAATGTGGTTTATTGGATAGTGTGCAAACTTTTCCTATGACAGGTTATCAGCATTATAAGTTAAATATCATTGATGCTTTTTGCAGAGCACATTTTGTTTGGAAAGAAGAAAATAACTTCGTTTTCATCAGTTATTTTATCTACTGGTCGCTACATTTCTTACAGATTTCTGCTCATTCGAAATCAAATACCGACAGTACTGTAAGATTACATTTGTTTGAATGCAATGCATTAGTGAGAAAGCGATTGCGTGTGTGAATAAGTGTTACCTGTTTAAAATGTGCTTTCACCTGATCCAGCCCGATCTCATGAAAGTGCGTATCTATAGCACAAATTTTATTTCTCGTACCATTTATACGCCATGTTGCTTGCATAGCCTATGATAAGCAGTTCTCTTACGAGAGGTTCTCTCGTATTGCGTAAGCTAGCTTACGCTACGGGAAAGATTCATCTTTGCTGAGATATTGAAGCCAAAAAATTATTTCATAATTTGTATCCATACACAACGCAGTTCCTCTGCGGCAGACCTAGAGCGGGCTAGCTAGCAGCTCATTGGTTCGCTCAGAGAGAACTGCTTAAGCCTATGGGAGAGCGGGGCTGAACCCGCTTCCAATGAGAGGCGCCCGCGCGCTCATTGCGTCATGGCCCGCCAGAATGGGCGTGGCCATGGTGTATATAACAGTCTCTCCCAGGCTTATATGTTGATTCATTTCATCTTCAGCGAGCTACACGCTTCTGCTGTCCTGAGAAAAGCCGCCGTCGTGGAAAAGGCACCTTCTAGCGAGCATCTAGGAGTCTGAGGAAGCCGGCCGTCTTCGCCACCTTCAGCCGTCCTGCAAGCTAAGCCATCCGACGGATTCATATCCTTACCAAAAATCTTCTTGTATTGTGTGTGTGTGTGTATCTAAAAGAGCAGCGAGCGTCTTTTTTAAGATGCCTCGCACACCTGCGGCTCATGCCGCGTCCCTCTCAGCGCCAGAGCCCGCCTTCTTCTGCGCTCTCTGCCTGGGAGTGGGACACGCAGAGCTTTCTCTCGCCAACGGCGGATGTTTCCTCTGCGATTTGGCTTCTGTTGTTGACCCTGCGGGCTCGACTCGAAGCGTTACGCCGCCTCCCCCTCTCACCGCGAGCGCTGAATGGGGGACGAGCCGCGTACAACTGTGCCAACCGCGGCTAGCTTTCTTTACTTTACAAGAGAGCTAGCCCGGCCGTCACCGGTAAGTGGGGTTATAGTGCGTTAAGTTCCGTCGAGACCGAACTAGTCACTGCTATCACACCCTCTTATCTGCTCGCGCTATTAAGCCTGTGTCTTACACCCCTAGATCAGTGGTGAAGCACAAAGCCTTTCGCGCCAGAGACCCGTGTTCGATTCCGGTTCTCGCAGATAATTTGTTATGCAGCTCTGAGCTCTCGGCTAGCTTTCTTACGTTACAGAAAGCGGCCGCGCTCTCCCGCCTGCATATAACGCTATATAAAGGGTCTATAGTGTATCAGTTCCGCTGAGGCCGAACCTGTTTCTGCTATCACGCCCTCTTATCTGCTCGCGCTGTTATGTTTGTGTCTTTACCCCTGGCTCAGTGGTGGAACACAAAGCTTTTCGCGCCAGAGATCCGTGTTCGATTCCGGCTCTCGCAGATAATCTTTATGCAGCTCTGAGCTCGCGCCCAGCTCTCTTACGTGACAGAAAGCGGCCGCGCTCTCCCGCGCTCATGAGAAACGTTCTCATTTCCGAGCATAAAGCTGGGCAAATGGGTTATAGTGTGTTAGTTCCGCTGAGGCCGAACCTGTTACTGCTATCACGCCCTCTTATCTGCTCGCGCTACTGTGCTTGTGTCATTACCCCTGTGAGTGGTGTATCACAAAGCTTTTCGCGCCAGAGACCCGCGTTCGATTCCGGCTCTCGCAGATAATTTTATATGCCGTCACAAGTCCAGCCTCTGCAGGCTAAAAATAGTCTCGTGCCCGCTTGCAGCGCTCACGTTTCTAACACGCACTTGCACGCGACGCGCGTCACAAGTGCAGCCGATTTCAGGCTATATATATATCCCGCTGCAGGCCACTCACGTGACCAGCCTCAGCTGAGAAAAGGACGGCTATTTCTCACCATGGCTGAACCGCCATCAAGGTTTCGCCCTCTGTCAGTCCCCGTTCACACGGCTACTGCAGCAGTGTACACCGCCATCAACAAGCCGGTCTCTTTCCCGCTTGCATGTGCACAAACGCCGTTTTCACCGCGTCCCAGTGAAACAACCCAGAGATATCTCAAAAAGAGCATAAAAGCCTCACGGGTAGAAAAATCTCCCGCTGCGGCCGGACCGCCGTCAAAGCTTCGCCCTCTGCCAGTCCCCGTTATTTCGCCGACTGCTGTAGTGTTGACCGCCACAAACAAGCCGGTGTCCCAGCCCGCTTGCGAGCGACAAAAGGCTGTTTTTCCGGCTACCCAGAGAAATCTCAAAAGAGAAATCTTGCCAGTTGTGTACAAAAAGTGCCCACAATCATGTGCTCACCGATACACACAAGCATAACATATCCCGTGTCTCTATCAGAGCCCCATCACATGAAACGGGCAGAGCCCGCTCTAGTTTCAGAGAACATAAACACGCCCACGAGCCCGTGCGCGTGTCCCCTCTCTGCTCGCTCTGTTACACGGCCCATAGACTCCTCTCTGAGTGCAAGTCCCATTGCCACACACATTCAAAGCGCGCCCACACACTGTGTCCAGCCCGCTATGTGCAGCAATCAGGGCAATATAGCCTTTCGGCCACTAGCCGCATGCTTCAAAGCGTGGGAAGCCATTCCAGGCATCTCCCCGTGGGTGTTAAGCATTATAAAGTACGGCTATCTGCTGCAGTTTCGCCGCCGCCCGCCTCGTGCACGCGCGCAGCTCGAATCTACTGTCAGCCCGCTGGCCGCCGGCACGCTCCGCTCAGAAATTGCGACGCTGTTGCAAAAAGGCGCTATAGAGAGAGTCCCGCCATCTATGACCGAGTCGGGGTTTTACGCCCGTTATTTTCTGGTTCCCAAGAAAGACGGCGGCCTCAGACCGATTTTAGATCTCAGGTCCTTGAACAAAGCGCTCATGAAGAGACCGTTCAAGATGCTCACTACCAGGAAACTCCTCGCGCAGGTGCGCCAGGGGGACTGGTTCATCTCTCTAGACCTGAAAGACGCCTATTTTCAGATCCAGATAAATCCCCGTCACAGGCCATTCTTACGTTTCGCCTTCGAGGGTCATGTTTATCAATATGCCGTTCTCCCGTTCGGCTTATCTCTGGCGCCCCGTACATTCACGAAGTGCATGGACGCGGCGCTCGCCCCCCTGCGAAGTCAGGGGCTGCGCATTCTGAATTATCTGGACGACTGGCTGATTTTGGCCCAATCAGAAACGGAGCTTCTGTCGCACCGCGCAGTTCTCCTCAACCATCTGGAAGCGCTGGGTCTCTCTGTCAACTGGTCAAAGAGCTCCCTTCTCCCCAGTCAATCGATTTCCTTTCTAGGAATAGATTTGAACTCGGTCACGATGACGGCTCGCCTGTCTACACAGCGCGCGCGCAGTGTTCAGCGCCTAGCCTCCTCGTTTCAGATGGACGCCCGCACTCCTCTGAAAGTTTTTCAGAGGATGCTGGGTTACATGGCCTCAGCCTCCGCTGTACTTCAGCTGGGCCTTCTGCACATGCGCCCGCTTCAGCTCTGGTTAAACAGCCGTGTACCCCACCGCGCGTGGAACACGGGCCGCCAGCTGATCAAGGTTACGCAGACATGTCTCACGGCACTGCAGCCATGGACAGTAGCAGAATGGTTTCGCCAGGGCGTCACGATGGGGACTTTTTCCTGCCGAAAAGTCATCTCGACAGATGCATCCAACACGGGTTGGGGTGCAGTCTGCGAGGGCTCACCGGCCTTCGGCCACTGGTCGACTCAGGAAAGCCCTTTACACATAAACTGTCTGGAAATGCTTGCGGTCGAGAACGCGCTCTCGCGCTTTCTCTCGCTCATTCGGGGACACCACGTCCTGATCCGTTCGGACAACAGGGCGGTGGTCTCCTATCTCAACCGTCAGGGCGGTGTCAGATCCAGAAATCTCTGTCTACTGACACACCGCATTCTAGTTTGGTCTCAGAGCCGCCTGCTCTCGCTCAGAGCGACGCATGTGCCGGGCCATCTCAACGACGGTCCAGACATACTGTCCAGGGACCTCATCTCCACGGGAGAATGGTCCCTGAACGCACAAACGGTCCAACTACTGTGGCAGCTATTCGGCAGAGCAGAAGTAGACCTCTTCGCGTCAGAAGAGAACGCTCACTGCCCAATATACTTTTCGAGGAGCGAGGACGCGCTAGCCCAGGAATGGCCTCGCCGCCCGCTCTATGCATTCCCTCCGATCGCTCTGTTACCACAGGTAATTCAGAGGATCAGGGACACACGCCACTCGGTGCTCCTCATAGCCCCGCATTGGGAGAGTCAGAATTGGGTTCCGGAGCTCACGCAGCTGTCACAGACAGCCCCGTGGCCCATCCCAGTCAGAGCAGATCTCCTCTCTCAAGCTCGCGGCACGATCTGGCACCCCCATCCTCAGCGCTGGGCGCTACATGCATGGGTGATCAACGACTATTCGTCGATTTGCCAGAGGGAGTAAGAAACACTAGCATACAGGCTAGAGCACCTTCCACGAGAAGGCTCTATGCGTCTAAATGGTCTGTGTTCTCAAAATGGTGCACCGTAAAACAGCTGGACCCACGGTCATGCGAGGTGCCGTCTTTGCTAATGTTCCTTCAAGAGATGCTGGACAAGGGCAGGTCCCCCTCCACTCTCAAGGTTTACGTGGCAGCCGTCGCAGCGTTCGCTGAACCCCGACGCGCTCAGTCCCTGGGCAAAGACGAGTTAGTCATCCGCTTCCTCAGGGGAGCTAAGAGGATGAACCCTCCGCGGCCCCCGTCGGTTCCTATTTGGGATCTTTCCATAGTCCTCGAAGCTATGAAAGCACCCCCGTTCGAACCGCTCGAGTCTGTGGAGCTAAAATACCTCTCGCTCAAAATCGTTTTTCTGATAGCTCTGTCCTCAGTAAAACGCGTAGGGGACCTTCACGCGCTCTCATCCAGCGCCGCGTGTCTTGAGTTTGGGCCGAATGACTCGGTTGTCATTCTCAAACCTAGGCATGGCTATGTCCCAAAAAGCGATTGGTACCCCGTTCAGGGCGCAGATTATCTCCCTATCGGCTCTGCCTGCATCCGATAGCGAGCGCGACGCCAATCTCCTCTGCCCGGTGCGGGCGCTGAGGTTGTACACGACGCGCGCTGCCGCGTTCAGACGCGCTGAGCAGCTTTTCGTGTCGTTTGGGGGGCGCACCAAAGGTATGGCTGCCTCCAAACAGACACTGTCTAGATGGATAGTGGACGCGATTGCCTCTGCTTACGCATCTAAATGCCTGCCATGCCCTCTGGGCATCAGGGCGCACTCCACTAGAGGCATGGCCTCATCGTGGGCATGGTCCTGTGGAATTTCCATTCATGACATCTGTGTGGCCGCAGGATGGGCCTCCCCGTCCACTTTTGTCAGATTTTACAACTTGGAAGTCCCCGCCTTGCAGGAAAAATTACTAGCTGTCTAATGACCAGCTCTCTAAGAAGCTGCATTTCTGAGAGTCCCTCACAACCGGTTCGCCCCTTGTGCTCTCCTTAAATGCTTTTACACTTCATGTGCCCGCTCTGCTGGCCCTATACATGCTTATGTGTACTTTTCATGTGCCCGCTCTGCCGGCCTCATAGTACATTCACTCCACGTTAAATATCCCCCGGTAGATCCCTGGGATTTCATGTGTGGTTTCATAGCGCGCACGGCGTTGACCAGGTGTTCCCGTAGCGTAAGCTAGCTTACGCAATACGAGAGAACCTCTCGTAAGAGAACGAATCGGTTACCTAACGTAACCTCGGTTCTCTCTAGAAGAGGGAACGAGTATTGCGTTCCCTGCCGTGCTTGCGCTACTAGCGTTTCGCTTCACGCTGAAATAAATCAACATATAAGCCTGGGAGAGACTGTTATATACACCATGGCCACGCCCATTCTGGCGGGCCATGACGCAATGAGCGCGCGGGCGCCTCTCATTGGAAGCGGGTTCAGCCCCGCTCTCCCATAGGCTTAAGCAGTTCTCTCTGAGCGAACCAATGAGCTGCTAGCTAGCCCGCTCTAGGTCTGCCGCAGAGGAACTGCGTTGTGTATGGATACAAATTATGAAATAATTTTTTGGCTTCAATATCTCAGCAAAGATGAATCTTTCCCGTAGCGTAAGCTAGCTTACGCAATACTCGTTCCCTCTTCTAGAGAGAACCGAGGTTACGTTAGGTAACCGATTCGTTTTCGCGTGCATACGATAAGCACTTTATGGCAAGAACGCACTTCAAACCCATTATCCTAACCAAGGGGTTTAGTGTGTTTCATTTGCATGCAAAAACTATTTTTTGTCATATAAATTGCACGAGAAATAAAATTTGTGCTATAGATACTCACTTTCATGAGATCGTGTTGCCCGATCATATTCAGTAGGCTTGATAACTATAACCACCCGCAGTCACTCATGTCCATCGGCGTCATCATAACCTTCAATTTTTTTTTCTGATTTCAGTGATCCATCTGTATCATGCTAGCGTAATGCGTTTAACATGTGAATCCTTACTAAAAATGCAGTTCTATAATGAGCCGTTGGCATGAATTGTACTCGTGATGGAGCGGTAGTGGAGCGCTCTCGGAGCGAGTGAAAACCACAACGCTCCGACTTTTAAAAAATCCGCTCCACACTCCATTCAAAATCACACCGCTCCACTCCTCGCTTTTCGCTCCCACTCCACTCCGCTCACATACTCTGCCAGGCTGGATTATGTGTTATTGTTTTGGTCTGTGAGACTGCACGTTACCAATTTGCCAATTTTCATTGTCCATTGTGCCCGTTCCTGTTGCGTGTGCTCAAACTGGCAACCCGTGTGAGCACCGTCCAGTCTGAGGAGCAGGTGGCGGTAGAAACGATGATCTTAAATTTTTTTTTATTTGACTTCAATACCTATTTCGACCACTAGTTGTCATTCTTACATACTGCACCTTTAAATATATAAAAAGACCATCATATATTCTTTAAAAAAAAAAAAATAGTAATAAGCCAGGCACAAACTGAACTTGAAAACCAGTAACCACCACATCCACATATCATTGTTCCATTTTCAGTTTGAAAATTTCAGACACAACATTTGCATTCTATTGATTGATGGCTGGCAACCCACATATAATGGCAACCTTTAGCGAAACATTTGATATGAGAGATCTGTCAGTTGCCACAGACAGAGGAAAAGGTCAGAGTGAAGGTACAAAGATAAGTGTTCAATTTTCTCTCTGCTCTATGAGTGTGATTTGCTTGGATTTGTATATTGAGTTGGGTCGCATTACACTTTAAACTTGAAATAACTGAGATCATGAAAACCGTGTTAAATAGGTCAAGCATATATTATTTATTGCATCTGTTATATAAATCAAAATACAGTGCACAATTTCCAAGCATCTGTGGATGTGTATTTGTATATGTATGCATTTTTTTCAAATAAAATGAATTAATTAAATGTTTTATGCATGTTAACATATTTTAAAGGCAAAACAATGGCATTTCCAAAAGAGGTTGTGATGCATCCTGAATGCAGACCTTTCAGATCTCATGCTGATATTTTTTATTCTTCTTTTCGGATTATGCTTACGCAACATGACGAAACCCTGATTAAACTTAAGTTCACAGTAAAACAAAAAAAAATCTTAAAAATACCGAGCAAGTTATGAAACTCAAGTTGTCCCTGAGAACAGTCCGCTCTATAGACAAATGCCTGGAGATCTTTTCATGTGCTGAACTATTGCTACCCTCAACTATTTCTCCTAATGAGTGTTCGACAGCCAAAACTGAGCCGATAAGTGCATCCAAATGAATGTGACCCACATTCTGCTGGAAAACCACTAATGACTCAAAAGGCAATCATTTATAACACTGTTTTATTATTTATAATTAGCTGTTACTGGCGAGGAAGTGCATAAGCGGATGCTGCATAAAACTAGTCCAAAACCAAAATCATTATTATCATCACTGGTCTTCTACTTTCTTAAAGCTGCACTGTGTAATTTTCAGTGCTGAAACACTTATCCTTGCTTAATATCAGCTGTGACAGATCAATGAATGGGATAATTGGGAAAGCCCAATATGGCAGCTTTAGAAAGTCAAGAAACCTTTGCTTTCCTAACTAAATCACTGCATGGTGTAAGGGTGGTTTGCCTACAGTGGTTCAGTGTAGAGAGAAAGAGACCAAGAAAAGATTAGGCAAAGAAAGAGTGCACCAAGAAAGGGACACAGAGGAAAAAAAGAGCCAGGAGCAACAGTTCAATCTTCTTTTATCCCTTCAATGACCATGTGACCGAAACCCAAAATGAGACAGTTAAACTGACCAACCAGGGGATGGCAGCTTCCCCCACAATACTAAAGGTGTGACAGTTTGTAGACCCCCAAAGTACACACATCTTGCCCTACAGGCCTTAATGGCTACCAACACCTCTTTGTCTTTAGGAATTCCAAATGGCCATTGTGGTATGAAAAAGAAGGTTTTGAAAACATAAAGCAAACGTCTTTGTTCCTTATCAAATATCTTTAATTATATTCAACCCTACACTGGTCTTTATGTGAAACATGTGAAGACATGTTCTCAGTGTTTGTTCTACATTACACATGACGTGATTTGGTTGGAGCAACCTGAAATTGTCAGGCGATTGCTTGTCAAAATGATGAGAGATGCGTGTAGTCCATGGTGGAGCCGAGGGGTTGGAAGAGCTGAGGTGGAGTCCGGGGCTTGGAAACTTGAGTTGGATCTGTGTCATTCAGCGATTACTTTGACGACTTGGAATTGGATGCGACCAGCAAGCATTTCCTCATCGGGCTCGAGTCTCGCGGAGGAGCTGTGAGGATAAAAGTGACGACAGTGCAAGACGAGAGAGGGCCAGACATGGACTTCATGTTGTTGTTTTGTCTTAGTTTAAGTGGCAGTCGTCTGTGAGGAGCTGGTGCTTTACTTTCGTTTGTTGTTTGTTTATTTTATAATTAAAGTTTATTAAACATTCGCCGCCGGTTACCGCCTCCTTCTTCCCTGAGCCTTTAACTTCATTCTTGTTCATACGTTAAAAATGTTACTTTCTGCATATAACTTAATGAGAAGAGCTTTTACTTATTTATTAATTTGACACAATGTTCAGAGGTTTAAACCCTCAAATGTCATAAGCAGTGTAAAATAGAGTTTCGACACTGAGAATACTTCTTCTGCAAAATAATTCTTCAACTCATCAAATGTGTAGAAAATTACCTGTAAATGTTACATGTATGTCCTGTGTTTCCCCCGTTCTTTGTGTATTTGGTTCAGTCCTGTTTCCAGTTTCCCGCTCCTCGTTAGTGTTTAGTTTATTCACCTGTTATTCTGTTATTATCTGTTCATTTGCCCCAGCTGTGTCTTGTTTCACCTATCTGTTCTCTGTGTATGTAAACCCTGCGTTCTCCCTCATTCCTGGTCCGTTCTCGTTTGTGTATGTTGTGTGGAGTTGCTTTGTTCTCCTGGGTTTGGAATTGAATCCTGTTTGTTTCTGTTCTTCGTCTCCTCGTGCTTCCTACCACCATGTACCGTAATAGAAGAACGGACCTTAAAACGACAATGAATGCTACAATGCAGCTGATTTTGCTGGAACAAGGCCAGCAATCTCTCGAGGTCCACACCGCAGCTCATCTCGACCTGACGTACCTTAGTTCCTTCCCCGATTGCTCATTGAGTGTTTTCTTCCATTCTGGCCTCAATGCAGAGACGAAGGCACGCCTGCCCGGTGTGGGACCTCGAGAGAACTTTGAGGCTTTCGTTGAGTGGGTGCTTTTGCATAATGGGTCGCCATTCACCGTTGGGCTCTGTGACGCCCACAAAGAGGAAGCCTCCCTTCCAGAGTCAGTTCAAGTTAAGCCAACTACCGGATCAGTTTATGGCCGTTCAGGACTGATGTCCAGCTTGGCACAATCCCTGCTGATGTCAGCGCGATCTGCCAGGAAGACCGCCGTCCCTCCAAAGCCTTGTCCCGTCGAGGTCCCTGCAGAGCCCTCTTCGCCGCTGGTCCTGTCCAGCTCAAAGCCCTCTTCGCCGCTGGTCCTGTCCAGCTCAGAGCCCTCTTCGCCGCTGGTCCTGTCCAGCTCAGAGCCCTCTTCGCCGCTAGTCCTATCCAGATCAAAGCCCTCTTCGCCGCTGGTCCTGTCCAGCTCAGAGCCCTCCTCGCCACTGGTCCAGTCCAGAGCCGTCTTCGTCGCTGGTCCTGTCCAGCTCAGAGCCCTCTTCGCCGCTGGTCCTGTCCAGCTCAAAGCCGTCTTCGCCGCTGGTCCTGTCCAGCCCAGAGCTGTCTTCGCCGCTGGTCCTGTCCAGCCCAGAGCCCTCTTCGCCACTGGTCCTGTCCAGCTCTAAGCCCTCCTCGCCACTGGTCCAGTCCAGAGCCGTCTTCGTCGCTGGTCCTGTCCAGCTCAGAGCCCTCTTCGCCACTGGTCCTGTCCAGCTCAAAGCCGTCTTCGCCGCTGGTCCTGTCCAGCCCAGAGCTGTCTTCGCCGCTGGTCCTGTCCAGCCCAGAGCCCTCTTCGCCACTGGTCCTGTCCAGCTCTAAGCCCTCTTCGCCACTGGTCCTGTCCAGCTCAGAGCGCTTTTCGTCGCTGGTCCTGCCCAGCTCAGAGCTCTCTTCACCGCTGGTTCCGCCCAGCTCAAAGCCCACTTCACCGCTGGTTCCGCCCAGCTCAAAGCCCTCTTCAACGCTGGTCCTGCCCAGCTCAAAACCTTCGCCACTTGTCCCGTCCAGCAAAGAGCCCTCACCGCTTGCCCAGCCAGAGACTGTTAACGTCCCGTCTGCCCAGCCAGAGACTGTTAACGTCCCGTCTGCCCAGCCAGAGACTGTTAACGTCCCGTCTGCCCAGCCAGAGACTGTTAACGTCCCGTCTGCCCAGCCAGAGACTGTTAACGTCCCGTCTGCCCAGCCAGAGACTGTTAACGTCCCGTCTGCCCAGCCAGGCAGATAGTCCACCACCATGGCCACCCGAAGGGTCCTCACCACCATGGCCACCCAAAGGGTCACCACCGCCCTGGATGCCCGAGGGTCCGACAGCTCCGCCCTGGCCGCCTGCACTTCCTGATCCACCCTGGCCGCCTGCACTTCCTGATCCACCCTGGCCGCCTGCACTTCCTGCTCCGCCCTCTCAGCCTCCAGGGCGCCCACCCCCCCACCCTTATTGATGTTACACGGCGCGAGGACGCGTCTTGCAGGAGGGGGGGCTAATGTTACATGTATGTCCTGTGTTTCCCCCGTTCTTTGTGTATTTGGTTCAGTCCAGTTTCCCGCTCCTCGTTAGTGTTTAGTTTATTCACCTGTTATTCTGTCATTATCTGTTCATTTGCCCCAGCTGTGTCTTGTTTCACCTATCTGTTCTCTGTGTATGTAAACCCTGCGTTCTCCCTCATTCCTGGTCCGTTCTCGTTTGTGTATGGTGTGTGGAGTTGCTTTGTTCTCATGGGTTTGGAATTGAATCTTGTTTGTTTCTGTTCTTCGTCTCCTCGTGCTTCCTACCACCATGTACCGTAACAGTAAACTTATTGATGAATTTTTTTTTTTAATGCAATATACACTTTTATGAAGCAACATACCATACTGGAGTGAACTATTTACCCATTGCTTAAAAAAAGACATTGGTTGTACTTGATGCAAGTTAAACAGACACAACTTTCAATTCCATACTGACTTCATATTTAAGCAGTATATTCTTCAGTTTGAGGTTTAGGGGTTGTTCCATACCATTCAGATGTAAATGTGACTCCTTTCCTCTTATAAATTAGATTTCATGAAAATCTAATTTGTAATAATTGGCCCACTACCAATAACCTTTTTATAATTTATGCAGGTTATTAAATAAATACTCAATATAGTAACCCATAAATCAATTGCAGTAGAAACGCTGTTATGAGTAAAAGTACAACAGGGGTTCATTTCTCAACAGTCTTTATATGAAAACCTTAAAGCATTATCATATCTGTTGGCATTCAACCATAAATCCGTTAGATAATGCTGATTTCACCCCAGTTTAGTGAATAACTTTTAAGATATGCATGTTTTCTCTCTTTTCTCCGATGAGCTTTAATGTTAATTTTCGCACAGACCTCTGTTTTGCTGCACTGTCAGCAGTACATCATATTTTCCCAATGTCAGCACTCATCTAAACGGTGCAGCTAAAGAATTATGCCTGTGCCAGCGAAGCCACAAAGCATGACATCAGTGTTTGATAAGTCTAAATCCTGTACTGATGCCGTGGCATTCAGTTTTACGGGGTCAAAAAGAAAAAGGTATAAAGAGGAAAAAAAGGAATTTAAAGACGAATATGGCAGTGCTAAATCGATGACAGAAGCGAGAATCAGATTTGTGCCTTGTCGAGCGTGCCTACTGTACAACAGACTGTCCACGCAGAATGAAATGTACAAGTGTGTAGTATTTCATACTGTAGCTAATTTCTATTCGCAACAGGACGGACAGTAGAATCAGAAGGAAACATACAGCTCTATACGGCCACTCATTTTGTGCCTATTGTTAAATTAATGACAAATAAAAGTCTCTTTTGTGGGACAGCTAATTGCAAACATTTCTGAATGTACAAACCCTCAACTATGAGCTAAATTTGAGGGTGAATCTAAAAAAAAAATTACATAATTCTCCCTCAAATCAAAAATAAAATTATGTTTAGCATAAAGTAAACAAATATGTGTATATTTTACCTAATGTGAGTCTGTAATGTGTCAGCAGCAAGTTGTGCTTTCACACTGACAGCATTTCTACTGCGTAATAGAGCTTTGGCTCTATACAGAACATTAAATGATTTTTGACGATAACTAATGAGAAATAATAAATTGCTTATTGGGGTTTGGCAATTGAGAATTATTACAAGCTTGATCTCCATGAAATCTAATTTAAGTCATGTCACGCCCGGCTTTGCCGTGCTGGGTGTGTTCACTCCACCAATTATAGAATAATGTTTGAGCCGATTCTCTCCCCCCAGTCTGAAGTGGGAGCTGTTTGTTTTCGGTCTATCTGACAGCAGCTGATGGGCGGGACTGTTTAAAAACCTCTTCTGCCAGTTGTTTGATCTGCTCTGGGCTGTGCGTCTCGGCATGGCTCTGGCGGCAGCACCATCCATTACATTACACATAGTCTACACTTAACTGATTTGCACTACACTTTGGATTAGTTCTCTTACGTGAGGTTCTCTCGTACTGCGTAATATCTTACGATAGGGGAAAACCTCTTTTCCTCGAGATATTGAAGCCAAAAAATTATCCTTAATTTTAAATTATTGCAAAACGCGTTGCAGCAGCATACAGACATAGGCAGGCGGCTCAGTGTGCCTATTGGCTGTCCTGCGGCAACTGCAGCAGCCCATCGCTGGATCCTGAGTGAAGAAGCCGCGCCGTCGAGACAGCTTTCTGCGAGACGAGCCTCTGCACTGAAGTCGCTGGCCTTCAACTCGCCGCCTTCAGCCGCCTATCCTGCTACGCTATCCGGCGTACTATATATCCTTTACTCTGCTCTGTGTGTGTGTGTGTGTGTGTGTGTTCGCCCTGCGACTCACACGTCTATCATCTAAAAGAGCCGCGTCTTTTTAAAGATGCCATCATCCTGTGGCTCGTGCCGAGCCCCACTCAGCGATGGGGACCGCCATGTGATATGCGTTTCCTGCCTGGGAGAGGATCATGCAGCTCTCGCGCTCGCCGACGGCGGCTGCCCTCATTGCGAGCTATTGCCTATGGTGACTCTGAGGACTCGCCTGGCATTCTTCTCCGAGACTGCACTTCCACCCGCTACAGTGCCGCGGCGTAAAAGCGCCGTACTCAGCGGGTCCCCGAACCTGACGGATAACAGCCGCCGCGCGCCGCCGCTTCCACCATAAATGATGACGAGGTAGCTGCATCTGTAGAGAAGGCCAGCTGCTCTATCCTGGCGTCGGACAGTGAGGATTGGGCGAGCTCTGTGGACCTCTCCCCCTTCTGTCCGCGAGTCGTCAGGGAAGCGGGCCATCATCAAGACCGCGCGGCTAGCTTTCTTCACGTTATAAGAAAGCTACCCCACCCCCGCCCCCCGTGGGCGTGCGTCACCGGCAAAATGACGAAAGGGTGTGTTTTAGTCCCGCCGAGGCCGGACTCCATTTCTCAAACATTTCTCAGCTCCTCTTAGTTTGAGCGGCTGAAAATGTCAATATTGCAGCAATGAGCCTGTTGTATAACACGCACACCTGCAAACAAACGCCGACACACACAAAACTAATGTTGTTCCCCCCTGTGGCTCAGTGGCGGAACCTATAGCCTACGCGCGAGAGACCCGTGTTCAATCCCATCTCTCGCAGCAGATCAAAATTTAGTCTCGCCGCGGCCAGACTTCCACCGAAACTTTTCGCTCGTTCAGTTCCAGAAAATGCGACTGTTCAGGTGTATTTATCAGTAAACAAGCCGGTACCACAGCCCGCTTGCCTGCTCACAAATGCCGTTTCCACGGCGACCTAGAAAAATCATACAAGCATTGTATTTTCTGGTATTCCGGCCACAACCGATGGTGTTATGAGTGTAATAAAATGCCCACAGCCCAGTGTTCATTTCTACACACAAACACAGCCCGCCACGGTACGGGGCTCGCACAAATGAAATCGACGCATGTCAATTGTGCATTAAATGTAGTGAATGTGCCCCACAACCCAGTGCCCACAAACACTACACACTGCATGTACCACGGTGTCTGTAAAACGAAACCAACACAAGTCTTACTAGCCTCCTAGGAAAACAACGGTGTTTCAGTCTCGCCACGGCCAGACTTCCACCAAAACTTTTTGCTCGTTCAGTTCCAGAAAATGCCACTGTTCCAGTGTATTTTACAGTAAGCAAGCCGGTACTACGGCCCGCTTGCCTGCACACAAATGCCGTTTCCATGGTGACCCAGATAAATCACATAAGCAGTGTATTTTCTGGTATTCCGGCCACAGCCGATGGTGTTATGAGTGTAATAAAAATGCCCACAACCCAGTGCTCATTTCTACACACAAACACAGCCCGCAAAAATGCAGGGCTCGCACAAACAAAATCGCCTCATGTCGATTGTGCACTAAATGTAGTGAACGTACCCACGTCTCAGTGCCCACAAACAATACACACCTCATGTCCCACGGTTTCTGTAAAAACGAAACCAACACACATTCAGTCAGCTCAGGCCGACGGTGTTTCCAGTGCAGGAAATGTGCCCGCTGTCCCGCGCCCACATTCACTCACAGACATGTTAAGCCCCTCGGGGCTCGCCCCGCTCTCTCTCCTTCAGCAAACTGCTATAAGGGATTTGAGTGCGGCCAGGCTGCCCGCCGCGATCGGAGCGCCCCCCGCCTCACACACTGTAAACACAGTGTCTGCGTTACAGCACGCCGGAGCTCCCTTGCCGTCACTATGTCACGGCCAGAGCCCAGATCTCATTCTACCTCTAGCTATTCACGCGAAAGCGTGATGACAGCTTCCTGGGGTATCAGAATGGGTGTTGAACACTGTAAAAAGAGGCGATTCGCTACAGTTCGCTCGACGCCCCCGCCATTACACTGCGTGCCTTGAATCCACGGTGAAAACAGAAGTAGCACATCTACTTCGAGCCGAAATAGCGACACTATTGAGCAAAGGGGCGATGGAGCCCGTATCTCAAGCTCAGAGCGAAGGGGGTCTGTACAGCAGATATTTCCTGGTACCAAAGAAAGACGGGGGTCTCAGACCCATTTTAGATCTAAGACAACTGAACAGAGCGCTTATGAAACGCCGGTTCAGAATGCTCACAACCAGCAAAATCCTGACACAGATTTGCCAAGGGGACTGGTTTATGTCGATAGATCTGAAGGACGCTTATTTCCAGATACAAATAGCGTCACGTCACAGGCGATTTTTGAGATTCGCCTTCGAGGGCCAGGCATATCAATACACAGTCCTACCGTTCGGCCTGTCCCTGGCACCCCGTATATTTACGATGTGCATGGACGCGGCTCTCGCGCCCCTGAAACTTCAGGGCATGCGAGTTTTGAACTATTTGGACGATTGGCTGATTCTAGCTCGATCTCATTCAGAGCTCATAGAACACAGGACCATATTACTTGAACACCTCGAGAATCTTGGTCTCACAGTTAATTTGGCGAAGAGCGGCTGTTACCCAGCCAGGAAATATCCTTTCTGGGCACAGAGTTGAACTCGCTGTCAAGGACATCGTGATTATCGCCAGAGCGCATACTGAACATTCAGCGCTTCACAAAATCCTTTCGCTGCGGCACTATAGTCCCGCCCAAAAGATTTCAGAAAATGCTGGGCCTCAAGGCCTCATCACCATCAGTACTCCAGCTGGGTCTGCTTCGCATGCGCCCACTGCAGTGGTGGCTGAAAGCGCGAGTGCCGTCTCGAGCTTGGGCCTCCGGTCTGTTTCGCCTAAGTGTCAATCAGAAATGCATCACAGCACTGAAATCTTGGAAGGCGACCGACTGGTACCAGTCAGGTGTAAACTTGGGGACTTCCTTGAGTGTGCAGGTGGTGTCCACGGACGCCTCCACCTCGGGATGGGGAGCACTGCACGAAGGCAGACCATTCTTCGGCCTATGGTCAGAACGAGAGAAGCTCCTACACACCAACTGCCTAGAAATGATGGCAGTTGATCATGCGCTGAGGCGCTTCTGTCTCCGAATAAGAGGTCAACACGTCTTGGTCTGCTCGGACAGCATGTCAGTGGTAGCCTACATAAATCACCAGGGTGACGTCAGATCCCGAAACCTTTACAGGCTGACGGAACGCCTCCTGGTCTGGGCTCAGCACAATCTGCGCTCTCTGAGAGCAGCACATGTGCCTGGTCACCTGAATTTGGGACCAGATAGACTGTCCAGGAACAATGTTCCAGCAGGAGAATGGTCTCTGCACCCGCAGACGATCCTCCTGCTGTGGGAGACATTCGGCAGAGCGCAGGTAGACCTGTTTGCGTCCCAAGAGAACGCTCACTGTCCGAAGTTTTTCTCCAAGAGCAGGGATGTACAGGCCCACGTCTGGCCCCGCTGCCCCCCTCTATGCTTTTCCCCCCGTCTCGCTCCTGCCTCAGGTATTGGAACGCATAAGGGAAAATGGATGCTCAGTGCTTCTTGTGGCCCCGCTCTGGACAAACCAAGTGTGGTTTCCAGTCCTAATGCAGCTGGAGAGCACTGCCCCATGGCCAATACCGATGAGGAAAGACCTTCTCTCTCAGGCCGGGGGCTCAATGTGGCATCCTCACCCGGAACGGTGGGCCCTGCACGCATGGGCCATCAACGGGTATCCGCAAACCTCCCAGAGGGAGTGCTAAACACCATCACGCAGGCCAGAGCAACGTCTACCAGACGCCTCTATGCCTCCAAGTGGTCAGTGTTTGTTAACTGGTGCAAAACCTAAGGTTTTCCACCTACAAGCAGCGGGGTAACGGAAGTACTTTCCTTCCTTCAAGAGCTACTGGATAAGGGCAGGTCCCCATCCACGCTCAAAGTCTACGTGGCGGCCATAGCAGCGTTTTTGAAACCTGTGTCTGGCCTGTCACTGTGGAAAGATGATCTGGTCATTAGTTTCCTAAGAGGAGCTAAGAGGATGAATCCTCCCAGAACCCCATCTATCCCCATGTGGGACCTTTCCATGGTGCTAGAAGCCCTGAAAGGAGCCCCATTCGAGCCGATTCGGACATCGGATATGAAACACTTGTCTATCAAGACAGTGTTTCTCTTGGCTCTTGCGTCAGTAAAACGCATAGGGGATCTACAAGCGTTATCAATAAGCGCAACGTGTCTGGAATTTGGACCTAACGACTCAAAAGTCATACTCAAACCAAGACACCGATACGTACCTAAATCCCTCAACACGCCGTTTAGGGCCCAGGTTATCTCCCTGTCTGCCCTACCGGTTCATAATGAGGAGGAGAGCACAGGCCTCCTTTGCCCAGTTAGGGCGTTAAAGGCCTACGTATCTCGCTCATCTGTTTTCAGACAGACTGAGCAGCTTTTCGTTTCATTCGGCGGCCGCACTAAGGGCCTAGCCGCCTCGAAACAGACCCTATCCAGATGGATAGTTGATACCATAGCAATGGCATACATTACAAAGGGACTGGAGCGCCCCTTGGGTGTTAGAGCACATTCCACCAGAGGCATGGCCTCATCGTGGGCGTGGTCTAGTGGGATCTCCTTACAAGATATCTGTATGGCGGCAGGCTGGGCCTCCCCGCCTACATTTATAAGGTTTTATAACCTAGAAGTTCCCGCCTTACAAGCTAAATTGCTGTCGGTTTAAAGTCAAGCACCACCTGCCCCGTCGTTCGGCGCAGAGTACTGCACTCGCTTGAGCACTGCTCAACGGGCTGTGAGTTTTTTACCAAGGAAAAATAATGCCCATACTATCACTCAGTACAGGCTGAAGTTCTCTTCACCCTAACTGTGTGTAGCACTATTATAATAAATAGCCCTTCTTATGGCTAAATTATTTAGAATGATGATTCTGGCCTCTCCTCTCGGACTCTCTGAGTTCATGGTGATTATGCACTATATGAGCCCAGGGCACCTGCCCTTGGGACCTTGGTGTTGGATCCCCGCATGCACGGCGTTTTGCATAGTGTTCCCCTAGCGTAAGATATTACGCAGTACGAGAGAACCTCTCGTAAGAGAACGTACTCGGTTACTAACGTAACCTCAGTTCTCTCTAGAAGAGGGAACGAGTACTGCGTTTCTTGCCGTGCCTGCTACGCGCTGGTTCGCTTCGGTGATGAAAAACCAGTGAAATCAGCCCATCGAGCTATCTTTATAGGGCTTGACCACGCCCCTTTGGGCGCGAGCGTGACACAATGGGCGCGAAGTGCCCCCATTGGACCGTCACCAAAGGGCCGCTCTCGATAGGCTGCTGCAGTTGCCGCAGGACAGCCAATAGGCACGCTGAGCCGCCTGCCTATGTCTGCATGCTGCTGCAACGCGTTTTGCAATAATTCAAAATTAAGGATAATTTTTTGGCTTCAATATCTCGAGGAAAAGAGGTATTCCCCTAGCGTAAGATATTATGCAGTACTCGTTCCCTCTTCTAGAGAGAACTGAGGTTACGTTAGTAACCGTTAGGGCTGTCGCGGTTATGGCATTTCCCTTGCGGTAACGTTGAGTGGCTCAATAGCGCGATATGCGGTATTACCGCCATTTATTTATTTAATTTATATGTATTTGTTGCTATATTAATAAAGTTTACGATGTGGACAAAAACGAGGACATTTTCAGTAACCAATGTAACCGAAACTAAACAGCATCTATATGCGCATTGAAAGGCTTTCACTCAGCGCGCATATTGTTACTGTACGTTCACACCGCCGCCGACTTGAGCATCAAAGAAGCTCTGGCCGCTCTGTCAAGGACGCTTGTCAAAAAGCACGGGGAAGCTGGTTGACGCTTTGGATGCTCTGACGTAGCAGGGAGAAGAGAAGTGTCACAACATGAAATGTAATAAACAGAAAAAACAAGCAATACATTGAAGAAACCTTTTATAATGACAGCATTTTTATAACCGTTTTGGTCACATTTGGTCGGGGAAAAAATTATAATTAGCTATTATTATTATTATTTGCATTAGGCTATTATTTGCATTAGTGCAATTGGTCAAATCGTTGTCACCGTGAGCAAATGAATTGCATTCCCGCTTAAAACGAGCGTTCGTAAATATTTCAAAATAAAGTAAGCAAACAACGTCATATCATATATGATAGGAAACCCAGCAACAGCGATTATCAGCTTCTCCTTCATTTTCTCGGAACTAATGTTTTGGTAGGAACGAAAGTTCACATCGTATGTTTCTCCGGAATCAGCCAGAGTGAAGGACGTCTTTATTCTGATTGGTTGTTGGCGTTTTGCCGCTGATTGCCGCTGAACCGCGTCATAGCTCATTACCATAAAGTTGAGCTTCTTTCAACTTTCTGATTGACGCTCAAAACGCCCAAAACGCGACGCCGAGGGATTTGACGCTCCTTGCAGCTGAGAGAAGCCAGCTTCCATTGAAAATGAATGACTTCCGGCCGCTTTGGAAGCTCAAGTCGGCGGCGGTGTGAACGTACAGTTATGACAACGGACTTTGAGTGAGTCACAGGGTGAGTCATTAAACCGTTCATTCAACGAACACATTCAAGAAAGCTGATTCATTAAAAGAGATGTAATGAAACAAGGTGTTAATTATTTTTAACTTTGAGTTCCACTTTTCAAGGCTCAGTTGAGCAGCAATGCGTCACATCGGTAACGCTGAAGCTGATGCTTCACTTAAATTAGAGACCAATATGGCATTGATTCAATGCGTGACTTGCTGATTTTATTTCCCCGCGGCCTCCTCGCGCGGTGGGATGCTGACCAGCGCTGCTGCTGACGCGCATTTATGGGAAATACCCGTGACGTGAACGTTAAAAGGATGATACGACAAATATTTCGCTTTCCTTTGACACGGCAACCTTTTCACGACTTAAAAGACAGACGCAGGTAATCGCACGCGCTCTGCCGATCTCTCTCATTCACTGTCTGTGTGAAGCCTCTGTAGGCTACACATCGCCAAGATAAACAAAAAGTTGTCTTTTTATCATTATGAACTTGTTCAACATTCAATACACATGCACGAAGTTCAAAACAAGAAGGGTATAGCCTTATAAAAAACGTGAATATCGCGGTTGTTGCGGTTACGTGTAATCCTCTGCGGTTGACTTGTCAGAAGCGCGGTACTACAATATTGCGGTTATCGCGACAGCCCTAGTAACCGAGTACGTTTTCTCTTGTTTCTCATTTACTGACTTTATGTACTTATTGATTTCAATTATGATTTCATCGTATAATTTAATGTTTAAATAAACTGTTTTTGATTTAACTGAACAAACGGTGTGGTCTCCCCTATGTCATTGCTACTGTGAGCCAGGTAGTCGTGACAGTCACAAGGAGGGTCCACATTACAATTGAAATGGTAATTAATCTACACAGAAGAGAGCCCAGACCCCAAACTGTATCTATAACCTGTTTATGGATTCAGTCATATTTTCTGAATAAAGGGGTGTCTTTTCACCAGTATAAAACAAACCTTATACAGTTATCTATCCGTCCATCTGTATCTACCTATCTGTCTATCTATTTGTCTGTCTATCTATCTATCTATCTATCTATCTATCTATCTATCTATCTATCTATATATATATATATATCTATGTATATATATATATATATATATATATATATATATCTGTCTGTCTATCTATCATCTATCTGTCCATCCGTCTGTCCATCAATCTACCTATCTGTCCATCTATCTATCCATCCACCTTTCTGTCTGTCTGTCCTTCCGAATGTCCTTTGCATTTACCATTTACATTACGCACATATTAATTTTCATTTTACAATGATATACATATGTTTCCTTTTAAATAATAAAGTATTATCATTTCTTATTCCAGAAATTAGAATGTGAGGGGAGGTGATAAATTATCATGGAAATAATGTCATTAATAATAACTTAATGATCCTAAAAATAAGGTTAAGTTTCTTTATGCACATTAAAATTTTATTTTAAACCAATATGTTTTGTGAGATTCATGAAGATGCTTGTGCACAGGCAACTTTTTGAGCAATGTTGCTGGGCAATCTTGTCGAGCGATTGTTGCTTTGGCACTTTCCCATTGAAAATGGGCAATACATTTCTATTTGGATCATTTAGATCGGTCATGGGCCCTGCGTCTCATCTGGTTGCCTGTTGACGGCAACATTTCCCGGCAACATTGCCCAAAAAGTTGCCCTGTGTATCTAACCTTAACAGGCAGTACCTAGTGGAGTGGGCTCATAATTTCCAGACAGTTGATGTGCCAGGAAAGATGATGTCCCCTCCACAGACCTTGAGTTGAACGACCATCTTGGATCGCTCCCCATCCCGTGAGGGAAGCATCCATCATTAGCATCTTGCGACGACAAAGAGCTCCCAACATGGGGCCTTTGGATAGGAACCAGGGTTTCTTCCACATCACCAAGGCACGCAAGCATCGCCGCGTGACCTTGATCATGTAAAAAATTATTGCCCCCTCAAGGTAAACCTGGTCCTGAGCCACCACTGTAGGTGTCTCATATACAACAGGCTATGTTTCATATCGGACACTGAGATATGGGCTCGCCAGAGGCCGCAGCCCCCTGAAACACATGAGGTGGCAGTGTTGGCAGAAAGGCCCCCCGAGGGCACCGTATAATGAGGTTATACTGTTTGGGCATGCTTTATAGTTTCCTGGTTCGTGACATCACCCAAATCTGACGCCTCGTCACACCATTGGAGCGATTTCACATGTGCTTCACGATGCAACCGCGCAGAGCATTCCCACAGCGTCAATCAATGCAGCGTAAGTTCCCTTGAAAGGGAAATAGAGTTTCTGAGATTGAGGTGACTCTTCAGACCATTATTAAAGTAATCATCTGCAACTAGTCTATCACAGACCCGACCTGCTTGTTTAATATCTATATGTTCTCTATACACAGTGAAATATTTGCATTCACATAAAGTGTGTTACTTTTCTCCAGTGCAGTTTACAAACCCATTCTCAGAATTTTGCTGTATTAAGGGTTCAGTTGTAATAGTATTCCATGGGGTATTGTGTAACGAGACTCATTGCTGTCTCCTCCCTCTCCGCACTCTTATTTCCTTTCCGTGAGGAGAGGGTTTGACAGGGGCATTTGTTTAGTCGGGAAAAAACAAAGGATTGACCTGCGCTCTTGACCACCTACCAGCACTCCAATCTGGAGGTTGATGAAATGTCACCCGTAAAAAGGTGTCTCACGGATCAGATGGTTTAACTGACAGAATTTTTTTTTAGGATGGAAGTTACTGTTTTAAAAATGTGATATTGTGACAAACTAGAAAATTCCCATCATAATAAACAATGCTGTTTAATGACCCACAAGAAACATCATTTGAATGTACAAAATTTACACTCAGTTAGCTCTGATGTTTTTAAGCCAATCGCCTGAGGTTTGGAACGACATGAGGGTGAGTAAACAATGACAGAATTTTCATGCCTGGGTGTACTATCACTTTAAATATGACTAAATCACTCTGGAGTCACAGGGAAATGATTAATGAATGAATGATTGATGGATGAAGTATGGTTTTAATATTTTAGTGAGAATTCACTGGAAATGAATCAAACTGATTTGCAAATAATTTCAGAGCATTTTGCAAACCCGTTTGACTGATTAGATCAAAAGAGTGATTCACATGCAATGACGATTCACATGATTGCTGATATTGTCAGGGAAAATGATTCTTAGGTCGTTATTTTTAATCTACATCAACACAAGGATTTATCAAAAAAAAAAAATTTATTTTTCTTTTTACTGGGCCACATTCGTAATTCAATGCGGCTTGTGCAGCAGTAAAAAGGGTCTTGCAGCACCCCTGCTATAGGCTGAGTGGTCTTTATGTTTTTACACCACCAGAAATCCCCAAATTGCCATTGTGGGTCAGGTTTCCTCAAATGTTTGAATTACAATGACTTCCAGTCACTTTTATGCTGCAAATCGCTGTCAGCTCCTATTTAGTGAATATTAAACTTCCCAAATGCTTGTACTCCACAGATATTTGGTGGCATGCAAATATACATGCACACTCACACAAACCCTGTGCCTCCAAATTATACCCTCAGCGTTTTGAGCTGTTGTGCTCTTTTCATTTATTCTCATTTGGTCGGCAACATTCCTTCAGCTTCCTCTGTAGCTAAAAGCAGCACTTTGAACAATTTTTCTCCACATTTCTTTTCCTCCATGTGCTCTGTAAATGTTTCAAATGCTGACCTCGATTTCTCTCTAAAGCCTGAGATCTGTATTCTTCTTACAGAATGGGGCTGATGGTATTACTGGCTTACGGATATGTGATTTTGACCTCATTCTGGGCTCACAGGGTTATCTTTGTCAGTCTTTTTATTAAATTTTTTTCAACGATGTAGTAGCCTGTAACACATCTTCTGTAATCAACACCGATTTGCATTGGGTATAAATTATTTAACACGGTTAAATGATCTGCACCCTCGAGCTGAGTATTTCTCGTTAGGTTGCCAGGGGTTAATTACGTTACCAATGAGGAGCACAGGGGACATATTGAATTACTTCCTTCATTATCTGTTATATTAAGATTGGGATCAAGTTTGAATTAAAACTGGAAAGAACTGAAATTATATTATCATAGGATATCAAATTGATTTTGGTTTCATCATTGGCGGCTATCTTTCATTGCTCTGATTCTGCAAAACTAAATGTTCATTATCTACAGTACCGGTCAAAAGTTAAATAGTGGAAATATTACTATTTTTAATGTTTTTTTTAAAGCAATCTCTTATGCTCAACAAGCCTGCATTTATTTGATAATTGTGATACTGATAAATGTGATACTTTTTTTCAAGATTCATTGATGAATAAAAGGTTAAAAAGAACAGCATTTATTACAAATATAAATCTTTTCTAACAATATCAATCTTTCCTATCACTTTTTAATCACGTTTTATCAATTTAACTCATTCTTTCAAAAAAAGAAAGAAAAAAATTACTGACCCCAAACTTTTGAAAGTGTATATTGTTACAACAGATTTCTATCACAAGTTTAATAAACGTTTTTAATTGCATAATATATATGTGTGTATATACACATTATTATGTTTATATATGTCTCTGTGCGTGTATACTACAACACACACACACACACACACACACACTTTCACATTAATTAAAGTAGTTAACTAATGTTAACTAATAAAATGTTATTGTTAAGTGTTAAAGTTTTATTTATATCACAAGTTCAATGTATTAAGGTGTCACAATGTGTTACTTAAAGTGCATGATGGTGTAATTTTTTTAACAAAGACAGTCTTTAAATCCCAAAAAATCCAACAAAAGAACACACAGGAGATCACAGAAAAAAGCTTAGCAAAAACCAACACGTATAACAGACGACACAGAACAGGGCTTAACATTGAAAGCTAATGAACAGACACAAAAACAGGTGTAAATCAAATCAATTACGATAGAAACAAACTAGAGGCGGGAAAATGAGAACAAAGGAAACCAAACTAAACAAAAACAGAACATTCACATTACACAAGGTTGCTTAAGATAAATCTTTAAATGCAATGCTTGTTATTTGTTAGCATTTATACCAATTATTAAACAATAATAATACTGATAATAATCCATTAAAACATGACATTTACAATTTCAAATAGACTACAAATATCCAAACTCAGTATCAACCTACTTTGGAAAATTAATTCCCAAGAAGGGGCAGAGGTTTACTCTTTAACAGATAATAATATAAGAAGATGACAGTGTTAATACCTGTGAATTATTGAGGGGTTTGAACTTGTACTGCCTTATGACTCTTTAATAGAGTCTCCAGGATGCTCTGAATTTTGGATGATGAAACAGGACATGCATCCAGTGGGATGTTCTGGATAGAGTCGTTGTGCTTTCCTTGACCAATTGAACATTATAAGATCTCACCACGTGCACCAGATTATTTTATATGCGTTCACGTGAACCAGATGGTGTCCACTGGCAAGACCCTCTTTTATTAGACAGGACACCTGTTTTAGACCGTGGCAGTAATGGTCAGCCCTCATGGCAAGACTGAGCAGCGGGTTAGTGTGGATTGTCTTATTAATTTTAAAGCAGAGTCACTGAAGCAGTGTACGTTCCCCCCGGGGAGGGCTCTGCACTCTGTGCTTCAGTGATAATGACAGGGCCAGTCAAACCCATTTAATGAAAAGCACCAATGACTTCCTCATCCATCACATAACAGAAAGCATAACCAGCTCAGAGCTGATGGCTATGAGTCAAATGTGAAAATGCATCAAGGGTCACAGAACATAGTTTTTGTCAGGATGTTACACCGTTGCAGATGTTCTGTTTGAAATGAAAAGGTCCCACTTTATATTAAGTGGCCTTAATACCTGTGAACTAACATGGTTACTAGATATGTACTTAGTATGTAATTACAGTGTAAATACACATACGTACATAATATCTACAGCTGTAATATTTGTGTAACAACCCACGTAAAGGTATGGGTAAGTACAAATGTGTAACTGGACATTGGTAACAACACTTTTTCACTTCAGTAAGTACACATGTGTAACAGGTATTATGTAACTACATTTTGTAACAACAATAAGTATTCACATTAGTTGTTCCACTTCCACACGCAGTCTTCAATACTGTAGTTACCAGTTTGGAATACACTGAAACTCCACTGAAATCAAGATGATTCCTATGTGTATACCATGTATTTACTGTATGACTGGCAGGACTAATGTTGAATTAGAGCTAAAGTTTCCCCTTGTGGTACCAATGTACTTACATGGTAACTCCTTAGGAACTCTGCACTGTGTTAAACTGTCATAACTTACTGTGTAATATGCAAAACCCAAACCTCTGTGCAACACTGTATTAAATATCATACTGAGAGGACCCTGGCCTGCAGGCAAGGTACCTCCAGATTATAAAATCTAATAAATCTGGACCGCGCGGGCCAACCGGCCGCTGCACAAAAATCTTGGATTGGCACACCACTGGACCAAGCCTACGAAGAGGCCATGCTTCTCGTGGAATGGGCTTTAGCGCCTATTGGACAAACCTGGCCCACAGAGGCGTATGCCAGCGAGATGGCGTCCACTATCCATCTAGATAGTCTCTGCTTCGTGACCGGAATCCCTTTGGTGCAGCTGCCGAAGCAAACAAAGAGCTGTTCTGACTGCCTAAACGGCGCAGAACACTCTAAGTATATTTTTAGAGCCCTAACGGGACAAAGCAGATTAGCCTCCCCATCGTTCTCCGAGAGTGGAAGTACTAATAAAGTAGCTCTGAGCTCTGAATGGGGTTGAGAGCACCTTAGGTACATAGCCGTGCCTTGGCTTGAGAATCACCGCCATGGTGTGAAAAGCCAATGCAGCCTGACCGGAAGCGGAGAAAGCGCGTCCAGCGAGGGCTGAGGTGTTTCGACAGGGCTTCGAGGGGTGCACTACTCTCGATCTCCAGCCAGCAGCAGTGGGTGGACACAGATGGGCGGCGACTGCTTCCTCGAGCGGCGGCAATTTCTCATATCCTTTTTTCACTGCGCCGTCGACAGAGGAGAGCGTAGCGGAAGTGTAGCGTGCGAGCTGAGTAAGGCGCGTGCCATGACTTCGCGAGTTTGTCGTGAACTTCAGGGAAGAAGGGCGCTGGTTTGTGGCGGGGGGCCTGCTGGTGCCCTGGCAGAAACCATCCATCCAGCCGACTCCTGGGCGGCTCCTCGGGCGAGGCCCAATCCAGGCCGAGGTCTGAAACGGCCGCTGTGAGGATGCGCAGCATTTCGGCATCCAAATTAGTCCTGGTGATGTTAGCTGTAGTGCTAGCACAGGACTGTGAGAGGGCGGGATCCACCGAGCCTGACTCTGCTTGAGTCTGCTTCTCAGACGCAGCAATGGAGAGGCTGTCATGCTCTTCATCCGATCTGCCGAAGGAGACCAGGCCCATCGCATGAGGGGAGGGACGCTGGTCTGCCTGAGTAAACAGGGCCAGAGAAGATTGTGACGGAGAAAGTGAGGGACGCAGGGACGTGGCCGGCGTGGGCTCGCTTAACTCCATGTGTTCGGGCTGCCGTTGGATGCGGCGCTTCTTCTCCCGCGGCTGAAGTAGCGCCGGGAAAGGAAGATTAGGAAGAGCGGTGTCGCCACCTTGAAAGAGAGCTAACCACATCCGCAGCGTTGAGATGGGAAGGCTCTCGCAGTGAGAACAGCCCTTGGCAGAGAGTGAAGCTTCAGTGTGGGCAGGTCGTCATCCTCGTGTAGACGAGATCCGCAAGAGGTGCATGAAGAACGAGGCATTTGCAACAACGCCTCGAGAAACTTACTCTTTCACAAAAAGCTGAGTGTTGGAGAGCGAACACAGCAGCAGCAGTAAAAGGATATAGCGTTGTCTCGCCGGATGGCCACAGGAGAACAGTGACAGAAGAGGAGCGGCTTCCGGGTAAGTTGAAAGGCGCTGTCCGCTGTTTTAAAGGCTTGCTCTAGCTGATCTGGCTTGATTCGACAGCGAAAAGCTTCAGTGAGGACTCAGATACGTGAAGTGTCGCTGAAGTTGAGTAAATCTGATATTTTGGCCGAAATGAGCGCCCTTTATAGGCTTAGGCCACTCCCATTTAGGCGCGCTCTGACGTATTCGGCGCCAAGGCAGTTGATTGGGTCGCGCGTCTGAGGCGCTCGGCCATTGGATGTGCAGTTGCCGCAGCACAGCCAATGAGCGAGCTAGACGCTCTGCTGTGTTTCACTGTACAGCTGCACTACGTTTTAAATTATTGCTTCAATATTTCGAGGAAAAGGAGTTTCCCCACTGCGTATTAGCAACGCAATATGAAGTGACCATTCTCGAAAGGGAACCCGGAGGTGCTGTTGAAGGAGATTAGCAGCCGATTGCACCAGAAAATGAAGATGATGAAGCTCGATTTTAATCTGCTAAATTATTGTTTTGTGAATCATTCAAGAAATTGAGATGACTGACAGTGATACCCGGCCATAGCAAAGAAAGAAAATTTTCAAAACATACATTGAACAAATCAGAAAAAATAATGATTTTGTTGACTTCTACAAAAAAAAACAGACTAACTAAACAGTATTGCTCTCAATATAAAAACCAATGAAAATGTAAAAGAACACTAAAATTTATTCATTTTAAAACCCCATCGCACATTTCAAGGTTTAAATAAAGAGTCGGGCAGTTTATTTATTTAAAACAAGACGAGTGTAGTGTTTTCATTTGCAATGTAAAATGAGAAATACAGAATCTTATTCTTGCAACATTCTTAATATTGCAAAAGAAATTGCAGCTTTGCTGTCTACAATTAAAACAGTAAGCTACTAAATGAAAATAGTACAAAACGATTAAAGGGATAGTTCACTTTGAAATTAATTTTTGGTATGCGACGCGTTTGCCGCGAATGTCTTCCGCGCAAGTTGAAAAATTTGAACTCGAGCGAATGTTCAAGCGCCTAACTAGACGCGATAGACGCGTATTTGACGTTCTATTCGCGTTTGGTGTGAACACACCATAATACACGAAACGAGCGGTTTGTGTGAGAAAACGAACAGTATTTATATCGTTTTTACCTCTTGTAACCACAGCCACGTACAAGTGATCTGAGGGCGCAGGCGCTTTGGTCTGCGCCGGAATGCGCCGGAAGTGATGAGTTGGAAGGGAGGAGTTGGGTGGGTCTTGTGTTTTTTTGAGTGGGACTTGTGGTTTTTGGGTGGGTGGGACTTGTGTTTTATTTGGGTGGGACTTGTTTTTTTTGGGTGGGTGGGACTTGTGTTTTTTTGGGTGGGACTTGTTTTTTTGTTGGATGGTGTTAAAGTGTGGTATTTCCATATAAAACACGAGTCCGTATTCTTTGAACTGGCCCAACCGGGTCTCTGTTTATTTCACTTTAGTCCGCCAACACTGTCCCATTCCCTGTTCATTCCACTCTTACTCCCCGGCTCTTTCTTCCCCGAGTCCCTTGTTCGCCCCCTAGCGGCTGGTATAGTCTGAACAAACATTACAACAATTAGATATTGTTACAGGTGGGATTTGTGGTTTTTTTTTTGGGTGGGACTTGTGTTTTTTTTGGGTGGGACTTGTGTTTTTTGGGGGGATGGGACTTGTTTTTTGGGTTGGTGGGACTTGTGTTTGTTTTGGGTGGGACTTGTGTTTAACTTGGTACCACGTGCCTTCTCCGCGCCCGGAGTTTCAAGGCCTAACTTGACTTCCTTCCTGAGCTGGAGCCGGTTACAAGTAAGCAACTTTTGGAGTAAAGTGGCCACAACTCCGGAAGGGAAAGTGCCAGCAGCTACAAACTCTATGTCTTGGATGGTCCCTCTAGGGTCTATCTGACCCGAGAGTCCCGAGTCCCTGGTATGCTCGGTTAAAAATGGCCTCCCTTTCTGTTGGGCCCTCAATCTCGGTCTGTGGGTGTGTTAGAAGCTCGTTGCTGGCACTGTTGGATAGGGCCCCCCAAATTCGGTGACCCTAGGTGGTAAATGTAAAAGTAAACATAGCGTTTGAACTATAGGGTGAGAAGTAAAGAATAAAATACATTAAAAAAAATTAGGATTGTAGTGGGTGAAGACTTGTTTCTAACGTATATATATATATATATATATATATATATATATATATATATATTTTTTTTTTTTTTTTTTACATGTAATAAAAGTGTAGCAATGGGTTATTTTATGTAATAAATAGTTTATTATAATCAGGGCCGTATTAAGACAGTGTGCTGTCCCTGCCCAGACAGCAAGCCAACATTGAATAAACATTGTTTTTCCATCTGAATCATCATTATGGTTGATATTGAAATTTCAATGCAAAATTAATGTTGAATCACCATTACCCTGTCGATGAAAACCTGATGTTATTAATGTCGATGGCAACGATATTGGAACAACATTGATCTATAGTTATCTTTATGATTGATTAAGCATTGATATTTGGTTTACCGGGCGATCGCAGAATGTGTTGAAAAGTCATTGATTTATAGTTGACCGGGAAACGACGCTGTTGTTGAAAAGTCATCGACATATAGTTGAGGGGGACATATGATTGAAAATGCATCGATATATAGTTGACCGGGAAATATGATTGAAAATCAATAGATTTTTGGTTGACCGGGAGATAACGGGTGTTATACCAACGTAACGTTACTGCACCGGACACAGCTCATTTCTGGACCTGGCACAAGCGTAAAGGTAAGCTTGCTTAATCTTTGATATGAATGAATTGTACCAAATCAAATACTGTTAGGCTGATCGTTAACATGATGGTAGTGTAACGTTATTAACCGACGCAGTGCTGCAGTCACTGAAATAGATTTTTGTTTTACCACTGTGAAAGTTAGCAAAACCTCCGAGTCCAGTCTATTTTTGTGATATTTAGCTCAAAATACATGTCTGTAGCCTTACCCATTGCTTGTGTCGTGAAATCTATTAACACAGCACCGCTCTTTCTTCTGACCGCCGGAGAACACCGGCGGAACCAACGCAAGCAGGGCTCCACTAAGCGCTACCCACAGAAGTGAACGCAGTGGGCCAGAATTACAGAAGACATGACTTACTTTACTTTATTCAATGCAGAACTGTCTCGAGTTGTAACTGGGAATGCCGATTAGACCATCTCGTCGTAATACAAATCCAAAATATGAATGTACAAGTGCTTATGCGATATCACGATTTTTGCGCGAACTGTAATAGCGCCTGACAATCAGGCCTGGCGTCAAGGGGGGACTTGGGAGGGCTTAGCCCCACATTACATACTTCATCTCGCGGCACGAATGTACCAATACAAATAAATATAATCTCCTGTTTAACTTAAATGCAATTTTTTTGTATTGTGATTTTATTTTCAGTTTTAGGTGCTCTTACTCAGCAGATGGGGACAGCCGCCGTCACCCAATTCACATGTGCCAGACCGGGCAGGAGGGACTCACTGGACGACCAAATATTCAGGCGTCAGAGGACATTGAAGTGTAAATAAAGAGTAGCCTACAAATAATTAAATAAAAAGGCTAATAAAAATGAATTTGTTTGTGTGGTGTGTTCAGTGTTTTATACAATATTTCAAATGTTCCATTACTTTTTAACATCCTGGCTGTAGATAAAGTAGGCTATTTAATTTATGGCATTACATTTAAAATTAACATTTAAAAACGATTGAAATTCCATTGAAATCACGTTGATCCTTAGTTCAGTTGAAATTTCAACATTGTTTCAATATTCCTGATAATTGAAATACCATTGAAATTCCGTTGATCTATGGACAGGATTTCAATGTTGTTTCAATATTAAAACAGGGTGCAAAATGATGTAGAATCAACATTAGAGTTCGATGTTGATTCAATGACTTAATGTTGACAACGCAATGTTGATTTAACATAGTTTCAATGACTGTTTACTATCTGGGTGGGCACTATACCTCAAAAGGCCCCCTATATTCAAATATCTCAATTCAAAATGTACATCAATTAATTGACAGCGTTTTGCCCAAAAATAATAATAAATCTATCTGGTTTCTTACCTTTACAGGCATGAAAACGGGTGAAAAAGGTGAGAAGGTTATTACCTCTCTAGGGAGTCCGGGGGTCCGGGGGCATGCCCCCCCCCCCCCCCCCCCCATAAGAACATTTTAAATATTCCATATTTTAAAGCATCAATCTGATGCATTTTGAGATGCATTTTTTGCGAGAAGAATTTCAAGTTAATAATATAACAATTTACGAAAAATATTTTTAAAGCTTGTGTATGGTGCCCCCCTAGTGGTTGTGAATGGTTGGTGCCCCTGGGCACTGGCCCAAGTTATGAAGTTATAACGGGGGAATAAAATTTCAATTCAATCTAAATAAAATAACAGAAAATGATAAGTATTGTTTTTCCTTTAATTTTATCATGAAAAATTCTAGCAATCGGGACTTTTATGGAAAAAAAACCCGGATTTTTGAAGGCAGAAGAAGACGATCGGAAAGCAAACTCAGCTGTCTTTCTGACAGGAAAATTCGTTTAATTTTTGTTAAAGGAAGTTTAACTTAAGTTAAACTAAAAGTAGACATTCTAATCTTTCTTTGCAGGGTTGCATTTGAAGAAAAATGTAAAGGTAAGTGCCTGTTTAGGCTAATTGTAGTGCAATAGTAATAGTGTATTGTGGCTACTCATTGAAAACGAAATTACAATTTAACATATCAGCGATCTTTAAAAGGGCGAATAACATAAATAATGAAAAGGGGAAGGTTAGGATAAGTGTATTAAGACAAACGTAGTTGTTAATTCGTGTTTAATTCGTGTTTTATGTATGTAAATGAGCTGTTTTTCTGTGGTTATGGTTGAAGTAAAAGTAAACATATCAGCGATCTTTCTTTCAAAGCGTGAATAACATCAATAATGAAAAGGTTAAGGTTAGGATTAGTGTAGAGTGAAAAACCTAGTTGTTATTTCGTCTTTAATTTGTGTTTTAGGGATGAAAATTAGTTTTTTTTTTTCTGTGGCTTGTGTTGATTTAACCCCAAATTGAAAACGAAAGTAAAGGTAAACATACAAGTGATCTTTCAAAGGGTGATTAACATTAAAAATGAAATGTTTAGTGTTTTTTTGTTGCATTTTGGATGTGTAATAGTGTAGTGTAAAAACACTTGTTGTTAATTCATGTTTAATTTGTCCTTTTGCGACGGAAATTATCCTTTTGATGTGGCTTCAAAAGAAAACAGGAAAGGATTGATGAAATATTTTCGATTCAGAACAACTGAAGAATTTTTAAGGGATGAATCCGTCCATGTTCCCCTTTATTTCACTATAGTGGATGATGCTTCAGAGTCGCTTCAACAGTTATGATTTTGACAGCATTGTGGTGCATCTAGCTGATGTTAGCTACATAACAGCCGGAATCCATTACCTGTTTGCCAGGAAAGTGGATGGATCCAAAGTGTGCAACCACTGGCACCTTTTAAAAAAACATCTGCACCTCCAAAGGTACAGTGCTGAGGGGGTTAGTGCCCTGAGAAAGAGTGTGGGTATCAGGGGTGGCTGGCCAATAGAGGGCGCTAGGGCACGGCCCTTCCTCGATGAGCCAGACCACAGTTTATGAGCCAAATGCAATAAATAAGTAAATACATAAATCATGTATACAAATTGTCAATATTAGTGTGTTTGAGATGTTAAATACACCCAATATATGTGAAAAATAAAATAGAAATTTAAAATGTCTGTTTTTTCTACACTTCCCCATTCCTGTAGTGCACGGATAGAGTGCACTTGATCAGCTCTGGGGCGCTGGAGAAATCGCCCCAGGAAGGCGGGTCTCTGGAGCAGCTTAGCCAATCGCTGATTTAAGATATAAATGATTGACATAAACTGTAGCAAATCAGCGAGCTCAAATCTAGTCAGCTATGGGCGATTCTTGTATCGCCCCAAGCAAGCGCGCGGCCGCTCCCGCGCCCATGTGCACCACTACTAAAGTCAGGACAAGTCTTATTTACTGTAGGCCTACATGTGGAATATTTGCTTGAAAAATCACTCAACATTGTTGTGGGTAATACTTTTTTTTTATTTAATCAGCTAATTAAGCAATCACTAAGTATATTGTTTGAGTTCAATTTCAAATGGAAAGTTTATGCAATACGTTTGTTTTTGTGCAAAAATACCTTTTAATATTGGCATTAAATAATTACTTTTTCACAGAGCACTGGTATCCTTAAATTGTATTTGGGTGGTTATTAAAATTAATTATATTAAGAATTGTTAATTATATAGCCTTTCCAACACCCCAGGTCGCTTTACAATATAGGTTAAGAAATAAAATAAAAAATAAACCTCAACATGCAAGATGACAGAAAGTAATATTCAGAGGTTACTTACAATAATCTCTTACAATATCCATAACAAGGCAGAGGTCTACATCAAAGCGTACAAAAATAAGCATTTCATGGAACCTTTAAAGATTGTGAGCTGAAGAGTAATATTCAGATTTTTTTTAAGAGTGTTTTTAAGAGGTTTTTGATGGAGAGAAGGGTGGATGCTTGACAGATGTCTGGAGGAAGAGTATGCCACAATGCTAAAAGACCTGAGTTCCATGGTTAACAGACTATTGAAAATGCCAAATATGACACAGCCCCACCTAAGATATTTTTCACCAGCCGCCACTTATGGGTATTGTTCTGGCTTTTGTTGATGGGGGATACTTCCTCAACCTAACCTGTGTTCCTGCCAACCCCAACAGCGCTCACCCAATGTTCAGAAGTGAGATGGTTGTGAAGGCCCATGCCATTGGCCTGATTAATGCAGTGTTCAACAACTTCTCATTGAGACTGAGAAGTGTGTCGCCACAAGATCTGGAGCGGCCTAGTCTACAGAAGACCAATCTCACGAACTTGGGCAGGATGAACATCTTGAATGTGGACCAAAAATTCATCCTCCAGCTCTGACATCTGTCAGTCCTTACAGTCAATCAAGACATCGACATGGATATAATGTAAGACAATCAGTAAGTTTGGTCAAAAGGATGATCGGATGTTCGACCTGAGCAAGCTTGTTCATGAAAATGGGATTGTGAATGTCTCGTACCACGTTGCTTGCAACATTCATTCACAGGACGCATCTATTGACCTCTTGTGGTCTAGGTCTGGGCTCCAGGAGGTGGCTGGACAACGGGGCACTCTGTTCCCCGTTTATTCCATGGCTGAAAGTGCCAATTTTCAGTCGAACCTCGACCAGATGCCCCTTGATGTTCGGGATGTTCTTGACCAGGTTGTGCGTCATGATAATTGCATGTCAACTTTTTGCAATTGTATGCAGTGACTCCACACTGCCACCAGGCCACCCCCACTAAGCACCCTGTGAGCAGGGTGATCACAACATGTGACCTACACATTGAGAAGCATCGGCGGATACTTCTTAAGGATGCCAAAACATACGTTGAACACATGGACGATCTGGCACTCAAAACCCCTGCAAGTACCTTTGTGAGGCTGGAGGGGGTTTTTCTTGTTCGGCCTGGCTATCCAGAGGGCGTGGATGCCATGAGTTTTTTTGACCAGATGATGCTGGATAATTTGTTTGGGACGGTGCCGATGGTCCTTCCTTTCAAAGACATTGATGATGGCCTTGGATTAAGGCACAATTTCCAGCCAATCGCTACGTACCTGAGTAGCACACTTTTTGATCTCCTGCACCACCAGAAGGGGCTGGGTGGATTTGAAAGTTCATTGAAGGCCTTCCAGCTCGAACTGCCGCTTGAATATTTTTTTTTTGGACGGGCCATGTGTACAACATCGAGGCAGTATGCCTCACCCCTCGGTGTATGGTCCACCAATTCTAACAGCTACTAACCCAGTACGTTGCTTGGAGTTCGGGTTAGGGAAGCTGAAGTTCTTCCCGAAAATCAAATACTGGGATGAGAACCGTAGTAAGAAGGCCCGTTGGAACTTCAAGGACTTCGTTGAACTCCACCGTCCTTCTCAACTCCCATCTGCTGCATCGCACGCAGCGGCGTACCTAGGAGACGTGTGCGGCAAGGTCGAACAGCTGGATCTTTCCTACTCCAGGAATGTAGTAAAGTATCGTGAGCATGGGATGCCGTGGATGGAGACCTGTCTCGAGAGGCTGTGAAAGTGTTTACCTAAAGCCAGACTAATTACGGTGCTGGCCTTCCTTGGGTCTATCAGAATGATCCAGAACGGGGATTTTGTTTCATTCCAGAAACTCGGTGAGTTGGAGCGACAGCTTCCCGTAACGCAACGGCATATGAAGGAGTTGCGCATCCTTTCTCTACTTCTGTTGGTGCAGTTTCCTCAAATCTGGAGATTTCATGAGTCACTCCTAACAAAGCTGGTCCTGCCTCCAGTTGTGCCACCCAGACTAGCCCATCCACGTCCTCCTGTAGCCCAGGAACGAAGAGAAGTTGAATTCACCTTACAACAAAACGAGGTTGATCGCGCATTAAAGCGCACTGTATGTTTAGTTGGCATGGAAGCGTTTCATCAAAAGTTCATGCATAATGCCAGATTTTTGACAATCATAGGCTACACTGCTCAAACATTCTAAAACTCTACAAAACCAGTTGAAACCACTGGATTGAACACTTCAATTGATCTTTTAAATGAAAAACATTTAAATCACTACATTATAGGGCTGGATGATTAATCGAAAAATAATCGAAACCGAAATTCAGAGCCTATAACCGACGTCATTTTACCATGTCGGTTATTTCGTTTTTTTTATCCTAATAATATTTCCGCTCACTGCGTGTTAATGTACTTTCCCTTTAAAACATATTACCGCGTGTGTAGTCACGTAACTCCGTACCCGTCCAGTCTGAGACTATTCTGTCCTGGCAATGGTGTTTTGGGCCGAGCGTTGACAGATAGCTAACAGAAATAAAGCTCCATCACACGTTCTTCTTTGTGCTTATGTGATGCACACTTTACTTTACTGTAAAACTAAAAGAAATACAAAAAAGTACAAATTACAAAGTGATCTACAAAAAGTTATGGATATTGTTCACATGCAAACATCCACTTACACATTTAAACAACTAAATAAACAACCGATATGCCTTTAATATCTTAAAACGTGTGCTTGAAGAAAATAAAGGGAAGAACAGCTTCACTTGTATATTAGCCGTCAGATCGCGCTAGCTTTCAGTATCAAACATCAATGTCTAAACATTTTAATAACGACTAGCTTTACTTAAACTAACACAACATTATTACAGTTGTTTTCAATATAAATTTATAACTTACGATCGTATCTACTCCAAGGATTAGACAGCAAACAATGACGTGCATCCAAAACACAGATCACAGAACGAGTCTCTTCTTCTATTGCTTTACGCGCTTCCTGTTGTGCTCAGTTGGGCAGTGTAATACCATTTTTCCCCACTAGGTGTCCCACACACAATCTTCTTACTAAGAAAAACTAACACTACACAGAACACTCCCCACCTGGTATAACTTGGGTTATACCACTATGCATTCTGATTACTTGACAAAAGTAAGACTGTGTCACATATAGGTCTTAGGTATTCTCTGACAGTTCCCTGCTTAGCAGTCTTCACCATAACCTTACGAATTTTTCCATCAGATGAGACTACAGTCTTTGTTATGAGACCAACTGGCCACTCACTGCGCTTAGCTTCCCCATCTTTCAACAAGACAATGTCCCCTTCCTGTATACTATTCCTCTCTTCTGTCCATTTCCTTCTGGGTTGTAAGGTCGACAAGTACTCCTGCTTCCATCGCTTCCAGAATGAATCCGCCAACATCTGGACCTGACGCCATTGATTTTTGTGTAGGTGACCTAACTCAAAGTTTCCTGGAGGTGCTGGAGCAACACTAGCCTTCTGAGTTAAGAGCATCGCTGGTGAGAGCACTTGAGGCATCCCTGCATCTGTCGAAATTGAGGTTAAAGGTCGGGAATTCATAATGGCCATTACTTCAGCCATTAACGTTGTTAAGACCTCATGCGTGAGTCTTGTGGGAGTTTTCATCAAGAGAGCTTCCAGAATACGTCTGGCTATCCCGATCATCCTTTCCCACACTCCTCCCATGTGGGAGGAGTGCGGAGCATTAAATGTCCAAGTGCAGCCCTGATTTTGCAAGAAACCTTTCAACTCTGAGTTGCTACTCTCAATTTGTAGTTCCTTCGCTGTTCCTACAAAATTCGTCCCTCTGTCTGAACGAAAATGTTTTACTGGTCCTCTGATAGCCAAGAAGCGTCGCAAAGCACAAATGAAACTTGACGCTGATAGGGACTCTATGACTTCCAAATGAACTGCCCTGGTACTCAAGCAACTGAATAAGACAGCCCATCGCTTGTTCTCAGTGCTGTGACCTCTTGTCTTGCGTATCACCACAGTGAATGGACCGAAAACATCAAGGCCTGTGTGTGTAAAAGGTGGATCAACAGAAACTCTGTCTGAGGGCAAAGCAGACATCTTGTGACTCTCCATTCTACCTCTCAGCTTCCTGCATAACACACATTTGTGAATGACATTTGAGATAAGTCTTTTGCCACCGACGATCCACAATCCAGCACTGCGTATCGCACCCTCTGTAAAATGACGGCCTTGATGAGCCACTTGATCGTGGTAATGCTGAATTAAAAGATCAACCACGTGATGGTTGGGTGGAACTATCAAAGGATGCTTCTCTGGATCTGAGATGTCAGCACAGTGAATGCGACCCCCAACTCTTAACAGACCTTTCTCGTCCACAAAGGGGTCAAGTCTCTGGAGTTTGCTACGCTCAGAGACTTTATTATACCTTATCAAGCTTTCAAATTCCTCTCTGTACACTTCTCGCTGTACAGTTTTGATTATAGTTGACTTAGCCTGTGATGTCTCCACATCTAAGGTTTCGGTACATTGATGCCATTTTCGGCAAATATTGTTAGATAGAGATTGTGAGAACGATTTTGCGATGTGAGTAAGTGTAGTGACAGCCCTCACCAAGGATCTCCAGCTTGAGAAACGTTCAAATCTGCTTGAGCCTAGTGACTGCTCTGTGATGTTAGTTGCCATCGTGTTCACTTGAGAGCGAATTTCAACATCCTCTTCTGCTTTTACAAGCCCATACGCCCCTTCTACACTACACGCTATAGGGCCACCTTCCTCAATGAATCCTGGACCTGAGAACCAGTTGGTAAGGGATAAGTGGTCTGCTGCCAAAAACCTAGTGGCAACATCTGCTGGGTTCTGTTCAGAACAGACGTAATGCCATTGTCTAGGTTCCGTGGTTTTCCTTATGCGTGCAACCCTATTGGCCACATACATGTGGAATCTTCGTGTCACATTGTGAATGTAACCGAGGACTATACGACTGTCTGTATAGAAATGGATGTCGTGAAGCTCTGTGTCAATTTCTCCTTTTATGAGTTCCATCAACTCAACAGCAAGCACCGCTGCACATAGCTCCAGGCGTGGAACAGTGTGAGCAGGAAAAGGGGCCAACTTGGATCTTCCCATTACAAACCCCACATGAGGCCGTCCATTCAAGTCTATTACTCGTAGGTACGCAACTGCAGCAATGGCTAAAGTAGAAGCATCAGAAAAAATGCACAGCTCTCTACGCTGAGCTCCACATACTGAGGTAGGGACATAAGCTCTTGGTATCTGCAATCGATCAAGTTCAGCTAGAGATGAAGTCCATGCTTTCAATTTGTCTCTTTTGTCTAATGGAAGAATGGTGTCCCAATCCTGTTGTGTTGTTGAAAGTTCTCTCACAAGAGCTTTGCCTTGCATGGTGATTGGACAGACAAACCCGAGAGGATCATACAAACTATTGACAGTGGAAAGGATGCCTCTTCGAGTGAAGGGTTTGTGATCCTGAGAAGCTTTGAATGTAAAGCAGTCTGCCTTGAGGTTCCAACTTATGCCGAGGCTGCGTTGGAGGGGTATCGGGTCTTTTTCAAAGTCTAGGTTTTTGAGATCTTTGGCTCTCTCACAAGATGGAAAAGCTTCCATAACCGTGGCGCTGTTGGAGGCCACTTTATGCAGATTTAAGCTTGACTTCGCTAACATAGTCTGTGTGTGTGTTTTAAGAGATCAATGGCTTCTCTTTCAGTAGGGACAGATGTGATGCCATCATCAACATAGAAATTACGGAACACAAAATTCTTGGCGTCCGTTCCGCACTCTGATTCACCAAGCTCTGCCGCTCTTTTTAGAGCGTATATTGCGACCGCTGGCGAAGGACTGTTGCCAAAGACATGTACAGTCATTCTGTAATCGATGATCTCCTTTTCTGCACAGTTGTCTTTGTGCCAAAGGAAACGGAGATAGTTGCGATGCTGCACTTTTACTTTGAAACAATAGAACATCTGTTCTATGTCTGCCATCACCGCTATCTTCTCCCTACGGAAGCGCAACAGTACACCCAAAAGAGTATTGTTAAGGTCAGGTCCGCTCAGTAAAACATCATTGAGGGAGATCCCTCTACACTGGGCACTCGAATCAAAGACCACCCGAATTTTGTCAGGTTTGTGAGGGTGGTAAACTCCGAAAATTGGCAAATACCAACATTCTTCCCCTGACCGCAGGGGTGGAGCGGGTTCTGCTTGACCATTTTCAATCACCTTCTGCATGAAATCAAAGAAATGTGTTTTCATATTTGGTTTCTTTAGGAGAGTACGCTGTAATGAGTTCAGCCTCTGCATAGCTTGCTCTTTATTGTTTGGGAGTTGAATTCTTGGAGAGCGGAATGGAAGTGGCGCTACCCAATGGTTATCCTCACCAAGATACACCTCTTTGTCCATTATGTCTAGAAAAACTTTATCCTCCACAGATAAAGCAGCTTTATCATCCTCCGGAGATCTGAAGAACACATTCTCCTTCAAGCTCTTTGTATAGCTCTCACTGGTTTTTGAACATTGAGAACATGGTGGATCGGGTAAATATGACAAAAGAGGTGACTCACCCCGTTCTACGATGTTGATGCCTTTTATGCATGGAGAGAAGAATGAAGTTCGTCCATTTGAAAGTATATTGGTCTTGTAAGCGTTCACGCTAGACTGCCAATGAGTCCCATCGAGGCAAACTTCTCCTACTATCACCCAGCCTAAGTCCAAGCGTTGTGCATAAGGTGTGTTGTGAGGTCCGTTGTGCTGTTCACGCACTTTGTGCACACTAAGAATGTCACGTCCCAAAAGGAGAAGGATAGGAGCACTAGGATCTAAAGGTGGGATTTTATCTGACACAGTAGTGAGGTGAGGGAAACGCAAAGCTACCTCGGGCGTAGGAATCTCAGATCTGTCATCCGGTAAGGTATTACACTCTATCAAGGGCGGAAGAGCAACAACGGTTCTCCCATCAAGTGACTCAATTGAGAATCCACTTATTTTCCTCCCCGCCGTGGAGACTACGCCTGAACACGTTTTCAGTGTATAGGGGGAAGAACCGCTAACGATGTTGAACAGATCAAAGAACTGTGACTTCGCCAATGATCTATTACTCTGTTCGTCCAGAACAGCATAAATGCGTTTGGCCTTTCCGCGTTGATTAGAGGGGTAAACGTTTACAAGACAGATCTTTGAACAGGACTTGGGTTTACTAGCATCCCCGCAAATCTCAGTGCACTTGTTGTTGATCTCAGCAACGTCCTCATCAGTTTTTTTCATAAATTGATCTGGTGTTGATACAGACGCTTCAATGGACCTCGGAGCAGGACCCGGATGCATGGCTGCAATGTGTCTGTCACTGTCACATTCTCTGCACTTAATAGATGCTCTGCAGTCTCTTGCAACATGCTTAGTGGAAGCACAACATCTAAAACAGATGGACTTTTCCTTCAGATGAGCTTTTCGTTCGTCCAAGTGTTTGCTTCTAAAAGTGCGACACTTGTGAAGTGGATGTGGCTTATTGTGTAAGGTGCAAACCTTATCTGGGTCTACATTCTCATCGGAGTTCCTGTCTTGGCTTGGTCGTGAAGCCATTATTTCAGTCTTTTTTACGAAGACAGATGTTCTGTTGTTTGTCCTGACAGCTCCGTCGAATTTTGTGTTGTTCAAACGGCCAGTTGAAGCGAGTGCAAAACTAGGATCGTTTCTGGTTCTTGCTTGTCTACAAACAAATTCGACAAAAAAGCTAAATGGAGGAAAATACACATTATGGTCCTCCTTATACCTGGAACCTTGTGAAATCCATTTGTCTTGCAGGCTGAATGGGAGTTTTTCTACGATGGGGTTGACTCCCCTCGCTGTGTCCAAGTAAGTGAGTCCAGGTAAACGTCCACTCTCCTTTGCAGACTGCAGTTCAAGCAACAGGTCTCCAAGGTCTCTCAGACGATAGGTGTCTTTGTTTGTGATGTAAGGAAAAGCCTCAAGTCTCCTCAACATTGCCTGCTCGATGACCTCTGGACATCCGTAGCAGTCTTCAAGGCGACGCCATATCATTCGTACTCCTATGGCAGGATTGTTGACATGAACTGATTTAATTCGTTTGGCATGCTTAGACGAATCAGGACCAAGCCATCTGATGAGAAGGTCAATCTCCTCTCTGCTTGTTATACTGAGTTCACTGGTTACAACTTGAAAAGATGTTTTCCACGCCCAGTAATTTTCTGGACAGTCGTCAAATTGAAACAGGCCAGAACTCACCATTTCTTTTTTCAACAGATATGTGGCGAAGTCTTTCGCCTGTGGTGGTGTTGGGCTAAAGCACTCAGCAGGGTCTTGAGAGGGCAGGCCTGACTCACGTGGTGTTCTTACAGGATAGTTTTGACACCTTACTTCATCAGCTCTATCTAATGGCTCCATTTTTACATTTGTAGGAGAACACTGGAAGTTGTGTTGAATTGTCTGTTCCTGCATCATTGGAATTGTGTCAGCATTCGATTCCTCCTTCACCATTGGAGGTGGTGAACTAAGTGAGCCTGTAATATAGCTCCGCATTACATAACTTGAGTTCTCACTTGCTTGTTGTGATTCAGGATTCAGATTAGGAGCATTTTGTTGTATCTGTGAGTGTTTCTGCACATACTCTCTGGTGCGTTCAGCTCTGCTCGAACTGTATGATTCTTCTTCTAGGTCGACACTTGCACCATCTCCATAAACTACAGCTTCGTAAACTTCTGCCTCTGTGGATGCTGCTACAGCTTCTTTCTGCAATTGTAACACATATAAATCAGCCTCAACCTCTGCTTTTCTACGTGCCGTTACAGCCAGTGTTTTCTGTTGATTCTCTTCGATTAGAGCTTTTTCTCTCATCATGATGGCTTCCTTCTCTGCATAAGAAGCTTTTACTTTGCATGCTGCTGCTTTAGCTCTTGCTGTGGTCGCAGCCGCACTAGCTGAAGATCTACTTGAACGATGTGATCTGCTTGAACGATGTGATCTGCTTGACCGTGATTTTGCTTCTAGCGTTTGGTCAGCTTCCTCTGCCTTCTTTTGAGCCTGTGACTCGTCCATCTTGTTATTGTAGTACTGACTGTAAGCTGGATTAAACTGTGTTTGGTTGTCTTCACCCGCCGTGCAGGCGATCTTTTACTATTCTGTCCTGGCAATGGTGTTTTGGGCCGAGCGTTGACAGATAGCTAACAGAAATAAAGCTCCATCACACGTTCTTCTTTGTGCTTATGTGATGCACACTTTACTTTACTGTAAAACTAAAAGAAATACAAAAAAGTACAAATTACAAAGTGATCTACAAAAAGTTATGGATATTGTTCACATGCAAACATCCACTTACACATTTAAACAACTAAATAAACAACCGATATGCCTTTAATATCTTAAAACATGTGCTTGAAGAAAATAAAGGGAAGAACAGCTTCACTTGTATATTAGCCGTCAGATCGCGCTAGCTTTCAGTATCAAACATCAATGTCTAAACATTTTAATAACGACTAGCTTTACTTAAACTAACACAACATTATTACAGTTGTTTTCAATATAAATTTATAACTTACGATCGTATCTACTCCAAGGATTAGACAGCAAACAATGACGTGCATCCAAAACACAGATCACAGAACGAGTCTCTTCTTCTATTGCTTTACGCGCTTCCTGTTGTGCTCAGTTGGGCAGTGTAATACCATTTTTCCCCACTAGGTGTCCCACACACAATCTTCTTACTAAGAAAAACTAACACTACACAGAACAGCGACATTGAAGCAACATGAGCCCCTTTCAGACAGCGCGTTGATCCCGGGAAATTGCCAGAACAAACACCTTCTGTGTGAACGCAAATACGACCCGGGATTGATGCCAGGTTGGGGACATAGTAAAATTGCCGTGTCCAGTCCCGGAACGTGCGCTGTGTGAACAAAAGCCGTAATCAATGCTGTGTCGTAATGATGGCGCTTAAGTTCGCCAGCGTGAAGCGGTTATGCGCTAGTTTATGATCGAATCAGAGAAAAAAAATGCACAGGCGTGGTTTCTCGAAAGAGAAATCGCAGCTTATAAGCAAACTATAGACGCCGATGAGTCTTTGTGGGTTGTGTGTGAACGCACTCTCTGATTCCGGAAAATCACTGGCAGTGTGAATGAACCAAAGTCAAACAAACCCGGGTCAAATCCCTGGTCACTTTATCCGTGTATTTTCCGGAATCTCTGTGTGGAAGGGAACTCAAACACTGTGTCAACTCAGCAACAGGAGCCGCTTGTACCAAAGAAACATGCGAAAAAAGAGAGAGACTGACAAACGCCCAGCAACAAGTGCCTCCACTCCACAATGCAGGTTTCGCTAACTCAAATATTTACAAATGCTACACAATATGAAAAGGATTAGTTTTTTAGTTTTATACAAGTTATATTTTACTTTTAAGATGGCAATATTTACAATAATTTATTTTGTATAATAAATAAATAAACAAAAATAACTATTTTCTACATTTTTAGGAAACTTTCTTTTTACATTAAAACTTAATGACTTTTTTATAAGACGTTTTTATTTCAAGCATTGTATGCTTGATTGATTCAATTGTTTGAAATATTTAATAAATAAGCATTAAAAGCTATCTGTGTGTTTCCTTATTTTAGAATCACAAAGATAGGATTATGCACTCTTTCATTAGAACAAATAACCGTGAACATATTTACAGTATAAGCCTTGCCAGTGACATATGAGAAAGAAAAAAAATTAAAATGATCGTTCAATAATCGTAATCGAGGTAACTTGTTCAATTAATCGCAATTTTGATTTTAGCCAAAATCGTCCAGCTCTACTACATTAGCTACAATATTTATAATTTGATTAAGATATAGGGCCTGTTTGGACACATCGAGAGATTTATCCTGAAATTAATTTTGCCTTTGCCTGCTCCCTATCATCAGGCTGGCTATCCACTCTCCATATGAAAGACGGAACATTAACACCTTGTCCTGCACCCCCACGATAAAGCCACATCCCCCTCAAACCCCCCACAGGCTCTGAGAGGAGAGGAGTGTCTGAGACAAAGAGAAGTCGCAATTCACACTTCGACATTGGCATTATTAAAGTGTTGATAATGAAGGAATTAAATAATTTAGGCTACATAGTAAAAGCTTTGGGACATTTTGAAAAGCCGTGCATGCATTAAGGCCACTGGAACAAGGATCATAACTGAAACGCGCTGCATGTTATCTCTCAATACAGGAGCAGAAGGATCTTGTTAAAATGTTTTTAAAAACTCTTTCTGTATAGGGAACCCCATAAATGTTTTTTTCCTGTTTTTAACAGATTACGATTTCTGTTTTTAACTCTTTAAATTACGATTGAAATTATTATAGAAATGTAAATTCAGTCATTAGGCCTATTATTTGTTCCTTAGTGTGAAACTGAAATGCATGTTTTTTCATTAAAACCTCTGTAATTTATTTTGAAAAAATATGAATCTATCAATTTGCAACAAAAATACTTTCATACTCCTAAGGCATGTTAAAGGAGAACTCCGGCGCAAAATGAACCTCTGTTCTAATAAAACATTGGTACCTAGTCAACCGTTCTCTGAGATTTGTTTTCATGATAATCGAATGAAAAGAGTTTTATCTCTAAAAACTGTTTAGCGTATAACGCTAGTAATGGGGGCATTTAATAAGTAAAAAGAAATCGCTAGTTAATACCACTAACAAGGCTCAAAATAGCCCCACACGAACACAGTAACATAATGAGGATCCCTACATGCAAAACAAAGCATTGAGAACTGTTTAAGTGTACAGACCGTTTAATAAGAAGATATTTTATAAAGACAGTACACTTTGTGTATACAGACAGGAGCCATCTTTGTAAAACAGTCTCGACTAGTCAAACCACGAACGCCATTTATACAGTTCAGAAGTTCACTGAACTTCATACAGTTCCCTATCAAGGCTACGGAACTTCAACATTACGAATGTCGTATATGGGAACTCCTCTCATCCTTCACATCTGCTGAAATCTTATAGGCTGTCGTTGAAGGTGCGCCGGAGATACCTGAACTGTCTCCAGCATCCGATGGCGACCGTTTGCAACCTGTGTTCGGGCCCCATAGTGCCCCCCGACATGCACCTGTTCTGTGTCGCGTGCATGGGGCTGGCCCATGCTGAGTCAGCCCTCAGGGATGGAGGGTCCTGCGACTTCTGTGCGGACATGTCCCTCCGAACCCTCAAGGCCAGGCGGGACGAAGCTCGTGCTGTTGCGGGGATTGGGCTTGCTTCCGCCACCGAGCCGCTGGCAGGCCCCCCCAACCGAGTCGAGGTCCGGCCCCTGTGAGTTTCCCCGACCCCTCCTTTCAACCACCTCGCGAGGTCGCTGACTTCGTGTCCTTCGGGGCGAGTGAGGAGGAAGACTCCATGTCCTTGTCGGGCTCCGAGAACGACTGGGGTGCGGAGCAGGCCGCTCCGCTGGCAACCGCGGAGCAGGAGACCCCAGCGGACCTGCAGGAAGAACTCTTCCGCATCCTCTCGATGGCCGTTGAGGAACTGGATCTATCGTGGAAAGCTCCCGATGAGCCATCCAAGAGCAAACTGGACACGTGGTTCCTCCAATCGAGCCGCCGTCAGGCCGTTTCGAGAAGGGGAACACCGTTCTTTCCAGACGTGCATGAGCACATGGTGAAGTCGTGGGCGGCCCCGCAATCGGCGCGCACCCTCACTTCAACCCAGGCCATGTTTGCCCCCGTGGACGAGGCGGGGGACCACGGCTACCTCCGCATCCCCCCTGTCGAAGAAATCTTCGCCGCACATCTCTGCCCGTCGGCTCCCGCCCTGGGCTCGGACCGAAGCCTGCCGTCCCGAGCCTGCAGGTTTACGGCTCACCAGGCTAACAAGGCCTACGGCGCCGCAGGGAAGGCGGTCTCTGCACTACACGCCATGGCCGTTCTTCAGGTGCTTCAGGCGACGCAGTTGAAGTCTCTGGATGGCGCCGCCTCTGTCGACGCTAACGCCATCCGGGATCTCCGTTCGACCACGGACCTCGCGCTCCTGGTCAAGAAGCGCTCGGCCCAGGCGATTGGCCGTTCGATGGGGTATCTGCTGGTCCTCCACAGACACCTGTGGCTCACCCTGTCGGACGTGCAAGAGGGAGACAGGAAGACGCTGTTGAATGCACCGATCTCCCCCGCAGGCCTTTTCGTAGACGCCGTGGAGAAGGTAACCGAGCGGTACTCCGAGACGCAAAAAAAGGCGAAGGCGATGAGCCACGTGATCCCTCGGAGGGCGCCGATGCCGCCGGAGCCCTGCTCTCGCTCGTCTTCCGCCTCCGGTCGCCAGCCTCAAGCTGCGGCCAGGCGTCAGTCAGCTCCCCGCCCGGGACCGGATGCCCGTAAGGGCCGGAGCGGACAGTGGCATGGAGCGGGAAACAAGAGGCCGGCTCAGAGGACCCCGTGCAGGAAACCCACCGCGTCCCCAGCGAGGCCCAAGCAGTCGTCCTGACCGCTCGGGCAAGAGGAGAGGAGAGCGCCAGGATGGCCCCGCGCCCAAGCGACGCACTCGAGAGCACGTGGTCCCTCAGCGTTCTGCGAGCGACACGTGCAGTTATGTGGTGAATGTTGTTTGTTGTTCAAAAATAAAGCAAATTACTTCTTCACAAACAGAGCTTTTTTCTCCTCTTGCACCACAAACTGTGTTACCCGCCCTGCCTTCGAGCAGCGCAGAGTCACGGTCATTAACTATAAAGACACTTCGCGGGAAGCCATTCCCAGCCATTCCCGGAATCCATTCCCAGCCCTCACACAGCGGCGATGACCGCAGGTTTAGTTCGGCCCACACTCAGTCATTCCCTGACAGCGTGGGAAGCTATTCCGGGCATTTCGCCGTGGGTGCTGAATGTAATTCGGCACGGGTACACACTTCAGTTCAAACGCAGACCACCCCGCTTTCGCGGCGTAATTCAGTCATTAACTTTGCCCCAAAACACTCACGTACTGAGGCAGGAAGTGTGCAGCCTCCTCGAGAAAGAAGCAATAGAACCGGTCCCCCCGAGCGAGCGGGAGAGCGGGTTCTACAGCCGCTACTTTGTAGTGCCGAAAAAAGGAGGGGTTCTCCGCCCTATACTGGATCTGAGACCCGTCAACAGAGCGCTTCACAAGCGCGCCTTCAGGATGACTACTCTGAAGCAGATCCTGCCGCAAATTCGCCCCGGGGATTGGTTCGCTTTGGTGGATTTAAAGGACGCTTACTTTCACATTCAGATAGTAAAGCGCCACAGGCGATTCCTGAGGTTTGCGTTCGAGAATTCGGTGTATCAATACACGGTGCTTCCGTTTGGGCTAGCCCTCGCTCCCCGAACGTTTTCAAAATGCATAGATGCGGCACTTTCACCGTTCAGATCGAGCGGGATGCACATTTTGAATTATCTGGACGACTGGCTGGTTCTCGCGCAGTCGAAAGAAACGCTGGTCAGCCATGTGGAAGTTCTCCTTCGTCATTTGGAAATGCTCGGGTTGAGGGTGAACTTCCAAAAAGTGTGCTCACACCGAGTCAGACTTCCACTTTCCTGGGAGTATGCTTGGACTCGGTGAGAATGAGAGCGCGTCTCTCTCTCGAGCGAGCGGAGGCTCTGAGTTCTTCTCTCGGTATCTTCAGACCGGGCAGGCTCGTCCCACTGAAAGAATTTCAGAGGCTATTGGGACGGATGGCAGCGGCGTCCCTGTGGGTTTAGTGACGCGGCGCGTGGAGATCCTGATGCTGATCCTGATGCTTCGTCCACCGGATGGGGAGCGGTCTGCTTGGGCAAGCCCGCCTCAGGTCGGTGGTCAGAGAGGCAGATGGAGTTGCACATAAACCGCTTGGAGCTGGAAGCGGTCTCTCTAGCTCTCAAAGCTTTTCGGTCTCGGCTGGAGCAGCAGCATGTGCTGATTCGGACCGACAACACTTCCGTGGTCTCGTACATAAATCGTCAAGGCGGTGTACATTCCAGAGCCCTATTCAAGCAGGTGGAATCCCTTCTGCTATGGGCGGACCGGTTCTTCCTCTCGGTGAGAGCGGCGCACATCCCCGGTGTTCTAAATCGCGGGGCGGATATGCTCTCAAGGAGCGGGATTTCTCAAGGGAAATGGAGGCTTCACCCCGGGACGGTTCAGCTGATATGGGATCGTTTCGGCAGGGCGGAGGTCGACCTCTTTGCGACGAGCGAGAACACGCATTGTCAGATGTTCTTTTCGCTGTCCCGCTCCTCTCGAGGGATGGACGCGCTAACTGCGCGGTGGCCGAGAGGCTGTCTCTATGCTTTTCCTCCGGTGAAAATCTTGCCCATGGTGTTGTGCAAAATCAGGGAGGAGAAGGCGTTGGTGACTCTGGTAGCCCCGAACTGGCCGAATCAGCCTTGGTTCGCGGATTTGGTGGAGTTGCTGGCAGGGAAGCCGTGGGAGATTCCGCTCAGAAAGGACCTGCTGTCGCAGGCGAGCAGAACGATCTGGCATCACAGCCCCGGTCTGTGGAGCCTTCGTGTGTGGCCGCTGCAGGGTCGCTGACCGGGCGGGACGCGCTACACGCGCGTGTTTTGAATACCATCGCTGAGGTGAGAGCCCCGTCCACCAGGCGCCTGTACGCTCTGAAGTGGGGTGTTTTCTCAAAATGGTGTCAGGATGACGGTGTAGACCCAACGAACTGCTCTGTGTCGGTTATTCTGCGCTTTCTTCAGCACAGGATGGATGAAGGGAGCCTTCCATCCACTCTGAAGGTTTATGTGGCCGCTATTGCAGCGTTTCACCCCCATGTTGACGGACAGTCTATCGGCAGGCATGCGTCGGTGACACGGTTCCTCAAGGGAGCTAGGAGATTACGTCCTGCACGGCCACCTTCGGTGCCACCGTGGGATTTAGCCGCGGTATTGGAGGCATTGACACAACCTTTTTTTTAGCCCTTAGCGTCTATTGCTATTAAGGAGCTTTCGGTTAAAACGGCGCTGCTTCTCGCTCTCGCGTCGGCGAAGCGGGATGGGGATTTACAGGCTTTCTCTGTGAGTGAAGACTGTATTCGCTTTGGGCCGGGAAACTGTAATGTAACTCTCAGACCGAGGCCGGGTTATGTCCCTAAGTCGCTCAATACCCCGTTCAGAGCGCAGATAGTTTCTCTGCCGGCACTGTCTGCTGAGCCATCAACCTCTCGGGATTCGGACGCTCAGAGTGCTATTTGCCCAGTCAGAGCACTTCGGGAATACATTTCTCGCTCGGCTGCGTTTCGAGTATCGGACCAGCTGTTTGTGTGCTTCGGCGGATGCAACAAGGGACGGGGAGTCTCTAAACAGAGGCTTGCTCACTGGATTGTAGACGCTATCGTTTTGGCTTATGATTGCCTGAGGCAGGAATGTTCCCTTAACGTCAAGGCTCATTCGACGAGGGCGGTGGCCTCCTCGTGGGCCTGGACTAAGGGGATGTCTATTCAGGATTTGTGTCTTGCGGCTGGCTGGTCTTCTCAGAACACGTTTGCCAGGTTTTATAAATTGGATTTGCCCTCTGTAGCGTCGCGAGTGCTTCCGGTGAGTTAATGTGTGCACAGCATTGAAGAGCTGCTCTGCTCTTTGCTAATGAGTTGTTCTGAGTTTGTGTGATTTTACTGTTGCCACCGCTATGTGATGGCCTTCTCTTTGCTGTTGTTGTTGCCCTGCTACTGTCAGTGCAAATTTTCCCCGGTTATACTGCTCGGGATATGCAAATTCTGGGAGTATTTTGTAAGCGTGTGATAGGTCCCTTTGAGCCTATCAGAGGTTAGAGGTTCGCTATTGGCCAATCTCAGCCTTTCGGAGGCTTGCATACTGGGGGGGGGGGGGGCGGTCTTGGGTTCTGGATCCGTGTTCAGTGGTTTGTTTGGCTGCCACGGCGGGATTCTATACTGTTCCCATATACGACATTCGTAATGTCGAAGTTCCGTAGCCTTGATAGGGAACGTCTCCGGTTACTCACGTAACCTCGGTTCCCTGAAAGGCAAGGAACGAGACATTACGCTAGCCGCCGTGTTCGCTATTAATTTTAGCGTTTTGTTCGATTCTGAAGAGAATTGACGCTGCACCTGCTTTAATACTGCTACGATGTGTCAGTATTTGCATATTCACGTCAATTGGCCAGCTCTGCTGGCGTTAGCCTATAAGATTTCAGCGGATGTGAAGGATGAGAGGAGTTCCCATATACGACATTCGTAATGTCTCGTTCCTTGCCTTTCAGGGAACCGAGGTTACGTGAGTAACCGGAGACGTTCAGTTCACTTAGCACGTCGTTCGTGGTTTGACTAGTCGAGACTGTTTTACAAAGATGGCTCCTGTCTGTATACACGAAGTGGACTGTCTTTATAAAATATCTTCTTATTAAACGGTCTGTACACTTACAAAGTTCTCAATGCTTCGTTTTGCATGTAGGGACCCTCATTATGTTACTGTGTTCGTGTGGGGCTATTTTGAGCCTTGTTAGTGGTATTAACCCTCTTCTCGCTTTTTTCTTATCAGTGCAAAAGAAACTCAAAATACTCTGTTGTTTTTGATCTTACATATTAAGTGTTGTACATCATTAGATCCTGATAAGTGTCTATTTTTTTTTTCAAACATTGCAACGCCCACCAGCTGGATTATAAAACACATCGTGTTTAGTAAGTATCTTGTACAGCTGTGTACACAGCGTATCCTTTCGCTGTGAGGAATAATACTATCTAACCCTGGAAAATGTACCAGAAGTGCTGGTAGTTTCATTTCGAGGAGCAACGGATCCAGCTGATGTAGTAAGTCATTTATTCTAGTGCTTTGTTCTAATCGTGATATTGAATAGTGTCGGACTGTAAACCGCAAAAAGACTGTTTAACCCTCTGGTCGGCGCGATAGTCTCGCTTTTTTCTTATCAGTGCAAAAGAAACTCAAAATACTCTGTTGATTTTGATCTTACATATTAAGTGTTGTACATCATTAGATCCTGATAAGTGTCTATTTTTTTTTCAAACATGGCAACGCCCACCAGCTGGATTATAAAACACATCGTGTTTAGTAAGTATCTTGTACAGCTGTGTACACAGCGTATCCTTTCGCTGTGAGGAATAATACTATCTAACCCTGGAAAATGTACCAGAAGTGCTGGTAGTTTCATTTCGAGGAGCAACGGATCCAGCTGATGTAGTAAGTCATTTATTCTAGTGCTTTGTTCTAATCGTGATATTGAATAGTGTCGGACTGTAAACCGCAAAAAGACTGTTTAACCCTCTGGTCGGCGCGATAGTCTCACTTTTTTCTTATCAGTGCAAAAGAAACTCAAAACACTCTGTTGATTTTGATCTTACATATTAAGTGTTGTACATCATTAGATCCTGATAAGTGTCTATTTTTTTTGTGGATACTCACAATAAAAACAAAGTGTTGTGCTTTTCGCCAAATAAAGAAAAACAAACATGATGCGCGTTCTGCCTTCTCTCTGTCAGTTAAGTCCATTCTGAAACGCGTCCTAAGATTAACTGTAATTCCGCGAATACTTGTCATACAGGCACGAGTGTTTTTCCATAATGAAGCTTGAACTCTCTTCTTTTAAATGAATTGATTTATATAAAAAAAAATATATATATTCTCAGTTTATGTAATCTGTATGAAAAGAGAGAGATGTCAGTATTTTTCTTTCCAGCTCATTATACCTAATTACGCGTTAATGTGCCACGCCCACAGAGAGCGCGCGCTATTCAAATGCAAATGATCTTAGACAAGCCATTCAAACATGCCAGCGCCCACCAGCTGGATTATAAAACACATCGTGTTTAGTAAGTATCTTGTACAGCTGTGTACACAGCGTATCCTTTCGCTGTGAGGAATAATACTATCTAACCCTGGAAAATGTACCAGAAGTGCTGGTAGTTTCATTTCGAGGAGCAACGGATCCAGCTGATGTAGTAAGTCATTTATTCTAGTGCTTTGTTCTAATCGTGATATTGAATAGTGTCAGACTGTAAACCGCAAAAAGACTGTTTAAATATGAATTGCGTGTCTGTGTGTAGGCTAAATGATGAGTGAACGGCATAGGCCCGCGCGCTTTGTTTACTACAGTTATACAGCGCGTGTCTGTGCCTTGTTCATTCACTCTCGCACCTACATTAGTAAACGTTATGTTTACATGAACACATACAAACTATATTGCTATAGCCTACTAAGATGAGTAAAAATAGACTGAAATATGTTGAAATAAAATGTCTGTATAAGCAACAAGCTGCAAATTCACATGTATATACTAATATATCATACACAATATATTACAGACTAAATATGAATGTTTAGACACGATTTTGTGATTAGTTTTGGATAGATTATAAAGTTTTGACTGTAAAAAAAGACTACTGTCACATTAAATAGGTACGCTTTTGTTCACCAATTTCTGCTCATAGTTAAATATACTATAGTATGATGTTTTGTCAAAAATAAAGTAGGTATATTGAATTATCAACTAAGATGTTATTATAGTGTTTGTTCCAATATTCAAACTAATGAATCCTTACCTTTTTTAATACGTATGATAAAATGTATACTTTTAAAATTGTAATTGTTGTTGTAATTGTAACCTATTTGTAATTGGTTACAATTTCTAATTGTAAAATATGTATAGGCTATATAGATAACTTCTTTTGTCCTTGCATTCTTTGGGATCCTGTGACACACCTGTGTGAAAGGGCTAATTAATATGCAGCTCATTATGCGGCACATTATCCGGCCTTTGTCTTCTCAGGTGTGAACACGCCTCCACGCATATTGCCTTTCCAAACAAAAGGTCTCTAATAAAATTCAAATCAGTGTATGTGTTTGTGTAAATGATTAGGCAGGATGATTTTCAGATTATTTTGAAGCAAAAATTCTAGGCAACAACACTCATTAGTCAAAAGTCTTGTGGACACATATTTAGTATGTGTTTTGTGGCCTTATTTCAGACACTTTAAGTTTTAGTTTTTTCAATAACCATGCATAAGCAATATTCTCTCAAAAATACAAACATGTTTCATAATTGTTGCTCAGAAATTACGGTAGCCCAGTTTGTCCTATATTGAGTGAATTTACACCTTTGCCATTAACATGTTTATAAATAACTGAAAAAAGCACAAATGTCAGAGCATGTCAGAACACCTCAAGGACCCCAAAAACCCTTAGACCTCAGAGGGTTGACTAGCGATTTCTTTTTACTTATTAAATGCCCCCATTACTAGCGTTATACGCTAAACAGTTTTTAGAGATAAAACTCTTTACATTCGATTATCATGAAAACAAATCTCAGAGAACGGTTGACTAGGTACCAATGTTTTATTAGACCAAAGGTTCATTTTGCGCCGGAGTTCTTCTTTAAGACCTTTATTTTGAAATAGTGATGAACATAAAAATCATGAAAGAATGGTAGAAACCTTTGTTTGTTTTCATGCCAATAGTTCAAAAGATAACATCCATTCAATTTTTTCAGAAAAAAAGGTCTAACATTTTTTTTTTAAATATAAAGAAAATAATTATAGATTCACCATTTGTGATGTGACAGCGAGCTATAACGCACATACGTGTTCTTTTTATGCGTTTATTAGAGGTTGAATTCATATCAAAATATGCCAAACTTCCCATACTACTTCAACTAGAGACAATTACAGATTGTAAGCTTTCAAATGATAGTTTGTCAATATTAGTTTAGATTTAGCATTGGATATTACTGTTTTAAATATCTAATGGCTATGGGCCCAGCGGTGGGCCGGTGACACTTAAGGGTAATTCTGCTGTAGCCTAATAGGCATATAGGCTATTTAAATGTTTTTTTTTTTTTTAGTTCTAAAAGTTTGTTTTATTATGTTTTGCTCTTTTGCCCGTCGGCAGAGTTACTAAGGTAAATCAGAGCGCTGATGGTCGTGTAAGGTCAGCAGATGTCCGGATCAAGGACAAAGTCTACACCAGACCAGTTGCCAGTCTCATCGTCCTCCCAGCTATCCCAGATTGATAGGGGGAAACGGATTCCGTCATAGTGCCTAAGGAAGGAGCTGAGCAGTGAGCTTTTCTCAGGAGCAAATTGCATGCAATTTGGGGGCGGCTGTGTGAAAGTCTCACTAATGACACTGATTTATGGCGTGGATGTATACAAGCAGTGTTGCCAACTATTTTCAAAGGAAAGTAGTTAAGGCCTTCCCTAAATGTCGCTAGATGACGTCATACGTAAATTAGCATATTAATGACGTCATCGCGTCGTACTCGCGTTCTGTCAGCCTAGTGCATTTTCTCTCTAAATTAATGCTCTATTTAATATAATATAGCCGAGGTGTGCGCGCGCGATCCACTCTGGCATCAGCCGTCTGAATTGAGAGAGTTAGGGAACCGAATGAACTAAGCTCTGTGATAGTGTTACAAGTAATAAGCACAAGAAAAGAAATACAATGAAAATGGTCAAACTAAATTCTTTAAATATAAAACAAAAGAAAATCAGAGATTAGTGATAAGTCTGTGGAAAAACACTGCTCATTCGCGTCTGTCAGCGGCCGTGCGCTCCTCTCAGCCACTCACTGAACAGGGGAGACACATCTAGGGAGAGTGACGACAGGGAGAAAGCAAGACCTCGCGCTCGCAGGACAGTACTGGCAACATTTGGAAGTAACTGAGGTTTGTCCAAAAACTCACTAAAATTGTCGCTAATCGCTTTTTAAAAAAAACATCGCTAAAGGAGTCTGAAAAGTCGCTAAAAATAGCGACAAAGGCGCTAAGTTGGCAACACTGTATACAAGCGCTCTCTTCCCGATCGTGGGGACTCTTATTTTGGCGGAACACAGCTCATTCGGTGGGGTGCTCCATAGCGGTGTGCGCGCGCGATCCACTCTGGCATCAGCCGTTATCTTCAGTGAGAACGAGCTGTGAAATTCCCTTACTAAATGCAGTTATATAATCATCGTTATGTTCCTTTGAGTGTTTAAAGTTGTGTGCGTCCAGAGAGAAAATGAGTATTGTAAATTTCATTATGTTATTCGAGCTGAGGTGATTTGTTGTTTACTACATAGAGATGTTAAAAGAGTGATGACACAAAATGGATGCTAATGTGAAGTATAGCCAGACCCGTCGCCAGACCTCAGTCTTAAGGGGGGCACATGAAATGCATGGGAAGGCGCAATTATTATTAGCCTACAGTACTTATATTTATAATAATCGTATACTCTATTCACTCAGCACGTAATCATCACGTTAAACATAACCAACAGCAATATGACCAGGTAGCCTATAGCCTACACCACATTACATTAGAGATGCACCGATTGATCGGCTGGTGACCGGCACGGTTTCACGTGATCGGCGACCGGCCGGTCAGTCTGACATAATCCGATTTTATGCCGGTCAAATGCACTCGGGCGCCGCATGATTAACATCACGCAACATCAGCATCACACGCGCACACAGAAAGCGCACATGTAGGAAACCTTGTGAATTCACACAGCAAGAGGGAGCAGCGTGTTTTTTTTTTTGTTCGGCGTGCATGTTAATCAATGAGTGCATTCACACCGGGAGCCGGAGCAGCGCGTGAGCATCGAGCATGAGCCGCGCGTGAGCAACAGTGAAACGCGGGTTTCGGCGTCGTGTCTATTTTTGCTGCGCTCAATTTAAGTGAAAGCACACTTTTGATGGACAAAATAAATAGGATTTCATCCAAAAAGTGCCCAAAATGCACAGAATTTGCATGTCTGGTGTGTTCTAACAAGAACTGAAGTAGGCTAGGCTATGTCAGAAAGAAAATGAAGACTCATGCTACGTTCACACCGGACGCGAGTAGCACGTCAGGCGCGAGTGATTTCAATGGCAAGTCAATGCAAAGACGCGTTACGCGCGTAAAAAAATTCCTGCGGCGCGAATGAGGCGTAGAGCGCGGCGCGGTAGATGCGAATACGCCTCATTCGCGCGTCAAGTTCGCACGAATGGCGCGAATTGAGCATCTGGCGAGTGACGCGCGTTACGCGCGAATTGTGCATTTTGTGCATTCACGCGTTTGACGTGAATTCGCGTCTGCCGCCCGAGTTGAAAAATCTGAACTTCTGCGTCAATTCGCGCCGCGTTAACCAATCAGGAGGCTAGCTGCTTGCTGCTGTCACGTGGTGAAGTATCTGGATGCTTCAATAAATTATTTTGTAATTCGACGGTGGTTCTAATGTAGTTCTAATGCACAACAAAGCAAATATTTTATCACATAAAACTTGATTTCAATATAGGCCTATGAGACATATTCATTTTGTATTGAATGCTATTTATTCCATATCTAGATTAGGCCTATATGAAATATTATTATAATGTAAAGACAACCAACATTCGTGTCTGGACAGTGATGTGTGAGAGAGAGTAAAAATCACAGGACAGATTAATCACTTTTGGAGGCTGGCTCCATTTATCATCAAAACAAAAATAAATGACAGATTAGGTGGATGAGGGCGAGGGTGATCCTCGCTCCGATGCGGGACAACAGATCATCAAGCTGGCCGCGGGACAGGCGGAAGTACCGCTGACAGCGGCCGTCATCCAGACGCAGCTCCTGGAGCGAGCAAATGGTGAAACTCGCCACACTGGGTTCGCCTTTGAAGGGTCTGGTGGACACAAATACGGCGACGATGACCCCAACGTCGCCGTTCTGCTCTCGTATTCAGAATATATGCTATTCAGAGCAAATACAGAGCGGTGACTCTCTCGATGAATGCTCGATCAACATAAAAAAAGATGGCCGCCAACGGGTTTCGATTCTGACGCGCGTAAATTTCACTTCAAAGTTTTGTTTTTTACGCGCGTCAATTTCGCTCTTGACGCACGAATGGGTTCAAAGTCAAATTTGACGCGCTATTCGCGTCCGGTGTGAACGTAGCATCAAAAATATTTATAGAAAATTTACCCATTTAAACTTGTTTTTATTATTTGCCAATCGTTTCCCTGCACATGCTCAAAGTCCTTTTAGGCAAGTCATGCCACTCGGCCGCCATCTTGGCAACGCCTCCGGGCAGCTATTTCGGACTAGCAAGACCAGGCTCCTATCTAAATGAATGGGCAGAGACTCAGAAATGCACTTTCACTGGTCACCGGGACATAAAAACTGCATGTATACAAACACTAATAAAATATGATAAAAATCGCTGAAAAAGTTTGATGACTTTGCCCCAAAATAAGGTTTAAAACGCCCTTTTCCCCACAGGTTATACTTTTACTGCGCATGCGCAAGGGTTCTCTCTCTCTCTGTCGTGCGCACGCTACTGCTCGCTCGCACTAGATTCCGGGAGATTTGAACTAATTTGTGGTCATCAGGGAGCCGCTATCAATCTGCGGGAGACTCCCGGAACTTCCGGGAGACTTGGGATGTCTAATATTTACACAACTAACACATATCAAATCTGCCGCCTTTTCAAACAGTAACATATTTTCGGCTGTCGCAAACCTCAACTGTGCGCATGCGTTAGTGGAAACAGACGATAGGCTTAAATGTTTTCTGGCTTGACTGTTAAAAGCAGACGATTGGCTTTCCCAGCGGGAGGGGCGGGGCATGTGCATACAACCGCCATCTTTGGCGTTACGGGTTTTCCCTATATAGTTGTATTAGGGATTGAGGAAGTGGCATGTCTCTATATAAATAGTCTCTGACATGCTCCACTTGTCCTGTTTAGCTTGGCTGGACATGTGTCAGATGAGAGAAGAACTGTTTGAGAAATATAACTTGCCATTGATGTACAAGTGATTGCAATAGGCCTGTGTGTGTGTGTGTGTGTGTGTGTGTGTGTCAGTGCCGATTTCTTTAAAGGGTTAGTTCACCCAAAAATGAAAATTAAGTCATTAATTACTCACCCCCATGCTGTACCAACCCCGTAAGACCTTCGTTCGTCTTCGGAACACAAATGAAGATATTTTTGATTAAATCTGAGAGCTGGATCACTGCTACATAGGCTGCCTAAGGGACTGACACTTGACGGTCCAGAAAGTCATTAAAGAAAATGTTTAAATATTCCATGTGCCTACAGTGGCTCAATTATAAGTTTATCAAGCGACGAGACTACTTTTTGTGCGGAAAAACAAACAAAAATAACGACTTTATTCGACTATTCCTTTTCTTCCTTGTGGGCCTGAGACGAGACTTCAAGAGATTTCCACGACGCATGCGCGAGAACTGAGATGAGAACGTTCTTCTTTGATTCCTTCTTGTTACCGGCTGCTCACCGCTTAGAAGTATTACCGCCACCTACCGTATAAGATGACGTGTTGGAAGCGCAAAACTTTCTGTTTACAAGCAGAGGAAGACGCGCGCTGTACATGCTTTTCAATTCGACACTTAATGTGCTGTAGGTCTCGCTATATTATATACAATGGTTAAAAAGTCGAAATCAGTAGACATATTTACGAATTGAAACGCGTATGTACAGCGCGCGTCTTCCTCTGCTTGTAAACAGAAAGTTTTGCGCTTCCAACACGTCATCTTATACGGTAGGTGGCGGTAATACTTCTAAGCGGTGAGCAGCCGGTAACAAGAAGGAATCAAAGAAGAACGTTCTCATCTCAGTTCTCGCGCATGCGTCGTGGAAATCTCTTGAACTCTCGTCTCAGGCCCACAAGGAAGAAAAGGAATAGTCGAATAAAGTCGTTATTTTTGTTTGTTTTTCCGCACAAAAAGTAGTCTCGTCGCTTGATAAACTTATAATTGAGCCACTGTAGGCACATGGAATATTTAAACATTTTCTTTAATGACTTTCTGGACCGTCAAGTGTCAGTCCCTTAGGCAGCCTATGTAGCAGTGATCCAGCTCTCAGATTTAATAAAAAATATCTTCATTTGTGTTCTGAAGACGAACGAAGGTCTTACGGGGTTGGTACAGCATGGGGGTGAGTAATTAATGACTTAATTTTCATTTTTGGGTGAACTAACCCTTTAAGACTGCACGGGAAGCTCAGCTTCCCCTATAATGTCAAAAAATTAATGGTCAAATGTGTACTATTGTGTTAACATTTTATTGATTAAAAATGCGTTAGAACACGGTCATCTCGAAGACGAATTCGTTCAGAATCATCTACACATAGCAGGTCGGCTGACTCGATCTCCTTCTCATTCATTCCCGTAGCGTCACAGTGCATTTCCCTATGGCATTTCCCCGTTTAAGCTCAGCGTCCATTGACTTCAATGGGGCTTGTTTGAACGTTTTTTTTCAGTGCTTCGAAACAAGACGGTCATTGGATAAATGCTGCGATTATGTCCCGCCCACGGACGCTCAGCGTCTCTGGAGTGAATAGGGAAGTGAGCTGGCCTGGAGTCCGGGCGTCTGCGTGATGATTGGAGGACTGCATCTCCTTTTGATTGACAGTGATTTCACACAATAAAAAGTCTCAGACGCGGAAGCTATTCGAGATTTTGAGCTCAGTCTCATCGCGGATTTTGAAAGTGTACTCGAAAGACGAACTGCTGTAACATATTTCTTGGTATTTGCAATTTTTATCATACATTTCACAGTTTAACCTAATTCCCACATTTCCTTCGTCGATGTCAGGTGCCTTGTTACATGTGCGGGCGTGGTGTCTGAATCACGGCACATCTGTCTAGTTTGGTTTCGATTTTGTGTCAGGGTTCGGACATGCATGCTCTGCGTGTTTGTTTTCTGTTGTGAGTGCACAGGATGAGCTTATGGTCGTTCTTGAGCATAACGTTCTGTCTTGTCGTGTTCGTGTGCGGTTTCGTGTTCGCTCTGTCCAGGTGTGTTGTTTTTTGTGTAGCACGTGGTTCGTGTTTGCATCGGCCGCGTGCTTTCATGTCATGTTTTGTCTTGTGCTGTGCTTTCATGTTGTCATGTTCTGTAGGAACACGTGGCTTATGAGTGTTCTTCATGTCAAGTCAAGTCAAGTCAAATATATTTATATAGCGCTTTTCACAATACAGATTGTATCAAAGCTGCTTTACAGTATCAATCAAAACAACTTAACAATGTTTGTTTATTACTGGAAAAAAAGACATCCAAGTTTGGTAGAGCTGATCAATGGTATGATTGGTTAATTAATTTGAATATCCCCATGTCTCATTTTGTGTGAGCACAATTGCTTGTAATTTGTTTTACTGGCCATGTGTTTGTGTTTGTGTCATGTTTGGTGTGAGCACATGGCTTGTCATGTGTTTTCCTTGTGCCATGTGCTCTCCTGTCGATTGTGTCGACTCCCATCTTGTTTCCTGATTATTAGTTATTTTGCCCCACCTGTCCTCCCTCGTTACCTGCCTTTTTTGCTCCCTATTTATTCTCCTTGTCCTGTGCTGGTTCGTAGTTTTTGTTTGCATTTTTTATTTTATTATTAAAATAAAGCCCATCAACTCTGCACCTGAGTCCTCGCTCTTTTCACCATCCCCACACCTGACCGTCGAGTAAAAAAAAAAAAAAAAGAGCTTCCCCTCTTTGAAAGACCAGCAGCCGCCACTAGTGTGTGTGTGTGTGTGAGAGAGAGAGAAATATCTTTATACTGCAGGGCTATATTTATTTTATTTGTTATTTGTTATATTATTTTATTGCCATTACCTGTTTTCATACAGAAGTTTAGTTTGCTAAATATATCAGATTTTTTTAGTTGGATATTGGATGTGAAAAGGAAATGGTTCTTCCATAACACTGCACTTTAGATGTGTGGGAATTTCCCACACCAGGAGTAATTTATATAGTTCTATTTTATAGCGATTATCTGTTCAAAAAATGTTCTATCCAAAATGTTCTATTAAAGAGAAGATAGAAAATAAATATTTGTGTGTGCTATTAAGATGTTTGAAAAAAATGAAATCGGAATCGGCTAAAATCGGAATCGGCAGGTCAAACTCAAGGAAAAATCGGAATCGGGATCGGCCTAGAAAATTGTAATCGGTGCATCTCTACATTACATAGAAGCAATGTTATGAATATCCATACAACACTTGACTATACAACATATTAGATGTAACACCAGAAGCATCTCTCAAACATTGCATTTTAAAGCAGTCAACAGAGGGATATGCATTGCCATGAGACACACACACACACGAACGCACACACACACGCACAGAGACTTTGAAACTACCGGTACTTTGAGTGGAGGCAGCGCTGTCCTCTCTAGTCCCTCGTGTCAGTACAGTCGGGAGGCGGCGTTTCTCCGAGCAGAACCTCCTCATCAAAGTATCCTTCCACTCGGAACTTGTGAAGTGAGATCCTTTTCAAACGCAAGCTGACTCAGCTGGGCCTTGCGTCTGTGCAGCATACTGCGCTGTGCAGCATGCTCTGAGAAGATGCTTTTGAGTGTGGAAAATGAGGGGCAAGAGTGTAGGCTGTGAGAACAGTCGGCATAGCCTGGAGTGCACAGTTGAATGTGCTGAGGATGTTGGCTATTGTCAATTTTCCGTCTTCGGGAGGAACCGGGGTGTTTGTCATTTTCTTCACCAGGAACTCACGAGCCACAGTATATTCAGATTCAACCACATCAGTTCCAGCTAATACCAGAAGAGGGGTTACCTTTGATGGGTCCAGGAAATTATCCTCGGCCTCTGGGTTCAAAGCAGCCAGTGCAACATGACATCATGACTTTTGCGTAAACATACACGCCACTTTCAAGTCAAGTGGCGTATTATCTATACGCATTTTGAGCTATCCGCGTGTATGCGTGTATGTCTACGCCATTAATGTCCAAGTGATTCCGCGTATATGTACACGCCATTAAATGTGTGAAACGAACGAAACGAAGCGTTCATTAACGTTCATTAAACGAAACGAAGCAAAATGTAGATCTACATCTGGGGAGCGATATTTTTTTTCCTAGGATGGTAGGGGAAGACTCATAAATGGTATTAACCCCAGTGACGGGTAGGTTTAGGGACGGGGTTGGGATAGGTCATATATTTATATATACAGTAATAACGTTAAGTCAACTGCGTTCATAAACACGCTGAAAAGCGATTATGCGTGTTGATAGCACGCCAAAAATGGAAATACGAATTGGCGTGTCATACACACGCAATTTTATGAGATCAGCGCCAATGAGCTCGCTACTGCGCTCTCCAAAACGTGCATTCATCTCTCCTTGCTTTCAAAAGTGCACGGTAACTGTTGAGCGGCAACACTGACGTAGGCTACATCACATACGTAGCCTAACTTTCTTTTTAGTAAGGCCGTGATAGGCTTTTGCAGTGTAGATTCCCATCAATCAAACAAAATCACACCATTGTTTATTTATATTTTTAATGTTTTAATGATAAATAATGCAGCAAGTCCCTGTAAAGGAAATTCTAAATATAAATAAATGTATTGCGAAAACATATTACAAAGACTGTGAACTGTGAAGTACTGAATTGTGGAGTTAGACCGTTAAATAGTTTTTCACCATTGCTGCGTTCCGGATTTTATGGGCGGGGCTAAAACGCGGGCTCGATGATGTACTGGAGCTCCTGAGCTCCTGGACACGCCCCTACTTGATGACACACTCTAGCCACTGAGGCTGGCCCCTCCCCTAACAATATAAATAGAGCACATTCACATCAGTTTGCCACTCAATCGCAAGTTACCGTCAGTACTATTAGTTACTACAGCCTACAGTTTGCTAGCTAGCTATCCCTTCGTCACGGAAATGCGTACTACCTGGATGTGATCACGTACAAAACAGATCGGTGTCCTTATTTAAATTTCCGAAAAACGATCACATCAAGAAGAGGTGGATTCATTTTGTGAAGAGCCACCTTGATGGAGAGCTGAGGAACACCGCCAAAACCCACCTCTGTAGTGATAATTTTACACGGGATAGTTTTATAAACTTTTGTCGGAGACAAGTGGGAATTCACTGATAATCCTCTGTGAATGGGGCCGAACTCGGACTTCATCCCGTCCCGAAAGCAGTATCACCTAATATCACCGTCGGCAGCTTTTTTGACAAGCATTTTTGGGGGCGGGTCCGGCCCCCTATGGCCCGCCCATAGGGATGGGTGTGAGTATAGCAGTATTTGATTTCTCATCTAGTACAGTGTAAACACGTAAGCTGTGTATTTGTTTCATGTTCTTCTGTATTTAAAGGCAACATTGTGTTGATGTTTGGGGGAAGCCAGTAGTTTTAATGCCATTTACAGTATGTTGTTATGAGTGTGATTGTGATAAGAAAGAAGCATTTTTTGTTAGAGCATATCATTTATTTGTTTATTACAGACCACACACATACACTTTTAAGGACATAAAGCACAAGACAATAACACTCAGCGCCAGTATTCATGCTCATTTTTGATATGCACCGAGAGCACTGTTTAATTCAACCTGTTATGATCTGGCTCCCCCTCTGCATATGCTTGTACAAATAAATATGTTGAACTGGATTCCATCTCCGACTTCAGTGTTCTAACCGGCACACCCGGACCAGCTCATTAGCAACAGCTAGCACCTTACAGTCCTTAGCCCCTCAGCTACAATCAGCATAGTTCAGCGAGCTAGTGTTTCCAGAAACTATAGTTCCAACGGACATTCCTAAACAGCATCGCAAAGTTGTGTGGTTGTAATGGCAGATCTCGAGCTGTGGTTAGAAGCATATAGTTTCTTGTTTGCAAGAAATGTGGACTCAATAAATCTTGCTCTGTTTACAAGGTTTACAAAGATAAGATTTTCTTTCTACTGTGTTTATTCTGTGATTTACTGATTCTATTAAAATAAAAGCGGGTTTATTTGATTACTTTGAAAGTGGAAAAAGCAATATTTTATTTTTGTTTTAAGTTTAGTGGTTTGATTTGGTAAAATAAATAAGTCTCTATTTGTTAATACTTTTGTATTTGTTTCATTGTATTTTTGCATCCAGTAATTTGATTACAGTATTGTTTTAGGAAGAAAACGGCTAATAACAAATAAGGAAATTCACTTTATTTAATCAAGAGTAGCAGTGTACACAAACAATATGTGACTATTTTCGGGATTCTGATTGGCTAACGAGGGCTTGAGCTTCTCGTTACACTGCCACCTACAGGTTTGGCCTGCTCTTGACGGCGTATACACGGATTCGTGTAAACAAACACTTTTCTGAAAACTGACAGGTGTGCACAATGTTATTTTTTAAAACGGAGAGGGGTGAAATGTCCATTTATGAAAATAGCCGCCCACGTGTAAACGTAGCCTGAGAAATCTATGTTTGAAGAATTGGTCTTGAATAGACATATGATCAAAACCACAACATATGATCAAACAAAAAAACAAACAAGGAAACTAACTGAAAATAGCACATAACTATAGAATCAACTCTGAATGAGCATGTGAACGCCGTCAGTGTTAATCACAGGTTCGCGTTTGAAGTCTGATCATTTCGACGGAGGTGAATCAATAAAAAATAACTTTAGCTGGAAGTAACATTATTCAAGAACCGCTATAAAGCCAAAACAATCTCTGTTACCTTAAATTATATGTTTATCTCTGTAAAGCTGCTTTGAAACAATCCATTGTTAAAAGCGCTATATAAATGAAGATGACTTGACTTGACTGAAACTTAAAAAACTGAACTAAACTCATACCAAACCCACAAACTGAAACAAAACCAGAATACCCAGTTTAGGAAAGCCCAATATTATTGGCACTGATGAATGGCATTTATTAAAACCAGCAAGCACGCATAAGGATAACATTTGTAGAGCAAATCAGTAAAATCATAAGTTCATGCCATGATGAGACTTAAAGGGCACCTAATTATGCAAAATTCGCATTTACATGGTGTTTGAACATAAATGTGTGTTGCCAGTGTGTGTACACAACCACCCTATAATGATAAAAATCCACCCAGTGCTTTTTTAAAATCCCCATAAATCATAAGCACAGTCTTAGAACAAGCCGTTTGGCGATTCTGGGCAAAGTGACATCACATGGCGTGTTTTTGCTCATCCCCAAAAAGTGGCTATTCTAACATGCTGCAAAACAATTACCTGTGGGGTAATTTTAAGCTGAAACTTCACAAACTCTGGGGACATCAGAGACTTATTTTACATCTTGTAAAAAGGGGCATAATAGGTGTATTTACAAATACAGTTTTATAAGCTTACAAATGTACATTTATTCTAGAATTTTCTTTAAATGCTTAAATGGTTTTCTGAAAATGCTTACGCGTGTAAGACTAGGAAGGTTAATGCATTAGACATCCCTCACAAGTGTAGCTGTTTATGCTTGTGCTCTGAAATAGCAAAACTTATCCTGAAGAACAACAGAGAGATCAAATGAACCCAATTCAAGTTTGCTTCTAGGACAATTTATTCAGGTTGGTGTAAATCAGGGGTTCTCAAACCTAAAGAAATAGTTCACCCAAATGAATGGCCTGGTATCATTCATTCACCCTCATGTTCCCAACTACTAGGCAAGGCAAGGCAAGGCAAGTTGGTAATTAAAAGTGCTTTAATTAGAATTCATTCAAATATTCAAAAGAAAAAAGAATAATTTAAACAGTTTAGAATAAAAAGGAAATAAAATACAGTGCAAAGAGTCGGACGAACGGTGGCACAGTGCTCATTCATTAGATGCACAGATAAACAGATGTGTTTTGAGTCTGAATTTGAATGTAACTACTGTAGAATCACATCTGGTCTCCTCTGGAAGCTCTTCAACAGCAAAATCAACTGTTGACTTTATTAATGCATTGGCACAGGGAGTCAATGGGGCTGTAGTTGTTAGGCGATAGGGCTAAGTAGAGCTGTGCGTCGTCTGCATAGCTGTGGTAAGCAATTTGGTTCTTTCTCATTATTTGGCTCATTGGGAGCATATACAGGTTGAATAGGAGTGGCGCAATAATTGAGCCTTGAGGGACTCCGCATGTCATGGATGTCCACTCAGACTTATGGTCTCCTATACTCACATAATAACCTCTCCATCCTAAGTATGACCTGAACCATTTTAGGACTATCCCAGAAAGCCCCACCCAGTTTTCCAGCCTGTCAAGAAGTATGTTGTGATCGACAGTGTCAAATGCAGCACTGAGGTCGTGTAGTACCAGCACTGATAATTTGCCTGTATCAGTATTTTTTTCTTATGCTGTCTCTGTGCTCTGATGCGGTCGGAAACCAGATTGAAAATTGTCAAAGTATCCATTCAAGCTTAAGAATTTGTTCAGCTAATTGAAGATAACTTTTTCAAATGATCTTGCCTGTGAAAGGAAGAATTGAGATCGGTCTATAGTTGATTATTATGGTCTTATCCAGATTGCTCTTTTTCAGGAGAGGCTTAACAACTGCAGTTTTCAGGGAAAACTCCCAGAGAGAAGTGAGGCATTTACCACTTCTAGGAGATGTGTATCAAGGAAAGTGTATCAAGGGCGCAGGCTGATGTTTTAAGGTGCTGCACGTCCAAAATGTTGCTATCAATTTCTTCGAAATCAGACATAGTGGGCCCTATCTTGCACCCAGCGCAATTGACTTTGTACACCGACGCATGTATCATTCCTATTTTGCACCCGACGCACAGCGGACTTTTCCCTCCACAGACACACGTCTGTAAATTAGGGAATGAACTTGCGCTCCCGGGGGCGGTTCTGTAAAAAGAGGATGCGTGTTCCAGCGCAAACGTTCCCTGGTGCTATTTGGCAGTTTCCTGAAAACAATTCCACCACTGACCAGGAAAAACCTAGTCTAAAGTCAGTGGCGCCTTATTCAGATGCTTCTTTAAGGGCGCATACTTGGCCATTATGTAGCGTGCGCACAACGCATATACACGTTGCTTCTCTCATCTACACAGATGCAGCAGTTCATATTTTTGCAAACCATACATAATTACAAGGAAAATTACCACACGAGGGAAAATCTTTGTGGTGTCCATAAAGAAGTGAAAAATAGGCATAAATCTAGCTTACACATTTACCCAAATTATTATACGCCTGTAGCCTGGGAAAACCCAGACAACTTCCGGCAAATTTAGATTTGCTCTGAAAGTTAGTCCGGCAAAGAGCTCATTCAAGCCCATTTCCAATCCGTCGAAATCGGGGCACCAATCAGAAACGTTGGGGTGGGCTTTACATGATGACGACAGCGCTGGGATTTTGAAGCAGATTTTGTAGCCTACATTACAAAGATGGATGGCGCCGTCGAACATCACTCGTTAGAATCAGCTATCGCGTCTGTATTAAGCGATTTGAACGTTTCCTTTTTGTTAAAAACCGAGCAAAGAACAACACTCGGAGATGTTTTTCCGCCGCTCTGCATACGTCATCTCCTTCATCGCTCTGATTGGGTTTAGGACTATCCGCGACGTCCGTTGGTGATGCCCCTCTGGAAATTATTTGTCTGTGACGCTTTGCCAGACCATAACTCAGTTACAACTGAGAATGGTCTGGTTTTAACCAGGCTAATACGCCTGTTTAAACGAAGCTAATTTGGGTGGGTTCCTCCCATCCCCATACAATGTCACTTCTCTGTCTTTTAAGGGCCCTGACGAGAACGTCGGTCTCCTCAGCTGTGAACCACTCCTAGTTATAATAGCAATCTGCCATGGAACAAGCGTGCCTGCTCTTAAAGGGAATGTGAGATGACGCTCTGATTGGTTTATTTCACGTTACGCCCAAACCACACCTATGAGTAATGTAGCTACTTCAGACCAACCCATTTTAGATTTGCGTCGGGATCCGACCACAAAGTTACTTGCGTTTCGCGTTTGATACTTGCGTTTCAGATCATTAAAATAGGGCCAAGTGAGGGCCAGAGAAAATCAACAGAGTCAGCAGATATGCTTATTGTTAAAGATATAGCCCTCATAAACAGTACAGTAGTGTTTTCATTTAAGCATCTCTTTTTGACAGAAACAGATCTAGCTTCAATGACAGGAGAGTTCAATATATCAAAGAAAATACAGAAATTATCAGACAGTGCAAAATCCTTAACTATTGATGAAATATTTAGACCCTTAAGTAAGTAAATATTGATAGATTTCGATTAAATAGAGCAGCTACACCACCACCTCTCCTACCCGCTCTGCAGACACTCATAAAAGTAAAGTTAGGAGGGGATGTTTCATTGAGGACTGTTGCACTGCAGCTGTCTTCTAGCCTTCAATTAGAAACATACAATCTACTAGTTTGAAACATTTCCTGATCAAGATCGGTAGACATTATGGTATTGGTGGGATAATCCAACACATTCTCATCCTTTGGCGTCATATAGGTGACGCCATATGACATTTCGTCAAAATCTTACGCACATGGCATCCTTTAGTGTCAATATAACACACACTGTTTGGGTAGGTTTAGGTCTGGGGTAGGGTTACGGTTATGACGCCTTGGGATCTGCGTCTCATATTGACGCTAAAGGATGCCATGTGCGTCGGATTTACACGAGCGTCACCTGTATGACGCCTTGGGATCTGCGTCTCATATTGACGCTAAAGGATGCCATGTGCGTAAGATTTCGACGAAATGTCAAAAGCGTCACATGTATGACGCCTTGGGATGAGAACGGGCAGGATAATCAGCCTTTTGTGTCTAATGTGTCAACTTCTGAAGATCCAAATTAAAGGTCATACTTTTCATGTTTTCTTCGTTTCGTTTCTTATTTCAAGAATAAGTATAGCTATCCTTAACAACACTCTTTCGGCTGCTATTTTTATTGTTATTAATGCGTGTACATGACATTTCAAACATTTTGTACCTCACAAGTAGGGATCACTGTCTGATTTTGTGTTGTGTTGTGGAGAGCATCAAGCCTTGCAGGATCTGTTCTAACATTGTCTTGTCCCACACTCTGTATTTCTGCTGTTTGTCTCCAGCATGATAACAGCTGACTTGGGCAGCACTCACATTTTCCACTAATGCAGCAGTCATAGACACCAACAACAATAATCACCAAGGCACTGAAGACAGCGATCAAGACATAACCTGAAAACTGGGGAAAATAAATCAATATATTAATAAGTAATCTCATATGATAACAAATGTGATTGCTTAAAACACATCAAGCAAGCATATTTGAGCTTCCATGTTTACCATATTTATATGTACTATGTATACTTACATTATCCAACCCCCCACCTTAGTTTGTGTTTTCATATATAGAGTATGACATGTTTTTTTTTACAGGGTAACTTTTTAATGTTGTGCTAGCTAACGCTAATTAATGCTAATTAAACAAATTACTCATAACTGCGGTTGCAGACGAACAGTCAATATGGTGGACGGCTTCCAAATAGCAGCCCATAGAAACAGCAGCTAATGATGCATTTGCGTACATATATAGCTATATGATTGTAATTCTAAAGCTGACAATTTCTAGTTAGCAAGCCACAGATATTCGTTTTGTACATTCGTGATGGACCACATTTATTAATTATCGTTTGCTGTGGGTTCTGTCACCAGAAATAACCATAAAGTGAAAAAGGCTGTGGAGGTTGACATGACAACTCCCATGATTTTCCATTCTGACATTAGAGATAGAACTATATATATATATATATATATATATATATATATATATATATATATATATATATATATATTTATACCAAGGGACTACGGGCGGAAAATAGCACTTGTGCTACAACCTGGCACAATGCATCATCTCTTTGTTTTAAACAAGGTTAATGTTAACTTGTGCATTGTCCCTATTTAAATAAAATGAATCTAAAATATACTTAATTACTTCAATTGTGATCCTATAAAGTATATCAGGGAAAATTCATACAGGAAAGTCAATTTTACTTACCTCAGATTGATGAATATATCTGCGAGTTAAATCTCGTAGCTCTGTCTCATTTAGTGTATTTTCAGTAGGTTTGCACCAAGACCTGTTGAGCTCCTTATCAAACACATACACCCCCTTCCAGCCAGTCATGGCACAAGCAACATAATCACCTTCAAATAACAAGGCGGAGATCCACATGACAGGTGGAATCAGGCAAGATCCAAAAGCTTTAGGACAGTTCTGCTGAGTATCATCACTTACTCCTCCACAACAACGACTGCATTGATGTTTAAAAGGCCTTACAAGGAGGAACATTAAAGTGAATGTAAAAAAAGCAGGTCCAGTGAAGATGGACGATGTTAGCAGTGCATTCACCTCGACTATGCATGGGCATGAAAAAAATTCAATTTCAATCATCTTCTCCACTCCGATTAACAAAAGACTCATTGGGAAAGACATGAAAACAGGAGTTCCTTTCAGAAATATATGTACTTTCCTTAAAAAATCTTGTGGCAATGGCATCTTCTGAGAGAGAGTGTGCAGGGCAGATTCCCTTCAATGAAAAAGTTATTATTTACATCATGAAATATAAACCTATTGCTTCTAATAAATATAAAGATGAATAAGTTTCTATGAACAATCAGAAAAAAAAATCTGGTGGTACCCTTTTTGACATAGAATTGTTCCTTTTGATAATGCAAACAAACACTCATTGTGCACTTTATTGCAAGCCCTATACTAAATACCACCGGTGCCTGCACCAATGTAGCATTAGGGCCGAAATCACTAGTTAAATGTAAATGGATAGTTTCCCCACAAATGAAAATTCTGTTATAATGTACTCAATCTCATATCAGTTAAGCCTGTATGACTTCTGTAGAAAACTAAACAAGATATTTTGTCGTCACAATTAAAGTCAGTGGGGGTCCATGTTGTTTTAGACCCCATTGACTTTCTCTGTATGCACAAAAACATCCTTCAAAATATCTTTGTTTGTGTTCTGCAGAAGAAACTTATTGTCTTCTTTTGTAAATATTTTCATTGGAGAAGCAAAATCAAACTAATAAATATAATTTATTATAAAACATTAATATTTTAAAACATTAATATATATTTAGATTTTTCTCCTCCAATGAAATGAGAGCAACTGGTTTATGGATTTGAAAATGGTTCTATAATATATATAAAAATTATACAACCATTTTTAAATCCATAAACCCGATACAAGTTACTTTGATTATGCTTTTGGCTGTATCTTTTTATTAACATTATGTAGTTTGGTCCAAAAGATTAAGTAGTTATTTAAATTATGCACTTAAAAGAAAATAACAATAGTCAATGAATAATGGATTTCTTTAATTTCGTAACATTTGTCTAGCACAGTAATATATGAGCAGAGTAAAATAATAAAATTCTAATAAAATGTACTAGTTTTTTAAAATGTAACTTTTTTTTTACTTACTGCACAGGTGATAATATGGTGTTGCGTGTGTTGTTTTCTCTTTGCTCTGCTCTTTATCAAATTTTAGTTTCAGTCTTCATGTGGGACTGCTTGCCACTGGTCAGCTCTGCTCATTTAAATATTGTCCATTGCTAATCAAAACCTAAACAAATTAGGCTATGGCAGACTGCCACACTCAAATAAAACTCTTTGGCTTAATTTATTCAATCATGGACAGTGGTTCCACACTGCTGAATTAAGTTATCTGGACATGTCTAATTTTAGTTCACAGTTCTGATGCGTTCACTCTGGCGTGGGTTTACACCATTCAATCTGGAGCACTTCATCCAAGACGTAATCTCCTTCCCAGTGTGTCATGCCACATGGAACATACATGATTCACCCTCAAACAACTACAGAAACGTCCTCAATAAAAGTGGAATCAGACTAAATAAAAAGAGCTCAGCACAATGAGAAGATGACCGTCTGCAAGGACTTTGAATGAACAACATTACACTCAGAGGCAGAAGAGCAGGTGCAAGAAAGATTAAGCTGATCAGTGTCATGATAAAGCCAGGAGAACATGCAAATTCCCGATCCATCTTCTGCAGTCCTTTTAATGCAAAGCTAAAATGCAAAAGCGCTGTTTCTACCAAGAAATACCATCTTTCGTGAACAACGAGTAACTGGACACTTTGACTTACTGAAGGATTGAGATCTTATTAAAGAGAAAATATCATCTATATTTGTTGTTAGAAAAAGGATCTCATACACAGCAATTTAGGATTATTATTAACTATTTAATAATAAACTATGAGACAATGAACCTTGAAAAAGAACAGTGGAAACTATCCATGAAAATTGTGGGATAGAGTGGGATAGAGTTGTTATTTTCAATTACTATGTAATCTGAGCTTCACATGGTGAATTGTGGGATTGACAGCAGGTCAGAGAAACCATATTTCTTTCACAATGTTCCTCCTTTTTAACAACAGAAAGATGTTTCAGGTTGCACAAGCCCATGTACAAGAGCTTTCCAACAGAATCACAACAGGCCTGAGGATTGATTCTGTGACTTTTCATAGGCATAAAAACTACATAAATATATGTGCTGATGCTTAAGCACAGAGGTTTATGTCATACTGTTTACATAAGCATGCAAATTAGACACAGCTCCCCCACTGGTAATCACATCAAATATAAAATAAAAAAATACATCAAAGTGATAAATAAGACAAAACTACAAAATAAGTTCTATTGTAAAAACAAACCTATAGAATCTACTCAATAAAATTGAGGAAACAATTTGCACTCACTTTGTTTGGATAGATTTCATCTTATATTTTTGGGTAAAGAGTACCTACATTTAAATCATACTTATCTGACCGTTATCAGTTTGTAGCAGTAAATGAAGAGATGTCTTATTGATCACAAGTTCAGTATGGCGTACCACAAGGCTCAGTACTAGGACCGCTGCTGTTCACTCTGTACATGCTACCATTAGGAGATATCATTAGGAAGCATGGCATTAGTTTTCACTGTTATGCTGATGATATCAGCTCTATATTTATTCACGCCCTGACGAAACTTACCAATTCACAAAATTAACGGAATGCGTAGCTGATATAAAAAAAATTGGATGACTAGTAATTGCCTACTAATTAATTCTAAAAAAACAGAGATTCTAATTATTGGACAAAAAACTTCCTCACATCCTCACAATAACCTAGAATGCTTTCTAACACTTGATGGCTGCTCTGTCAAGTCTTCGTCGTCGTCGGTTAGGAACCTGGGTGTGCTCTTTGATAGCAATCTTTCTTTTGAAAGCCACGTGTCTAGTATCTGTAAAACAACATTTTTGCCATCTTAAAAATATATCTAAATTACGCCATATGCTCTCATTGACGAATGCGGATCAATTAGTTCATGCGTTCATGACCTCAAGGCTAGATTATTGTAATGCTCTACTGGGTGGTTGCCCTGCATAAACAGACTACAGCTGGTCCAAAACGTAGCAGCTCGAGTTCTTACCAGAACCAGGAAATATGAGCATATTAGCCCGGTTCTGTCAACACTGCATTGGCTCCCTATTACACATCGTATACATTTTAAAATATTGATGATTACTTACAAAGCACTAAATGGTTTAGCTCCGCAATACTTGAGCGAGCTCTTAACGCATTATAGTCCTTCACGTCTATTGCGATCTCAAAATTCCGGCCAGTTGATAATACCTAGAATATCTAAGTCGACTGCAGGCGGTAGATCCTTTTCCTATTTAGCACCAAAACTTTGGAACAGTCTTCCTACCATTGTCCGGGAAGCAGACACACTCTGTCAGTTCAAAGCTAGACTAAAAACACATCTCTTTGACCTATAGACTTCTATAATTCAATGTTAGGCTGCATAGATTAGGTCAGCCGTAACCGGGAACACTTCCCATAAATCCTGATGTACTCGTTACATCATAAGAAGATTGGCCTCTACGTTAATATTAGTCTCACTGTTTATACCGAGGTTTACCACAGTCTGCCGGATTCAGGCCGTATCCAGATCTGATGAAGGACCTGCGTCTGGACACGACGACAACGCAGTCCTGAAGTGTCACTAGTCCCTCCCTGTGAAGGCCTCCTTCCCTTTACCTCTGTACAGACAATCGTTGTCGGGATAATTCCGGTTCAGGTGGCTACGCCTACAATTCTGTATTATAAATTTTAAGGTCAGACAAGTGGCTTGTTGAGGGTTGTTTTTTTAGGGAAGGACTACATGCCTGCGCACATATATTCAAACGTGCATACATATAGAATGAACTCTTAATGCGCATTTGCACGGCATCAGCGTTTAAAGTTTGCATAGAGAGAACTTAAGAGTTTTCTGTTAAAACGGTGTTGTGTTAGCATGTAAGTTAATAACTAATGATCTTTGCGACTGAAGTGAATCAATTAAAACTAACTTTAGCTGGAAAATAACTTTATTCTAAAGCTGTCATAAAGCCAAAACAATCTTTGTTACTTTGATTTCCTATTATCACTGTAAAGCAGCTTTGGAACAATCTACATTGTTAAAAGCGCTATATAAATGAAGATGACTTAACTTGACTATATTAAGTGGACAGTTCCTGAAGAGTTACCATGCAAGTACACTGTAAATACAGTGTTGCACAGAGGTTTGGGTATTGCATATTACACAGTAAGTTATGACCGTTTTACACTTTATATTAAGTGTACAGTTCCTGAGGAGTTACCATGTAAGTACACTGGTACCAAAAGGGGAAACTTTAGCTGTAATTCAACATGAGTCCTGCCAGTCATACAGTAAATACATGGTATACACATAGGAATCATCATGATTTTAGTGGAGTTTCAGTGTATTCCAAACTGGTAACTACAGTATTGAAGACTGCGTGTGGAAGTGGACCAACTTGTGTGAATACATATTGTAGTTACAAAATGTAGTTACATAATTCCTGTTACACATGTGCACTTACTGAAAGGCACAATATGTATTTTTTCTGCTTTAAAAATAGCAAAAATAACTCTAACTACGTTATATATTTCTATTAAATATGTACTTACATTATCCCGACAGTTTCCACTAACTTTCAAATCCGGAGAAATTTATAGTTTAATTCGAAGACACGGGCCGTTTCTTTATTTCGGTTTTGTCGCCCGTCTATGGTGTCATATAACCTTTGACTCCTCTTTTTTCTCTAACTTCCTGCGGAACCCGGCGAAACCGCCAAACACAAAGGGAAACACCTGACAAAAGCAAAGAAAACGACGAAGAAAAAAAAACTAGTAGCTAGTATAATTTTGCAAATGCACCAAACTTGACTGAGACTATTATATGTAATATTTATATTAGTCTGTATTATATAGTTAAGGACCACGATTACGCTTTGCCTGCACGTTCTGCTGCTGGAGCCAGCTCAGTAAAGCGCAAACGTACGAGTGAAAAATATGACCCGAGAAGGGTTTGGGACAGGAGAAGAAGCATGACACGAGTAAACATTCGGGTTGCATTTTAAAAAATGGAGAGACCTTCGTGACAAGCTAAATCTACAGAGAGATGCCGATCTCGCTTGCATTCTAATAAACAGCTAAGCACCCATTCAGCTAACTATATCTATCCGTATATTTTGTGAAACGATGTCATTTGTAAAACGCAGACGGACTAGCTCTCATGTATAGTATAATAAAGTAGAAAGTAGCTTCATATGCTGTTCACTAACGTTATCTTGTTCGATATCATAGTATAAACGTAATTATAATTATTAACGAAAGGTGACCGTGTTTTTTAAACATCTATTAATACTAGCTAGATGGAACATTGATTTAATATGGGTCTGATAATTCATATCTCTCTGTTAAAAAAAAAAATACTTAGTTAGAAGGAGTGAGGAATGTGGGGAATGACAGAGCACGCGTGTTCCAATGAACATCGTACCGCTGGTTCGCTCGCGCTCTCCCTCTCTCTCTCCCTCAGAGAGCTGGTTATCATTGACAGCGACAACAACTCCCGTGAGCCCACGCTCTTTCCCGATGTCATCAAAGTATGTCTTTTGTTATTATTTTGATTGATTGACCCCTGGTGGCCAAAAATTACATACTGTACGTTGAAGTGAAAAGATGTTTTTACCAATGTCCTGTTACACATTTGTACTTATCCATACCTTTCCATGGGTTGTTACATATGTGTAGTTACACAAATATTACAGCTGTAAATACTATGTACCAATGTTTATTTACACTGTAGTTACATACTACATATCTAGTACATATATACATATCTAGTAACCATGTTAGTTCACAGGTATTAGGGCCACTTAATATAAAGTGCGACCAAAATGGGTCATTAAAACAGTTCTTACTTTCTTTTTCTTCCACAGAAAGATCTTTATAAAAACATTAGAAGACTGTGCAAGAAGAATAAGAAAAACAGACATTTAATTGTCCCACAGCAACATTAAAATAGAGTAGATTAGAGTACAATGTTTTATAATAATAATAATAATAATAATGTGTTATATTTAGTGTTTATTTGATTAATTTAACATTTAATATTTGGGGTATCCAAGTTATTTCACATATTTAAACTTAAAAAAAAAATAATTAAGTAATGCAATAGTTACTTTCCCTAGTATAAGTTACTTTTGTAATGATGTAACTCAGTTACTTTTTGTGAGAAGTAACTAACTATAACTAATTACTTTTTAAAAGTAACGTACCCAACACTGCACATAATTGAATACATAAAATGTAAAAAGTATTGTTACAAAAAGATGTCATACAATGCATGATAAGATAATGGAATCTGGTAATGTTGATTTATCGTGTGTACGGTGAATGCAGCAGTTTGGCAAAAGATTTACTGAATCCAAGTAATACGTAGCTCAATCAAGCCACAAAGGTAACACTTTAGTTTGTCCAATTCTCACTTTTAACTAGTTTCTTCTTATCATGCATATTACTAGTACATTGGCTGTAGTTAATTAGTACGTATAATCCCTTATTTTGCATGACCATATTCTAAATCCCTTAATCCAACCCAATACCTAAACTTAACAACTGCCTTACTAACTATTAATAAGCAGTAATTAGGAGTTTATTGAGGCAAAAGTCGTAGTTAGTTAAAAGTGATAGGACCCTAAAATAAAGTGTCACTGCCCAAAATATAGCTATTAAAATTCAACACATCTTCACTAAAAAGGGTAGTGTTTAGACAAATCATTTTAGATGTTTTTATCCCCTTTTGGATATTTGGTGAAAAACAAATGCATTATTATTGGAACATGTATCACCTGGGGCCTACAGACTCTCTCTCCACATTTAACATTATCTTGTTCAATCATCTGAGAGCAGTTGGCACCGTTAAAGGGGATTGATTTTGATATGCCCTCAACTCGTTCGTGGATGTTGAGTCTATCCTTTTGAAGCTCTTGCTTAAGATGCGGTTTTTCAGAACTGATTATGGATCTGTTTTTTTCTTTTTTCCTATATAGAAAGTTCACTCTTGTCTGCCCACTCATGTCAGAACAAGGGACTCTTATGAACAATCACCATTTGATCTAATACCAAGGAACTGCATTCAAAATCCATGAAGCATTGCTTTAAAAAAAAAATCAAAATAGTGACTGTAAACCTTTGTGGTTGTGCCCTAATAAAGCTTTGATGAGAGTTTGATGTTTGCTCTGGCACTGATTATAATGAGTTTAGAAAGTCCTTATACCTTAGTGTGCTCTACTTGAATTAATGAGACAATTAATGAAGGTCTTTAAAAAATGGAAATGCTTATCTTAACGTAAGACTGAGATAATAGATGATGTAGAGATGAACACTTTTATTAATGATGGGGGGGCACGGGGGGGGGGGGGGGGGGGGGGGGGGGGGGGGGGGCTCAAGCCCCTGCCCCTTTTGTCTCAAAATGTATTGTGCCCTTTTTCTGATAATTGTAAATAATAATAATTATAATTATTATAAATATTATAATAAATAACAATACACTTACACACCCTTGCCACTAACAATAATAATACAAACAAATATTATATTAAAAACAAATTTGGCGGAGAAGTGGTAGGCGGAGTTTCCTTTGCAGCGCCTCATACGCATTTAACGGTTCTGGTACGCACTACGCAGAAGTTCGCGCTAGTCTTCAAAAGAGCAGCAGGTAACGTTAAAGCTAACACGGAAAATTACATTTATCCTACCATCACCATGCTACTCTAAAAGTTGCGGCAGCATGCAAGTTATTCTTAACTATAATAAAAGTATAACTCGATTTCAGACCCATTCTGAGTCATTCGTTTTTATCCAAGGAATAAAAGTGCAAGGGGAAATACATCTAGTTAAATGAAATCTTAAGTCCATGTCCAACTCTAAATTGTAAGGAACTTATCTTTGATTTCATAGCAAAGCTTTACAATAAGGTTCATTTGTTCATTACTCATGTTTGAACTAACATGAACTAACCATGAGCAACACATTTGTTACTGTATATCTTAGTTTCTAATACAACTGTTAATTGTTTATTCATGTTATGTCACAGTCAGTGCATTAAAGGGTTAGTTCACCCAAAAATGAAAATTAAGTCATTAATTACTCACCCCCATGCTGTACCAACCCCGTAAGGCCTTCGTTCGTCTTCGGAACACAAATTAAGATATTTATGATTAAATCTGAGAGGTTCATGACTGCTACATAGGCTTCCTAAGGGATTGAATCCTGACGGCCCAGAGAGTCATTAAAGAAAATGTTTAAATATTCCATGTCGCAACAGTGGCTCAACTATAAGTTTATCAAGCGACGAGAATACTTTTTGTGCGAAAAAACAAACAAAAATAACGACTTTATTCGACTATTCCTTTTCTTCCTTGTAGGCCTGAAACGAGACTTCAAGAGATTTCCACGACGCATGCGTGAGAATTGCGATCTCCTTCAACTACTTCAGTTAAGTTCTCGCGCGTGCGTCGTGGAAATCTCTTGAAGTCTCGTTTCAGGCCTACAAGGAAGAAAAGGAATAGTCGAATAAAGTCGTTATATTTGTTTGTTTTTTCGCACAAAAAGTATTCTCGTCGCTTGGTAAACTTGAAAAGCCACTGTTGTGACATGGAATATTTAAACATTTTCTTTAATGACTCTCTGGTTTCATTCCCTCAAGTTCTCAAGTTTCATTCCCTTAGGGAGCCTATGTAGCAGTCATGAACCTCTCAGATTTAATTATAAATATCTTCATTTGTGTTCCGAAGACGAACGAAGGCCTTACGGGGTTGGTATAGCATGGGGGTGAGTAATTAATGACTTAATTTTCATTTTTGGGTGAACTAACCCTTTAACTAATGATAACAAATACAACTTTTGATTTTAATATTTTAGTAAATGCTGAAATTAATATTAACTAAGATTAATAAATGCTGTAGAAGTGCAGTTCATTATTAGCTAATGTTAACTAATTTAACTAATGAAACCTTATTGTAAAGTGTTACTGATCCATGATAGCTAACACTGTCTTTCATACATATAATACATACATTAAATTTACAACATCAACAAACCTAAAAATGAATTTTCCATAATTACCTTCTTGATTCTCACTGTTTTGTTTGGTGTCTCAAAAAATGTGTTATGCAGTCTAATAATTGTAAAAACATATTTTCTTAGAATGCCAAGGAAAGAAAGAATAAAAACAAAAACAAAAATCAAGGAACTCTCTGATGCAGCCAAAGGAAGCATCGCTCTCACAAGTTGGCTGAAAAGAGAGAATAAAAATGCAGGTACTGTTAAATAAAATAAAATAAAAAATTAGTGCCTTTTTTGGTCCCTCCGCCCCTGCCACTGCTGGGACCCGTGAACAAAATGGCAAGAAAAAAAAAATCTGGATATTTACTATGTAGATCTTACACTGAAAATAGCAAGCAAAACTTGTCGGTGACATGAATGCTTGATGATATGAACCAGATGGTTTTTAATGTAGTACATGACATTCTCTCGCTCTCTCTCTCTCTCTCTCTCTCTCTCTCTCTCTCTCTCTCTCTCTCTCTCTCTCTCTCTCTCTCTCTCTCTGTTGCATGCTGGGAGTTGGGGATAGTGGTGTTGGTGAGAGCTGTGAGGGTGAGAACTTTCTTGTTTTTTTTATTTACATTTTCTTTTTCTTTCCAGAAAATACATGGTTTAGGAAACAAATTGTAAATATAGTGGTGGTTGTGTGGCAGGATGGGGTCTCTTGATGAGACGCCATCATTATCACTCCGCAATGGTTTTAGGTGTGTTCCTGAGGATAATGCCACAGTGGAGGATGTGTTAATTGCAGTTGGCGATCAAATTGGTCACGAGAACATTGTATCTGCATCACGGATGAATCAGGCTGTCGTCATTTTTTTGAAGGAACAAACTTTAGTGAATCGTTTGATAGTAAGTGGCCTTACTGTTAGAGATGCGTTTGTGCAACTTTCTCCAATGTATATATCGACAACAAAGGTAACAATTTCAAATATCCCGCCTTTCGTATCCAATGACGTTTTGCAACGTGAGTTAGCGCGTTTTGGAAAAGTGGTCAGTCCCTTTAAAACTGTTGCGCTTGGATGTAAACATCCGGCTCTGAAGCATGTTAGGTCTTTCAGACGGTATGTTTACATGGTGCTAGAATCGCCTGAGAATTCACTGGATATTAATTTCCGTGTGAAACACGAGGGAAGATTATATATGGTGTATGCAACTACTGGCAGCATAAGATGTTTCGAGTGTGGAGACATCGGACACAAGCGCCTGATGTGTCCACATAAGAAAACAGGTGCAGAAAACGAGGGCGAAAAGAATAGCGTTGATGTGGCCCAAGATGAGGTTGTTCCACTAGTTGAGGTAAGTGATGTGAATGCAGATGTTGTGTTACCGGCTGTTGACACTGGAAATGAGGATGTTGTAGCTTTTGTAGCCCCAGAAATTAGCATAACTGATCTAGTTTCTGATGTTAACAAAGAAGTAGCTAGTACCAGTGGTACTAAAACGGGGGAAAGTGCAAATGATGGAATTTAATCGCTTTCAAGCATCTTGAATAATGAGGAAATGGAGGAGGAGCAGTCTGATGATACTGAATCACAAGTTTCTATGTGTGAAAATTATGGTAGTTCACAGGGAAGTGTATTTAATGCATCTCAGACAGTTTTTTCGGGAGGTTTCAATAATGATTCGGTGTATAGTCTGGAAGAAATTAACACATTTTTGGATGAAACGTATAGTAAACAAATCAACATAAATGATTTCTTCTCTGATGTAGACAAGTTTGTTCACTCTGTTACTTTTTATCAGAAGACTGTTGGCGTTGATGAACTTTGTGAGAAGAAGCGTTTTCGTTTGAAAAAGCTTCTTACCACTATCAGAAAAAGTAAAGCAATGAGTAAGAGAAAAAGTCAATCAAAAAAATTGTAAACCATGTATTACACGGTGTCTTTTATTTGCTTTTCTATCATGCTTTGTTCTTTATTTCCCATCTTAATTTTGTATATGGAGGCTTTGAGGATAGGCTCTTTAAATATTAATGGTGGGAGGGATAGTGTAAAGCGTGCTACAGTCTATGAAATAATTGAGCAAAAAAAGCTTGATATCGTCTTTCTCCAAGAAACTCATAGTGATTTGATGAATGAAGTTGAGTGGAATTTGTGGTGGAAAGGACATAAAATACTCAGTCATGGTACAAATTTAAGTAGAGGTGTGGGCATTTTTTTTCCTTCAAAAATAAGGGCGTATATTATAAGTATAGAGGAACTAGTGAAGGGTCGATTGTTGGTGGTTAAAGCTCAATTTCAAGAGATGCTTGTTTTTCTGATAAATATTTATGCACCAACTGTGGGACAGGAGCGCCTACATTTTTTAGATGTACTTAGTGAGAGTCTTAAAAAGTGTCTTAGTGAAGGATGTGTTGTTATTGGTGGAGATTGGAATTGCACTATTAATTTTACCATAGATCGTAATACTGAGGAACCTCATATACAGTCCTCAAGTGCATTGTCAAAACTCATTAAAGATTTCCAGCTCTTGGATATGTGGAGAATTAAACACCCAAATGACAGGCAGTATTCATGGATTAAGGCTTTTAATAATCGAGTCAGTTCTGCCCGACTAGATAGATTCTATGTGTCAAAATCTTTTAACAGTAGAGTAATTGAGTGTTGCATTTGTCCTGTGGGTTTTTCTGATCATCATTTAATTATTATGACAATGAACATGTCCAATACACCTAGAAAATCTGTTTACTGGCATTTTAATGTAAAATTGCTGCAGGATGCTATGTTTTGTGAATTTTTTTTTTTTTTTTGGGATGATTGTAAAAAGGAAAAGAGTTCTTTTGAGAACTTGAAACAGTGGTGGGATGTAGGCAAGACTCAAATAAAAAAATTCTGTCAGCAGTATACAGCCAACTGTAGTAGTAGAATAAAGAATGTGATTGAAACACTTGAAGAGCAAATTCATTTAATGGAATTGCAGTTGGTTGATGCACACAATTCTACATTGTACAATAATTTGCATATAAAAAAGAGAGAGCTTGGTCTAGTCTTAAATGAGAAGGTTAAAGGAGCCTTGATAAGGTCTCGTTTCATGTCATTAGCAGAAATGGATGCCCCAACTTCTTTCTTTTTTAACCTGGAATATAAGGCGGCTCAACAAAAACAAATGCCATGTCTTAATCTCCCTGATGGGAGGATAACGTCTAAGACTGCAGAAATGAGAAAACATGCTGTGGAGTTCTATTCAAGCCTTTATGCTGCAGAGAACTGTGAAAATAGTGACTGTATGACTCAGCTTTTTCAGGATCTTCCTCACCTGGACACTGGTTCTAAAACTATCTTGGATGCTGGTATAACATTTAAAGAAGTTACTGCTGCTGTGGGACAACTTAATTCAGGACGATCTCCTGGAATAGATGGACTGCCAGCAGACTTTTATAAAAGTTCTGTTCTAGGTGCTGGTGGTCGGTACAACTGGCATATCCTGTTGGCATAATCATTACAGACTTAGTGATTGGACTGATTGGCCCCTCCCTTTAAGAGGGCCAACCACCCATAACATTTGGTTATGTCAGGTCACAAACAAACTAAGGGAGCTTGGTTTGGAGGTGCCTGTTATGGTGCCCCGGCACCCTTTTTAGAGAAAACCTTAATAGAGCCTTAAAACATAACTACGGGGGTTGGGTGTCGCTGGCGGCGGTGAGGGGGAATCGGATTATTGAACAGAGGAGAGGGGTCGGTGTTTGTGTGGGTAGGGGGTTGGGGATGTCTGTTGGTTGTGCTCACTGGCAGCTGTGGATCAGCCCCCTGACCTAGAGTTTAGAGGAGGTACGGTGCCATTTTTTTTGACTGACCTGAATGTCTTGTTATTAGTACTATTGTTACTATTATTATAGATTTCTAGAGCTAATGCTCCTATTATTGCCATGAATTATCATTATAAATATTATCATTGATACTATCACCACTAATATTAATATATTGCTGTTGTTGTTGTGATTGTTGGGATAATTAATACTTCACTAAAACTATACTGATACTACCGGACTGTCCCTATCCATACTTGCATCACAGAAAGGATCTCATGTCCCTACATTCACCACTTTATCGATGACTGTACTGGGCTGTTTTGTATTTCGTTGTTTTTGTTTTGTTTTTGTGCTTTTTCTCTCTTATGTATTGTATATGTGTCTCACTACCTTGTATGTATTACTACTTTGTTAATTTGCAAAACGACGTTAATTTGCAGATAAACGTTTTTGGAACTGCATTGGGCACGATTATTTTGATGTTTTATGTGAATCTATAAGAGAAGGTGTTTTACCAACTTCCTGTCAATATGCGGTCTTATCACTGTTACCAAAGAAGGGTGATTTAGCCCTTTTAAAGAACTGGCGTCCTGTTGCCCTTCTTACAACAGAATATAAAATATTCTCAAAATGTCTGGCAAATAGATTAATACATTTTTTGGGTTTGGTTGTACACAAGGATCGGTCATATTGCATTCCAAAACGGTCTATTATGGATAATTTGTTTTTAGTGCGAGACATTGTGGATATTTGTAATGGTTTCATTGTGAATGTTGGGTTAATTACCTTGGATCAAGAAAAGGCTTTTGATCGTGTGGATCACAATTACCTTTTTAATGTATTGAAGGTTTTTGGTTTTGGCGAAACATTTTTAAATTTGATACAGTTATTATATAATGGTGCATCATGTATGGTTAAGATAGGGGGCACTTTGAGTCGGCCAATTCCTATTTTAAAGGGTATTAGGCAAGGCTGTCCATTGTCAGGTCAACTGTACAGTTTGGCAATTGAGCCACTGCTTTTTAGACTTTGAGATAGACTGTCTGGTTTTAATGTGCCTGGTCTTTCTTTAGACTCAAGAATGTATCTATCTGCCTATGCTGATGATATTACAGTTTTTGTAAACAATGCTGGAGATATTAACTGTCTATCTGAGGTACTCAGTCTTTTTGAGAAAGCTTCATCAGCTAAAGTGAACTGGGCAAAAAGTGAAGCTTTTTGGGCTGGTAAAGGGGAGTTTGAGAGTCTCCCAAAGTTACCCGGAGACCTAAAGTGGGGCAGAGAGGGACTTAAATTATTGGGAGTTTGTTTGGGGTCAAATGATTATCAAAAGAAAAATTGGGAGGGACTAGTGGAGAAAGTGTGCAGCAAGTTGTCTAAATGGAAATGGTTGCTGCCGCAGTTGTCCTATAGGGGGAGGATTTTAGTGACCAATAATTTGGTTGCTAGTACCCTGTGGCATAAAACAACTGTGCTACAGCCACCTGTTGGACTTATTGAGGAGATTCAAAGGCAACTTGTGGATTTTTTTTTTGTCTGGACAACACTGGATTCGTGCTGCTGCTTTATACCTTCCGGTTCAAGAGGGAGGTCAAGGATTGATCGATATCAGATCCAGAATCATGGCTTTCCGGTTGCAAGCAGCTCAGAGACTGTTGTATCAGACGGATGCTTCAAGGCAAAAGACGGCTTCTGCTCTTCTCAGGAGGGTCAGAGGTATGGGATTGGACAAACATCTGTTCTTAATGGACCTCCAGAATGAGGACCGTGTGAATTTGACTGTTTTCTATAAGTCAGTTCTGGAAGCATGGAAGGTGTTTACCATTTCACGAACACCGAATACACATGCTGGATTATGGCTTTTTGAAGAGCCACTTTTTCTTAAATGACTTTTTACCATCAAGACTTGTGTCTGGACCCAGTTTGCGTGCATGTTTCACTGCTGCGGGATGCACAAAGCTGGGACATATTTTGACCAAGAGCTTAGAGGAATTGAGTGAAAGGACTGGAGTGAGATATCTGAGGCTGCTGAAACAAGCTACAAATGGAATTCTAAAGTCTTTGCATGCGGACCATAAGATTTTTACAAATGACTATATAGCAACTGATCAATGGAGAAAGGGGGTTCCTTATGTTTTTCCTTCTCTGAATGTGACTATTGCAGTGGCAAGATGATGAGAATTGTCTTTTGTATTTTGAAACCCCTCAGCTTGGAGTTTTTGAGGAAGTGGGGGAAAAGGCCCTCTATATCTCCTGTGTGAAGGCATCCAATGCTGGTTGCTTTCGTGGATTTGCTTCAAATAAATGGACTGATTTTTTTGGAATTCTTTCCTCCCCTAGAGGCTGCTGGCGGTCCTTATACAAACGCCCCATTGATAAAAGAACGCGAGACCTTCAGTGGAGGATCATTCATGGGGCGATAGCCACAAACAGATACGTGGTGCACATTGATCCTTCGGTAGGGGTGGGCTGTGCCTTCTGTAAAGAGGTTGAAACGGTTTTTCATCTATTTGTACAGTGTGCTCGGCTAAACGATTTGTTTTCATTTTTATCTCAATGGTTCATTGAAATTGGTGAAGCTTTCTCTTACGAAATGTTTATATATGGTCCAAGGTATACAGAAAAAAGGAAAAGTCAGTTGATTTTTACTAAATTTTTTGTCTGGTACAGCAAAACTTGCTATATGGAAATCCAGAAAGAATAAGTTGTTAGGACAGGGTTCTCTGGATGTGTTGATGATCTTCAAAGGCTTGGTGGCAGCTCGGCTTAGAATAGAGCATGCCTATTATAAAATGGTAAATTGTGTAGAATCTTTCATGTACATTTGGGGGATAAATGAGGTCCTTTGCACAGTAGACGGTGCTGATGATTTAATGCTTGCTTTTTAAATTGGTTCTCATTTTAACATGAATAGTATATTATATTTGTTCTTGTTTTGTGAGTTTGTAATATTATTGTGAACACCTTATTGTTTTAAATAAAGGTGTAGTAAACTCAAACTCTCTCTCTCTCTCTCTCTCTCTCTCTCTCTCTCTCTCTCTCTCGACATGGGAATGTTATCATCATTATTTATTTATTTATTCACTATTTAGACACGTTTGAACACGTAACCCAACCCCACCCCTAAACCTACTCATTTGTTATATGAAACATTTGTGTAATATAAAGCACAGGATATAAGATGCAGACACGACTACAGGCACAATTTATTCAAAAAGAACATATTCCAAATGTTATGAGTCCAAACTATTGATTTGTGTAAGGAACAGACTCAAAAGAGATCACTGTCTCCATTCACCATACATCATATGCACACTTTAAATATTGCCACCCAAAGAAGTGTAACGCCAGCTTTGATAGTGAAATAGCATTAATAGTCACCTAACCGATTGCGTCATGCTAAAGAGTTGGGTGTATCTTTTGAATGAGATATGACTTCTTGAGTTCACGAAGCGGGATTATTTTCAGCGATTAAAATATCCACTCTGTTCTCCAGATACCATATTGCTTTAGAATACTTGGAATGCAATGTGAGTTATATTGTACTACTTTTATTCTGTTTTTGGTCAGTTTTTGCAATACATACTGTTCCTGTGACTGTCCTTTTATTTGACTGTTACGTGTTTTATATTGTAGAGTGGGCTTAGGGTTAGAGAGAGGCCTATACTTTTATACACCCCAACATATACAAATATAAATATTTATAATATGCAAATGCAAAGAATTTAATGCATATTGATCTGACGCGTAAGTCATTCAATTTCACAATTATCTAAAGGTCCTAATGAAAAGTTTTCAAGCTACGATGGTATTTTCAATCATTCTGTCATTGATGGATGCCAGTAAACAGTTTCAGTTACACTTTGTTATAAGGTGTCCATACAGTGTAATTATATACATTTAAGTACTGAGTAACCTTAATTGACTACATATAATTACTATAAGGTTAGGGTTAGGATTGGGGGTTTGTTTTAGGGTTAGCTGTATGTAATTATTCATATTGTATAGTTATTACTGTAGTAACTACATGTATCGTGTAACAAGGACACTGTACAATAAAATAAAGTGTCACCAATTTCAAGTGTATAGAGAATTATGGATGCACATTTAAGCGTCCTATTTATACCAAAGAGCAAATATTCACTGTGACAAAATTGTGGACAATAATAATCGTCTAGTGGCAAAGCTTTCCTTCGCTTCATTTGGCAGCTATTTATTTGTATTATTTTGTTTCAGTTATCAGTAAAATTCGCACTGTCAAATGGGTTGTATTGAATGACCAAAAAACTTCTCTCATTCTTGGCGTAATACCTTGTTTTTGTTTCATAATAATTTCTAGGGCCAATAACTGACAGATGTTTAAACATAAAACGTGTATTATGTTTTATCTCAAAAAACGAATTAGCCTCAGTGAAAGGTGTATAATTAAGGCGATGATCACCACAGGCATTTTCCTTTGCATTTTTATGGGAGAGCATTTTTTTTAGCACGTCACGTTAAAAAAATGACTGTAAATAAAAACAAAAACAACAGACCACATATATTCTATTTTAGACTCTCATAACTGATGGGAACAATAGTGTGAGGTGCTTAGTTCTTAATTAAATGTATTCTTTCAGATCACTTCTGTCTGTTTTGAAATATGAAGTGAAACCACAATGCAATAACATCACTAATATCTAACCACCAAAACTTTTTTTTAAAGGCACCTGATATATTGAGACTTTTGGCCTCCATTTACAACTTGGTTAATATTGACTTTTTTGTGTGTTTTTACTCTGCAAATACCCCTGGAATCGCTAGAGTTATTGACTTTGGAGGGTTTTGAATTGTTGCCAAAAGAACTAATTCAGGGACCCTATCTACTTGTTCTTTACTCTGGGGAAACTGAGTGCTACATTAAACCATCTGAAAAGTGTGTTAGCCTCTCACCCTTTTTATGGTTACTTTGAGCTGATACCCAGTAAGCTCATTTCGAAAACCGCAACTTCCATTAACTTCTGGCAGGAATGGTGAGATACTATATGCACATTTCATCACTGTTAAAAATAAGACATTACTAGAGGAATATTAGCCTACAGGCACTGAAGGACAGTTATAGAGTATGGCTAGGGGTGTTTCATTTGGGCCAGATCCTTCATTAATACGAAAAGCCATGGTATTCTAAGGGGAAGGCAAGTTTATTTGAGTCGAGGTGGCCTCTTATTCAAAGGACCTGGCCCATGCAGTGTGTAATGAGTTTCTGGAATCAATAGACCATCTCTGTTTCCCACAGTACTGGGAGAAAGCTTGTCCCACTATAAAAGACTCAGCCCTTGAAAGAGGGAATCCTCTTGAAAGTGCCATTTTAAAAACAGGAATGTCTTCTTTCTATGGAATGAATTAAACTAAATTTCTGGGGGGTTTGGGAAGAGACGGGTGTGGATGAATAGTCATATCATAGATGTTTATGGAAGCAAAGCAGGGGGTTGGAAAGTGTAAGTCTCTTTGTTTGAGAACAGCCATTCATCTTGTTGAACTCCGCACAAAAACTCCGTCTCTGGAGTATTTGTCAGGTTTAGTTGTGCTATTGAAAGAGGCAAACCCGCAAGCACAGCATATTGCATTCAGTCAATCGGCTGAAGTAGGCGCAATGCCTCGTGTGTCATGTTATTGTACATCAGAGAGAGGTATGTACAGATTTTTTTTTTTACAGACTATGGAAAACATTTTGTAAAAGGCAGTACAGTAAAAAAAAAAAAAAGTTTTTATACTATATTGTATTTAGGTTGTAGTCTGTGAATTCAGTGCAGGCTAACTAAACATGTCACACTGCCTTGTGGGATTTTAAGTAAATAACTGGGTTTCCCTTTCGTTGTCACTCCGAGTTCCGTCGGATGACGACGAATGGGGGTTTCGCTTAGAAGCCTATCCACTTCGAGTAATACAAAACGAGCCAATGGCAAAGAAATGCCATGGGTCTGCAGGGTATAAAGGGCGGAAATTCCAGCAAAGCAGTATGTTTTCGCTTCGGAGCCAAGTTCATCCTTCATTCCACAAGCCATTCCTGATACTGTCAGTTCTACAGACGAGCGAGATTCTCTGGTGTTGGTGTGACGGCGATCTCCGGCGTGCGCGCGCTTCCTGCTTATCTGTCTGTGATTCGACAGCGAGTGTGTGTCTCCCCGGGCGCTTCAACACAGTCAGAGTTTCTTTTCTCTCACAAAAGAGCTTGCACGTGGCACGTCTTTTTAAAGATGCATCGCCCGTGCACTTCTGGTTGCGGTAGACTCGTTGACATCTCTGATGGGCACGAGCGTTGCATAGTGTGTTTGGGCATTGATCACGCTAGAGCAGCGCTCGTGGATGACTCATGTTCTCTCTGTGGGAACATGACCATCGCAACATTACGGTCGAGACTCAGTGATCTCGCAAGAGTGAGAGTCCCCTCATCCACCCCCCGTTCTACTGGTTCTAGAGATAGAGCTGGTACTTCGGCTGGTGGCCAGGGTGATCTGAGGGTGACGGTTTGGAACAAAGCGCCGACTATCAGTCCGTGCCCAGCCGCACCCTCTCCAATGTTGCAACCCGCGAGTGTTCAGGGGATTCCCGCGGGACCATCTTCGGGTGCCCTGCGAGTTTCCTTTGGCGCTCCAGAGGAGGACGCGATGTCTATCGCAGCATCACAAGATGGGTCTGAATCTTCTGGAAGTGAAGACTCAGCGCAGCTGCCACCTGCCGGTGTGCATACGGTTGTGCCTGAGTCGGATCCGGAGATGACGGCCATGCTTGCCCGAGCCGCCGCGAGCATCGGTTTAGAGTGGTCCCCGCCACCCTGTCCCGAGCGCTCGCGGCTGGATGATTGGTACTTGGGTAAGGCCGCGGACCCCCGTCCGCGTCAAACCCCAATACCTTTCTTCCCGGACGTGCATGATGAGATCTCGAAGTCCTGGAAGACCCCCAGTTCTTCCCGTGACCGCTCGTTGGTCTCATCCGCCCTTCCTCCCCTCGATGAGGCGGCTGCCCGTGGGTACACTGGGCTCCCCCCGGTCGAACGCTCTGTTGCGATGCAACTGTGTCCTCAGAGCGCTTCTTCTCGTGGTGAGCCTAAGCACCCATCCAAAGCCTGTAGGTACTCGTCCACGCTTGTGGCGAAGTCCTACAGAGCGGCGGGACAGGCAGCCACCTCTTTGCATGCCATGGCCATTCTGCAGGTCTACCAGGCCCAGATGCTCAGGGACATGCACGAGGGTAGGACATACCCAGGGCTCTTCAATGAGCTGCGCGCCGCCACCGACCTTGCTCTCCGAGCGACGAAGGTGACCGCACGCTCCCTGGGTTTGGTGATGTCCACAGCCGTGGTCCAGGAGAGACACCTGTGGCTGAATCATATCACCTGTGGCTGATATGCGGGATGCCGAGCGGTCTCGGCTGCTCGACACCCCCATATCACAAGACGGCCTCTTCGGCGGAGCAGTCGAGGACTTCGCCCAACAGTTCTCGACTGCGCAGAAACAGACTGAGGCGATTAAGCACATTCTGCCCCGACGGCCCGCTGCTGCCTCCACCCAGCCGACCGGGCAGAATACTCAGTCTGTTCGCCGCCGAGGGCGCCCTCCTGCGGCTCCCGCCCCTCCCGCCCGGCCCAAGCAGCAGCCTTCACCCGGGCCCGGTCGTGGAGGAAGCCGCAAGAAGGCGCCCCAGCCCTCTCCTGCCCCGCCCCCCGCTAAACGCCGGGCCAAGCGGCGCTCCTGAGACGGGCTGCTCAGGGATGATGTGCACTTCTCAGGAGATGGTAGCAGGACCACTCCTTCCCCCGGTGGAGGGCCGGGGGAGAATCTTTTGTTCCACCGCTGCTCACCCACGGGTGGGCAGCACCCTAATGTGGTTAAAGAAAGAAGTGACACAATTATCCCTGAGCACACAGAGTTCTTGGACGACACGGTGCGCCGCCCCCGGGCCGTGCACCCCTCGTCCTCCTCTGTCTCAGAGCTGGATGACAGTACGCGCCGTCCCCGGACCGTGCCGCTCTCATCCTCCTCTGACGCAAGACCCCTGGCAGAGCAGACCCCCGCGGAACGTTCGTCCTTCCCTGGTCTGCTCTGTCAGGACGCGGTCAATGACTGTGCACCCACTCCGGGCCGCTATGCCGTCCACGTCTGGGCCAGTCATTCCGCCTCACTGCACCACCGGTGGGAAGTCTGTAGTTCGTTTGATCCCGCTGGTACAGTCGTTGGGAGCTTGGCAACAGCTTCCCAACCTGTCCCGCTGGGTCGCTCGAACAGTCAGGCTCGGCAACGCGATTCAGTTTGCGCGGTCTCCTCCCCGCTTCAGGGGAGTCCGCTCCACTATGGTCGGTGGCAATGCCCCCATCATGAGAGCGGAGGTTGCTACCTTGCTGGCGAAGGGTGCGATCGAGACTGTCCCTCCAGCCGAAATGAGGTCCGGCTTCTACAGCCCGTACTTCATTGTCCCCAAGAAAACTGGTGGGTTACGGCCAATCCTGGGTCTGCGCATGCTGAACCGCTCCCTTCACAGGCTGCCGTTCAAGATGCTCACCGCCAAACGCGTTTTCGAATGTGTGCGGCACCAGGATTGGTTTGCAGCAATCGACCTGAAGGACGCCTACTTTCATGTCTCCATTCTCCCTCGACACAGACCGTTTCTTCGGTTTGCTTTCGAGGGGCAGGCATATCAGTACGCAGTTCTCCCTTTCGGGCTAGCCCTGTCTCCTCGCGTCTTCACGAAGGTCGTCGAGGCAGCCCTTGTTCCCCTACGGGAACACGGGGTTCGCATCCTGAACTATATCGACGACTGGCTGATTCTAGCTCACTCTCGAGATCAGCTCTGCGAACAGAGGGACTTGGTGCTCCGCCATGTAGCCCGTCTGGGCCTTCGGGTCAACTGGGAGAAGAGCAAACTTTGCCCCGTGCAGAGGATCTCTTTTCTCGGTATGGAGATCGACTCGGTCGCCATATCCGCGCAGCTTACGAGCAAGCGCGCACAATCACTGCTGACTTGCCTGAGACAGTTCGAGGGCAAGAGTGCGGTTCCACTGAAACTTTTTCAGAGGCTCCTGGGGCATATGGCATCTGCAGCCGTGGCAACGCCGCTCGGATTGCTTCATATGAGACCGCTTCAGCTGTGGCTTCGCGACCGAGTCCCGAGGTGGGCATGGCATCACGGCACCTTCTGAGTACCAGTTACTCCCGCCGTCAGACCTTCACCCCGTGGTCGAACCTCAGTTTTCTACGGGCCGGAGTGCCTCTGGAACGAGCTTCGCGGCATGTTGTTGTAACAACAGATGCCTCTGCCACGGGCTGGGGCGCCATGTGCAACGGACGTGCTGCTGATTCTAGCTCAGGACAGCTGATTCTAGCCTGGACAGGACCCCACCGCTTATGGCACGTCAATTGCCTCGAGTTGCTGGCTGTACAGCTCGCCCTGCGCCGCTTCCGAGCCGTGCTCAGGGGCCAGCATGTACTAGTCCGTTCAGACAATACCGCGACTGTAGCGTACATCAACCATCAGGGTGGTCTGCGCTCCCGCCGTATGTCACAACTCGCCCGCCACCTCCTCCTATGGAGTCAGAAGCATCTGAGGTCGCTTCGTGCCATTTATATCCCCGGAGCTCTGAACTGTGCAGCCGACGAGCTCTCACGGCTTCAGCCCCTCCCTGGAGAATGGCGACTCCATCCCCAGTCGGTTCAGCTGATTTGGGACCAGTTCGGGGACGCACAGATAGATCTGTTTGCCTCTCACGACTCGACCCATTGCGCCCAGTTTTATTCCCTGACCGAGGGCACGCTCGGCACGGATGCTCTGGCGCACAGCTGGCCGCGGATGCTCTGGGGCACAGCTGGCCGCGGGGCCGCAAATATGCGTTTCCCCCAGTGAGCCTTCTCGCACAGACCCTGCGCAAGGTCAGGGAGGACGAGGAGCAGGTCATCTTGGTCCCGCCTTACTGGCCCGCCAGGACCTGGTTCCCCGAACTTGTACTCCTCGCGACAGCACCTCCTTGGCCGATCCCTCTGAGGAAGGACCTCCTTTCTCAGGGACGGGGCACCCTATGGCACCCTCGTCCCGATCTTTGGAACCTCCACGTGTGGCTCCTGGACGGGACGAGGTAGGTTTGAGTACCCTACCACCAGCGGTGGTGGCTACCATCACTTCCGCTAGAGCTTCGTCTACGAGACACCTCTACGCGTTGAAGTGGAACCTCTTCGTCACCTGGTGTTCTTCTCACCGAGAAGACCCGCGGAGATGTTTGATTGGTGTTGTGCTTTCCTTTCTTCAAGATGGGTTGGAGCGAAGGCTGTCTCCCTCCACCCTCAAGGTCTATGTTGCCGCTATTGCCGCACAGCACGACCTTATAGAAGGTAAGTCCGTAGGGAAGCACGATCTGATCGTCAGGTTCCTGAGAGGAGCGAGGAGACTGAATCCTCCTCGCTCTCCTCTCGTATCCTCTTGGGACCTCGCAGTGGTGCTAACTGCCCTGCGGAGTGCTCCCTTTGAGCCTTTGCAGTCGGTTGAGCTTAACTTCCTGTCAATGAAGACAGCGCTTCTGACTGCATTGGCCTCCATCAAGAGGGTAGGGGACCTGCACGCATTCTCCGTTGACGAAGCGTGCCTGGAGTTCGGGCCGGCTTACTCTCACGTGATCCTGAGACCCCGGCCTGGATATGTCCCCAAGGTTCCTACCACTCCCTTTCGGGACCAGGTGGTGAACGTGCAAGCGCTGCCCCCGGAGGAGGCAGACCCAGCCTTGGCACTGCTCTGTCCAGTACGTGCTCTCCGCATCTATGTAGACAGAACGCAGTGTTTCAGGACCTCAGACCAGCTCTTTGTCTGTTATGGTGGGAGACTGAAGGGAAAGGCTCTCTCCAAGCAAAGGTTGTCTCACTGGATAGTGGACGCCATTGCTTTGGCTTACCAACAGCAAGGTCGACCGTGCCCCCTTGGTGTGACTGCCCACTCCACCCGGAGTGTGGCGTCCTCTTGGGCTCTAGCGCATGGCGCCTCGCTAACAGACATCTGCAGAGCTGCAGGCTGGGCGACACCTAACACATTCGCCAGATTTTACAATCTCCGAGTGGAGCCAGTCTCCTCCCATGTACTGTCTTTTTCAAGCTAACATGGGACCCGTTAGGTGTCTTCGCTTGCTCGCCATTCCACTCCACGGACTGGATACGTGCGATATTCTCCTCAGGTGAGCTTCCCCGAAAGCCCTGAGTTCCTCCAGCACTCCTGATGCTGGCGCCAGTGTCTTTTGCCTGCGCGTCGGATAGGTGCCTCCCGTGTGCATGGTACCTCCTCTGAGCTACCCCCACATGTGTATTTCCACTGTAAGCCTCTTTGAGCATGTGTCTTTCCCTTGGCAAGCCACCTTGCCACCCCTGGGGTTGAAATATTCCACCTGCGGCTGGACACCCCAGTGATTCCCCATATGCATCCCTCGGGTCATATGTGTAGTCCCCCCCCTCTGGGTTGGCAGTAATTGCATATTCCCTTAAAAACCTTGGGATATGCTCCCCAATGTACCTTGGTATTCCTGTGCTAATAGGAGTCCTTCGTCCGTGCTGTCTCACGACTGGGATCTCAGATTACGCAGGGCACTGGAAGACAGCCGAGAAGGTGGCGTGATTAGACTGATATCTCCATTCGTCGTCATCCGACGGAACTCGGAGTGACAACGAAAGGGAACGGATGTAACCCTCGTTCCCTGAGTAGGGAACGGAGACGTTCCGTCTTCCTGCAACTTTCCGCTGTACCGCGGGGATCGCCTGAGCTCAGTCTTGGCTCCTCAGCGAGGAAACATACTGCTTTGCTGGAATTTCTGCCCTTTATACCCACGAGGTGGGGCGGAGCTGCTCCATGCAAATTCTGCAGACCAATGGCATTTCTTTGCCATTGGCTCGTTTTGTATTACTCGAAGTGGATAGGCTTCTAAACGAAACCCCCATTCGTCGTCATCCGACGGAACGTCTCCGTTCCCTACTCAGGGAACGAGGGTTACATCCGTAACCGAGACGTTTACTGTACATATACATACATTTTGATTACGGCTGGGGTTAGGGGTCAGGTTATAGGCCCTCAAAAATCTTAATTTCTATCTACATCTAAATAATAGAGTAGTGTAACTAAAATGATTGTGGTTGTTGAAATCAAATCACCTTCATTTATTTAGCGCGTTTTACAATACAGATAGTTTCAAAGCAGCTTTACAGTGATAAGAAATAAATGGAACAGAGATTGTTTTGGCTGAACAGCAGCTCTAGAAGAATGCCATTGTCCAGTTTAAGTAAGTTCTTGATCGATTAATTTCCGTTGTAAAAATAATTAGTTATTAACTTACGGGCTGCTTACACGACACCATTTTCAAATGAAAACAAAACTTTTAATGCGTTCTGGCTGTTCATTTACACGACAGCGCCGTTTTGGTGGCCTGAGAACGCAAACTTTGAATTAGGTTTCAAAGTGCAAGTTTTTGAAAACAAGTTTTGAAAATGATACCGTTATAATATCCATGTAAATTTAAAAAACGTGAATCTGTGAAAACGGTGAGGGCGTGCACATGCGTATTACTTGTCTAGTCTTTCTTTACAGAGACATATACTTGTCTGGCCTGCATATTACAGTGTTTTTAGTCGTTTCCGTGGATCCATCAGCTTTGAGATGCAAGGTGAGCCAAGTGATATTCCTGGTGGGTCGAAGGTGTTCCGTTAAACATATGCATTACAGTTTGATTTTTCCTCATAACAGATTTGGTCAAATTCTTAATGGTTCAAAATTAACCTCACGTCAACTATTACCATTACAAATGCATGGAAAATTATGTTAATTTAAATCTGTTTAAGGCAGATATCAAAACGCTTCAAAGAACAAAAATAAAAGTGAAAATACAAAAATAAAAATTCAGTTTTATAAGTAAAGAATAATTACGATGGGCTGTTGTATTATTAGAAATATAATGCATTATGTTTATAACAATTCAACGGACCGGAGTCATTCCGCTTATAATATGGTTATACTATGTTTTATTGATAAAGTCGCAGGGCAGCACTGACAACATTTCTATGTGCTGTACTTCTACGTGTGTGTATTTGTATGGATGAGAGAGCAGAAGAAAGCTGGAAAACGATTACTAACCAATTAATTTAATTCTGATTATGTTTCGATACCTACAGAAAGCACAGGGTGTGCTAATAGGTTAGTAACCGTTTTCCAGTTTATCTGATTTTAATGAAATCCACCAACTTTGTGATTGGTTGTTGTAGAGTGATGCAGGGATGACGTCAAAACCAGGAAGACTAACTCACCACTGGTTCCTTTGAGATTTTCCTATGGTATTTCATAATGTAGTTTTTCAATTTATGAGTTAAACAAATCCTTTGGAAAACAAAGCTTGACAATGCTTTGAGGTTTTGTTCTACAACAGTAACTGCACACACCCATACCGAAAACACAAATTCTGAAGCAGTCATTTAAAAAAAAAACGTGTTTATAATAAGTAACTAAGACAGTTTGGAGTGTGAGACAGTGTGTGCAGTTTACCTGTATTTTGTAGAACAAAACGTCAAAGTATCATACATTTACCTGGCCCCTCCGTGGAGTTGGGACTGCTTCAAAACATCATGGAGTGGAACATTCCAGCATTTTTTTGTACCACAAAAACCACAAAACAATCTTACGACTTCCGAAGGCTTGTTATAATGTGCATGAATCCACTTGAATTCTGTCCTGGGAATTTTTAGATGCTTTTTGGAGCTTGACAGTTACAATCACCATCCTGTCATCCCTCATCTTTGTGTTTCACGGATGAAAACGTCAAACGGGTTAGGAGCAACATGAGGGTGAGTAAATTACAGTTTTTATTCGGGGTGAAATATTCCTTTTGTAATTGCTACTGTAAAGCTGTGACTGAAAAAATGTATTCATTCACTTATTTATGGATATGGTAAGACCCATTTTATAATTAAAATGAGTTGTTTTTTATGTACTGTATACATAGCCTTTGCAGAAAATAACTGATCAGTGTAGGCCTTAATCATATTGATTTACAGTTTTTAAAGATTTTATTCATTTACGGAAAGTGTTAGTTATAAACAACACTCAGAAAAATAAAATGTTGCTTGTTCAATTTAAAACAAGTTAATTAAACAGAATTATTTCAAGATTTTGCCAACTTAATTTAATCATGTTCAACCAATTTATCTGTTTAATTTGAGATTACATTAATGACTTTTGTTGTATTAAAGTAGTATTATAGAAACTAGGAACACAATTTCCTGTTCCACCATGCTTTGCAAGGGGCTGGATAACGTTGAGTTAATGTTGAAATAAACTGTTGTTATAATATTATTAAATGTTATAATAAGCAAGCATATTAAGCAAGATAAGAAAAATGGTAACTCTTATTAATGGTTAAGGTACTATATGGTGAAGTGTCAAGGGTTTGCTTGGGTTGAGGATCTGCTAACAAAAACTCAGGTTGCTTTAAAATAAAAGCAATATGTAATATGTAATATGTACATGAAAGAGCCATGGATGGAACCAATATCAACTTCTGGCTGCTTATGTGTAACATTATATTAAAAGAAATTTTGGACCTTATTATTATTATTATTATTAACATTTTGAGCACAGATGTATCATCTATTAACACCGATTGAGCCAGTGAGCATATCTAGACATGTCCAGCCAATAAGCATGTCCGGAAATGCATTTGGTTCTTTTTTTATCTTTTTTTTTTTTTTTTTAACTGGTTCTTTGGTTCTATAACCCATAAACGTACTCATCATTCAGTGCTGCGTGAGGAGAATTCATGGTACTCTGGATGTGCATCTTGCGTCATCAATCCAGAACTAAAGTTCAATTCTGTGAACCGACTTCACTGGCTTAAAATAATGATTTGTTCAAGTTATCCCTTCTCCCCATAAAGTATCCCTAAAATCACTGGTGAATATAGGCGAATAACACTGATGTAGAAGCACCTCACCCTGGTTGTAAACAAAATTCTGTATCAAAATTTATAGGCAAGACAAGTAGTTTGTTTAGGCTGGGTTGTATGGAACTACAAACCTGCACACATATTTTCAAAAGCACATAACTATAGAATCAATTCTGAATGAGCATGTGAACGCTGTCAGCTTTAATGACAGGTTCGCGTTTAAAGTCTGATCATTTCGACGGAGGTGAATCAAAGTGAACTTTAGCTGGAAATAACATTATTCAAGAACCGCTATAACGCCAAAACAATCTCTGTTACCTTAAATTATATGTTTATCTCTGTAAAGCTGCTTTGAAACAATCCATTGTTAAAAGCACTATATAAATGAAGATGACTTGACTTGACTTGAACCTAATTTTGACATAAACTGCAAACCTGTCCCTCAAATCTGATTGGTTGATTGGGATGTATTCCAGGATCAACAAAGATGTAGATCCAGAAACATGTTCTGCTTGATCAAGTCACGTTCACTAAAGTGGGACAGCATTTTGGGAAATAAGACTATACGTAGAAAGACATCCAAAATGCACCAACCTGATATCTGCATGACTCCTAAAGTGACAGTTTTGGCATACAGACAGATTAAAAACGAGAATGTGCTCTTAAGCCATTCTTAAACGATCGGCTGGTGAACAAAAACGATTATCTCAGGTCTGCAGCCGCTTTTTAAAGATGGCTTTGGAGGCTTTTTCTCTCCACTCCAGCCCTTCAGGCCAGGGAAAACGGAGCCGTCTTTCGCCTGCTGCGTCTCTGTGGGATTAACTCGCCGTCGGAGACCCGCTCCATAGATGGATTTATTCAGCATTGCTACAAGAGGAAGACTAACCTTTCCTCTCAGTGTATCAGGCAGAAATCTGAAAAACATGTCCCGATAATCTGGTTTGGAATCAGTGCTTGTCACAAAATCTCACTTGACTTTTGTATTGCATTATCTGAATTACGAGGGATGGTCATTGAGTCCTTTAAGCGCTTCAGGAATAGGGCTTGAGATAAAGACGTGCTGGTAAACAGATGAGATGGTGGTTTGATATTTGGATGCAGCATGGAAGAAAGTTGCAAGGTCTTGATAGCAAAATGTACAGCTAAGTTCTGTGTGGTCCATGCCCTTGCTAAAGTTAAGAATCAAACTATTAAGGTCAAAATCAGTTTGGTTTAGAAGAACACTGGGTCCTGGATATTTGACTAATTAAGAAATACACTATATCTGTTCAGCAATTACCTTTCCACATCTTATATGCATCTTTAACAAAGACGAAATGTCATCTTGTTGGTAATTTACTTTCGGTACATTCTTTTGTGCCTTTTTAATGAGTCTCAGAAGGACCCTGTTCTTGCGAACAAGTAGAACAGACAGAACAACAAATATTATTATTGTCTTCTTTAGAACTCTTTGATATTTAAAGATAAAGTGTGCTTTATTTTATTTTGTTTGTGCAATTAGTATCACTAAAGGTGACAGCAATTGTTTAACCCTGTAAAGTGTGACATATCAATTAATAGTCAAGATTTTTTATGAACGTTTATTGAACCTTTAGGGGTAAACAGATTTACATGCATTTGTTTTGCATCATATTTGAAACATTTACTTTACATAGATAGACTTTAATGGCCTATATAGTGTGATTTAGGAGAATATGATGCTCACACATTTTGATTAAACTGATTTTTTTGTCAAGTAAGTGCTCATCTTGAAATATTGCTTATTAGCAATGATCTAAAGTTATTCTTGATTATTTTTCACTGCACAAAGACGCATGAACAACCACCTTGAAGGGGGAGATTTTGAGAACTACAATATACATTTTTTTAGCAAGTAAATAGCAAATTATCGATCAGATGACAAAAGCATGCAGTAGATTGTGTCCAAGTTGTTCAACAACGTTTTTGATCATGTTGAGAGTTTAGAGGGTTTCAAAGTTTGTATATCCATTTTGATACAGTAGGCCTCATAAGGTTAATGTTAAAATGTGTATGATGTGGTCTCCACAATGATTCCAGGAAGTCAACAAAGCACTTTATTCGAGAACACCAGTCAAAATACCTTGAAGAATAACATCTGATGTCTCGTACAAAAGGTGAGAGAATCAGCTGCTTAGTTCATGACCTTTATTTCCAAAGGGCAAATTCAACAGAACCATCAACTTTGCTTATTAAATGTACTCTCAGATATCATCAAATGCACATGCTTAGAGACTAGCATAATGCTACATTCAGCTGTCTAATCTGCTGTGCTTTTATGTGCCGCGTATGATCTACGGGAGAGAGGAGGATGCCTGTGAAGAATAAAGAACTCAGAGATAGGGGGTCCACTGAGAGCTATTGATTCTCAGATGATCATTTGAAGCTACCTGCAGGAAATGTCTGGTGTGAAGCACTCAGAAGTCAGAGAGTCGAGGCTTCAATGACCCCAATGTAGTGCAAATGCAAGAAGGTGGTGAGAGAAAGAGATGACATGTCCTGACAGTTTTATGACCTGTCATAATCCACTCCACTCTGCTGTTTGTGGATAATGGAAATCTGAGTGCCTGGGGAAAGCTGGTGGCTATCTTGAAAATGTCCAGTGGGATTTTAGATGCTCTTTTCTTCATTCTTGGTGTTTTACCATGTTTCAAGTCATTTTTCAGATGTTGAGTAACATGTTATAAAATTTATAACATGTTACTCAACATCTGAAAAATTACTTGAAACAAATACTTTATTGACAAATTAAGCTTTCTGGTGTACGTGAAATTTGGCCGCAAACTTTTGGCTGTGGGACGATACCATACTTTGGTATGATTTTTTGTATACTATTGCTACAACATTTATAACTTAAAGGGTTAGTTCACCCAAAATGAAAATTCTGTCATCATTTACTCACCCTTATGTTGTTCCAAACCTGTATGAGTTTCTTTCTTCTGTTGAACTGCAAATAAGATATTTTGAAGAATGTTGGTAACCAGCCAGTATATACCATATATATATATATATATATATATATATATATATATATATATATATATATATATATATATATATATAAATTATACTAAAATAGAATTAAAGTACCAAATATTTATTTAATCTATCTATTTAGAACTAAAATACTAAATACTACTCACCTGCATGTTGTTCCAAATCCATAAGACTTCCGTTCATCTTTAGTATGGTGAACAGAGAAGCTCAGCTTGCTTGACGTGTGAGAACCTTGTGTGTAAAGCATGCAGGTTTTAGCTGCCGACAATGAACATATTTGATGGGCTCTGTCTATGTGTGTTGATCAATATTTACATGAGAATAAAAACCTAAATTAAAGACTTGGATTAAATCGAAAAATTAACATGGAATTTCAATGGATGGACAACAATGATGAGATATATATACATATATTAAAAAAAATCTTATTTTGTGTTCTGAAGATGAACTGAAGGTTTTCAACAACTTGAGGGTTTAGTAAGTAATGACAGAATTTTCATTTCCGGGTAAACTATACCCAAGTTAACTAACTTTAATTCAATTCAATTCAATTCTTTTCAATTCAATTTTAAAGCTGTCACGAACACACACAGGGGATAGACAGATCCAATTTGCAGCAGTCTTTATTTGAAAGGGTAATCCAAAGGCAAAGTACTCCAGGCAGGGGTCAAAATCCACAAAGGCAGTCCAAAACATAAAACATAAAATATAAACAAGGCTCGGGCAAGGGTAGGACACAGATTTCTGTGGACATAAAACAACGACTCCGTACACATACTAACACAGACAGGGAATATATACACATATCTAACAAGACTAACACAGAACAGCTGGTAACAATGATTACGGGGAACAGCTGAGTGCAATGAACTGATGAGTGACAGTGACAGACAGAATGCTCTGAAACGAGCACTGGCTCTGCCTCCGGCTCTGGAACGGGCACTGGCTCTGCCTCCGGCTCTGGAACAGCAGACACGGGCATGTCCAGGATCCGAGCCAGACGATCCAGATAGTCCAGGTCCATGAAGGCAGACGGGACGTGAACAGTCTGTAGGCTGGGCAGACGGGACGTGAACAGTCTCTGGCTGGGCAGACGGGACGTGAACAGTCTCTGGCTGGGCAGACGGGACGTGAACAGTCTCTGGCTGGGCAGACGGGACGTGAACAGTCTCTGGCTGGGCAGACGGGACGTGAACAGTCTCTGGCTGGGCAGTCTCTTCCTTCTCCTGACCCCTGGACTCGGGACCACCGGAACCGGGACCACCGGAACAGTGACCACCGGAAACGGGATCATCTCCCGACTACATCCTCCTCTGCTACCTCCACGGGTCCCACGAACCTTGACCAACCGGGTCCCCTTAAAAAATTCCCTTCTCTCCCGCTCGGTGGCTGGGGAAGAGATATTAAAAAACATACCGCTGGATCTGAAATGACGGAGTCGTTCTGTCACGAACACACACAGGGGATAGACAGGTCCAATTTGCAGCAGGCTTTCTTTTAAAGGGTAATCCAAAGGCCAAGTACTCCAGGCAGGGGTCAAAATCCACAAAGGCAGTCCAAAACATAAAACATAAACAAGGCTCAGGCAAGGGTAGGACACAGATGTGTGAGGACATAAAACAACAACTCCGTACACATACTTTTTCTTCTTCTTCTTGAGTTTAATGGCGGTTGGCAAACCATTTAACGGTGCATTACCGCCACCAACTGGACTGGAGTGTGAAACGAGAGATTAAGCAGAAAAAATAAATAAATAAATAAATAATAAAATAATAATACTTATTTGATTCAGATTCTTTTAATAATTCAGTTTCTTTAAGAAACCTAATTATATAGCAATATAGCTGTCCTGCTGTTTTCGCCAAGAGACCTGACAACGAGACGTCATGATATTTTGCCTTCAGTAGTGACTGAAAGAGGTGCCCCCTTTTAATATTGTATTTCCTACACTGAAGAAGAACATGTTCCACTGTTTCTGATTACAATAATCGTACACATACTAGCACAGACAGGGAATATATACACATATCTAACAGGACTAACACAGAACAGCTGTGAACAATGATTACGGGGAACAGCTGAGTGCAATGAACTGATGAGTAACAGTGACAGACAGAATACTGGGAATTGAAGTCAATGTGAAGGACACCGTGAGAACGAGGACCTCTAGTGATAAACAAGGGAACACAACCAGACACTGTGACAAAAGCTTTATTGTCTGTCCAAAGGGGAGGAAAATCAGACCCAACAAACAATACAAAGACAGCACAAGCAACAGTTATACAATAAACAAACATATTACACAACATCCACACAACTCGTATAAAAATATATATATATTAAAGTCCTATTTAAAATGCTAATGGCAGTCTGGAAAAAAAGGATTCTTGAACTTGTACTTTTCTTTTTTTCTCTTTTTTAACCAAAGGTTCTTTCTATCAGATGGAAGAACCTGAAATAAACTATGTCTGTCACATTAACTGGGTATTTCCTCTTTAATGAAACAACTGAAACTAGGGCTGTCAATAGATTAAATAATTAATTGTCAATAAAAGTCCCTTAACAGTTCTTGGTGGTTTGAGCCCTTCTTCAATTTGAACACTACCTTTCTGTAACTACCACCACCATTTCTTAGTGACCTTATATGGATGTATTGGTGGTTTGGTGCATTTGGGTGCAGCATAATCAGCTCACTCAGATCTCATATTTTTCATGATCCATCTCATCCAGTTAATCAGGAGGCGATTACTCCAGTGGCTCAATGTCAGCAGGCTAATGGTTTGTTGGTTTACAGTAGATTTTATAGCTCTAAATAAATCTCTAGAAGCATGTTGACCCAGAGCCAACCTCCACATCAAGCTATATCAATGATCCTCAATTTGATGAAGATGTTAACCTTGTGCTGACTTTCATTTATTCATGTTGTGTCTATTTTGTTTGGAAAGCAACTGCAAGAAAGAGCAGTGCCTTTTAGCATCAGAACATAATTTGGCAGCCTGAGTAATATTATACAAGTGTTGGTTGTCCAAAGGACAAAACTAACAAGGTTATCCGTTGCTTGGCTGATGCAGGATGCCCTCGAAATACCAACCCGATCTCACGGCAATTCGTACGTATTCGTACGAATTCATACGACCTCACTCAAATTAATTCGTAAGATTTTTGCTAAATCGCACATATTTTCGTACATATTTGCCCAATTCGTATGAATGACCTACCCCTGACCCCGCCCCTAAATCTACCCATCAATGGGGTTTAGTCAAATCGTACAAATTCGTATGAGTGAGGTCGTAAGCTGGTTCTTCTAAATGAATCAGTCACAAAGACTCACAGTCACAGATCATAATTGTTTTGAATCAAACAACTCATCACTCCACTGAATTGGCCTGACTTTTCGAACCACAAGTCATTCGTTTTGTACTTTCCAAAACAAAATGATCTGAGTTACTGAGTTATCTGATCTACTCTGACTATAACGTCTATCCCTGTGACTAACAGGCACAATTGTGTAGAACAAAGAATGCAAACGATCTGGACTGGCTTCTGTGATTCTGAAGAAAATAAGCTTTCTGTTTTCTGCTCCCTACAATTGTCTTCCTCTGCCATCCAGATCACAGCACATCCCTGTGTCTGTCTGTTCTCAGTTACTGCTTCTAAAAAATCTGAGCCGAGTAAAAAAAGACCTTTGATATGCAAATCATTCTCTTTTTTAACCTGCTACTATAATTTATTGTTAGCTGCCTGCTATATGAGCACAGAGGTCCCCTGGGTAGCAATTTCAACTCAAACACTCCAGGGCCTTGCAGTTTGAATAACGCAATTTTCAGCCATTTTCCCAAACGTATGCTCTGCCACCACCAAACAGTGCAATTTATTGGTTTGTTGTCATACATGTTGGTATGTTTGTAACAAAAAAAAATGCTTCTTGCAATGATGTAGATGTAACTATAGCTCCACTTTAATGGGTTTTGAGCAGTTTCCATTTGATAGTCACTTTAGTGATCCTCATGGTATTTGTGCCATTAATATCACTGTTTTGTAAGAATATTCTGAAGAAACAGAGATTTCTTTTTAAACAAAAGTCAAATATTGTGATGATTATGGTTCCATGTTCCATGGCACACCCATTACAGGCACACCCTTACAATGATTTAACAACTGAACGAATTAATCGGTTAAATTAGTCGGTTCGTCAAATATTTGAATGTTCTTTTAGAATACCATTTATTACAGAATAATTATGTTGTGAAAATGTAATCATGTTTCCCTGTTCATTTCAATGTGTACAGAACCCAAAATGTATTCACAGTTCAGTAAGGGAGTCAATGACTAAGTGATTTCGAGTCTTTCGTACTGAATCTTTAAAAAGAATCATTTTCACTATCGACTTATCAGACATCATGGCTCACACTTAAACACTGGTGCACACTAAAATGAGATGATTATATTGGTCTAAATTGTGTATGGACAAACACAATGTTATCACAACTAACACCAATGGCAGCTAGCTTATTTGTCTAAAATTTTTACTTTTAGTTGCATTTGCGACCATTTTAGTTGCAGTCTAGAGTCCTAAATTTGTTGGTTCAGTCACATGTACTGTTTTTCAGCAAATTTTTGCTGGAAGAATCCAATCATTTCAATAGCAACCCATGTGATCTGGATGCAGATTTCGCAACAGAAAGCTGCTTGGTTTGAAAGTGACTTTTGTGTGAGCTGCGCTTCATATATCACAACATGATTGACAATAGATAATTTACCTTTTTTCCCTGCACTATATCACTGTGACTGCACCTAAACCCAGGCTTTTTGCAGTTGCAGCCACGTTTAAAAGGCAAGCACTGCCACTGGCGTGTAAGGATTAATAACTCAACTATCTGATGATGATTCTATGCAAAGCAGATGAATCAGGACAAAGCCAGAGCACTTCCCCAGAGTCGTCTGCATCGTTCACCGCCATGAAAACGAATGGACAAAATTCTCCCTCAGTGCACACTGGTATTTAGTTCAGCAATATATGCATTCCTAATTAGTCCTAATATCGGTCTTAATGGATCCGCTCTGCCCCAAAACGGTCGTCTTGACCATGTCTTGCAGCATAAAATGCCAAACTGAGATTGGCGCTACAAAATAGATGGCGGTTTTCCTCTAAATTATTCACATACACAAGTCTAGTGGGAACTCTGTTAGTGTAATGTGACAGGAGCAATCTGACAAACTCTCACTCACAGATTGTCCTCTGTTGACTCAGTGGCGAGTATCTGTAAGTCGCTATGCCAAACAGGCCTTATCGGCACTGCCATTCCCCTATTTGCCCCATTAAGTGCTGCCATGTGGGGACTCAGATGGCTAACACATCTGCCTGTGGCTTCTTGAAGGTCAGTAGATCAAACACAACCAAGCCTTGGAAGTTGTCCAGACCCCCTGGTTGTGCTTGGCAATAATTCTGTCTATGGATCAGCCAAACAGCTTTACAAGCCAAACTGAGCTGTGCCTATTGCTGGGTGTGAAGCTTGTATTCAGCTTCTCCCAGCGCAGTCTCATCCAAAGACGTCATATAACTGACGTCTTGGGACGTCTTTTGACCATACGTCAATATCCGCCTTTTTAGGGTACCCTTAAACGTCGGTTAGATGACGTTATCGGATCCTAACTGTACCCCAGACCTAAACCTACCCCTAAACCTACCCCGTCACCTAACTGACGTTAAAGGTAAAGCGTCAGTTGTATGACGTCCCAGGATCGTCATAAACCAACGTTTAAGGGTACCCTAAAAAGGCGGATATTGACGTATGGTCAAAAGACGTCCCAAGACGTCAGTTATATGACTTCTTGGGATAAGACTGTGTTACTTCTCCATAAAAAGAAACTGATCTTATTGCTGCTGCAAAAAAAAAAAGTAGTTGAGGAGGAGAGATGATTTTTGAGGAAATCCTCATCCAAAATCCAATTTAGGCGAGACTAGTTTTCACAGAGGACGTCATTATTCAAACAATACATTTTATGTTTTGATGCTCTTTAATGTGGCATGACAGATCACTGATCAGTTCAAGCAGCAGGTCAAAGCGGAATGTAAAATGATCATCTGTACTAACATTAGTACTAAAGACCACGGAAAGACCCCAAAATTTATTACATTAATTATTGTTAATAAATGAAACCTTATTGTAAAGTGTTACCATTCTATGTCAAAATAAATAGCAGTTGAATGTAATGGATTGGATCAATAGTTTACTTTTAACCTAATCTACCAACTGACAGGACTTCCTTTATATTATACAACTTTAGTTGAGAGAGATTTTGAGTTGAGAGAGATTCTTTTATAATAATTGATGCAATGTGTGCACTCAAAAAATTACTCTTTAAAGTTACTCAATTTAATTATGGACAGTGGTTCCACACAAGTAAATGATTTTATATTAACATTAATGGATTTTTTTTTTTAAATCTATGTAAGCTCCTTGTATTGTGACAACACAACTGAATGAGAAAGAATCAATGTAAAATAGTAATGTCCAACCAAATCAATGGACTTGCTTCCCTGTAACTTAAACTGGATAAGTTTAGTGAACATGCTTTATTTAAAACTGCACTGAAAGAATAAAGTTAGCGTAATTCACATGATTATTCAATTAAACGTCTAGAATGGGTATTAGCTAGTATAGCATTTAACATATTAAACCCACTGCAATTTAAATGGTTCTAATAATTCAAATGTAATTGAACATTAAACACAATTACACACTATAAAGTCTTCCTCTTTTCTCATTTTCTCAAAAACACATAAAATAACACTTAATTTCAACATTTATTCTCTCTTAATTCAGCTATATGCAAAGCATGGGAATATAACAAGCACCGCCCAGTTTCAGTCACAACACAAATCATTCATGTAATCCAACACAAATGGATTAAGTCCATTTAAATTGTACATAATAAGCAGATTGAACACAATCAAATTAAGTTGGACAAAATGTATAGCAATTGTGTTGCTTAAGCTCATTTGAATTAAGAAATTTGAACAAGCAGCCAACATTTTTTTCTTCTGTGCAATATAAAAGCATCCCAGACTTTACCTTTAGATTAACTTTATATTTTCTTACCTGTCTGACTTCTAGCTCTGACACCATGCAGCTTTCTACCTTCTTCGCATGCCATCTTCATCCAATATGTTGGAAATCAGCATCGGTTTTTTTAATTTTTTTTGGATCGCGAAATTAAACCCTTTACATTAGTTTAACGACTGATAATTAAGTATAGTCGAAAATTATAAAGGTTAAGTTAATTACACGCAATAAAATAGTGTTTTGGAGGTCAAATAAATATATCTGTTACTTTAACATAAAATATTTGGGTAAAAAGAACAGTGCCACAAAACCATTTTGTCAAAACCATGCCTAAGTACTGATATCATCCCATCCAATATAAAAAAAATTTAATTAAAGATCCTGATCTAAATTAAAAATTAATTGTATAAAGTCTATATAAATGTTAAAAATATTTCACATATTATATAATATTTTTTAGCACTTATTTTGTGATACACACATCCAGGTGGAAGAAATTAAAGCGAATGAAAAGATCCTAAGTTGGTCTGATGAGTGTTTTAGAAAATGGTTGCTTTGAGATAGAGCTTTGAGCATGTGACATATTATGACACCCACATAACACCCACATCCAGACATCAGGCACTCCATCTTAATAAAAAACACAGAAATCACAATTCCATCTGATTCGGCACAATAACTCAGTGTCGTTCTCTGTTAATAATTTTAACTCAAGCTTCTTTTTTTTTTAAACTAATAACCTTAAAATACTATAGGCCCTAATATGTCAAGTTTTGATATTCTATCCCCAGAAGCAGCTCGCACTGTATCTATCTTTCTCATTTTGGTCAGAAGTGTTATCCTCTAAAGAAGATAGACTGCTTCAACTCTGAAAGGTTCTTTCTCATAAGGGATATTTTTCTGATCCACTGCTGGAGCACATCAGCTCCAGTCTTTTGTAGTGAATGTAATTCGAAGAGCTGGGTATATCACTGCCACACAATATGCAATACATTGTGACGCATCTCGATATCATAATTAGATTGTGATGGAAACTGCAGCACTGCATTAGAGACACCCAACCTGGCTGTGAAAGAGTGTGAAACCGCACAGTGGAACTTGAGGACCACGTTTCTCATTCATTATGTATGTAACTGTAGGAAAATATGTGAGTGTACACAAAAAAGAAATCAAAGCAATATATTTAAACAATATAATATGCAATATCACGAATGTGGCAGACTAAGAACAGTCTGTCAATATGAAACAGTCTGTCAATATGAGGTAAATTCTAAAAAAACAAACAAAAAAAAAACACTTATTATGTGATCCTGGAGTGAAATAAACCACCAAACTGAAAAATGGAGGTACTGGGAAATCATTTTTTCCTACACGCCAAGCTGTACTGAAACCAACCACTGAAACACTGTAGCAACAACAATGTTAAAAATTCACTTTGAATTATATGGCGTTATATGTGTGACAATCCTGAGTGAGTAATTGTACATTTTGAGCACAGAGAACTATATTTTGCAAGAACATTGCATTATATTTTGAACAGAAATTAACAATCGCAAAAAAAAAATTAGTTTGAGCAAAGAAAAAGCGATTTCGTGCTCAATAAATGTATTTGCTATTATCCATATTAACGTGCAATAATAACCCATCTCACGCAGTTTACTCGGGTGCTCTGTCACAAACTTATTCTTGCGCTCTGTCAAGTCTCTCTCTCTCTCTCTCTCTCTCTCTCTCTCTCTCTCTCTCTCTCTCTCTCTCTCTCTCTCTCTCTCTCTCTCTCTCTCTCTCTCTCAACCTCTTAATTCTGTGCGCGCTCAACTCTTGACACACACGCTCGCTCAACTTGCAACAGCATTACAAGTGTGCCACAAAATCAACCAATCGGAAAATTAAAGGTAAATTGTGATTGGCTGTTGGTCTCCAATCAAATCGCTAGTAGAACCAAAGCCCGTCTGGTAGAACTTTTTTTTTTTTTTTAATTGACAGCATTTTTATTTTTATTTTTTATTCAAATACTTGGGTCTTGGTGACTAAAGACAAAACAATTTCTGATAAACGAAACATAAAAGACAATGTTGATAACTGCAAATCATTTCTAAATAGATGGCTACTAAGAGATCTTTCCATTTTTGGCAGAATATTGTTAACTAAAATGGACAGTTTCTAGATTAATATATCCGGCTTACTCCCTTCCAATAGCACCCCAAATAGTTAAAACTATCAACAAATTAAATTTTGATTTCATATGGCGGAATAAATGTCATTATATTATAAGCAGGATTTAATTAGAACTTACGAGGATGGAGGTGGTAATGCAATAGATTTTGATTGTATGAATAGTATGTTGAAAATTTGATGGTTGAAAAACTATATTCAACATCAAAATTCATTGTGGTCTTATATCCCCAATCGGATTTTTGCAAAAGTAGGCAGAATTAGTTTCCTTCTAAAATGCGATTTTGATTTTAAGAAACTTCCTATAAAACTTTCAGATTTCCACCAACAGGTTCTTATTGGAAATTAATATTCAAGCATAATTTCACACCACACAATACACCAATTTGGGATAATAGATATATATTGGTAAATAGAAAATCTTTTTTTATAATTTTATCACAATGTTTTATCTTTTTTTTTCTATCTTTTTTTTTATTCCAGAATTGTTCTCTAAAGGTGTCTGGTTAATAAAAAAGATAATAAAAAAGATTAGATGTAAATACTTAAAATTCCCAGTCCCGCCAAAGATGAAAGAAATGCAATTTAAAATTATAAATAGGATTTATCCAACTAAAGATTTTTTAAAACAGAGATTTAAAATGGATGTAGGAAACTTCTGTGAAAATGAACCCGAAGATTTGAATCATCTTTTCTGTTTGTGTGAAGTTGTACAAAGGTTTTGGCTGGACCTTCAACAATTGTTCGTCTCCAAAGGAATTCAGATGATGAATCTAACAATTAATGATCACAATGATTTTGGCATTAACAATGTAATTTTGTTAAGTATACATAAATGTCGTTTTTTCAAGACAAATCCTAACATTAGGCTACTCATTGGAGGAATGAGCTGAAACATTTTTATAACTCTTTGTTATTGATTAATAACAAGAATGCTGAGAAACTGGCTTCTTTTGTAAACAATCTTATTGAATAATTGCCCTTTTGATTTATTTTCTTTTGAATATGTAAATGCCATTTTTGCCATTTATAACATGCTCCATGTTCTTTTTTTCTTTTAAGTTTTTTTTTTTTTCTAGGATGTGCACTGTAAGTTCGTAGTAAGATTTTGCATTGTACCTGATTTGTTTGTATTTGCTTTGTTAATATTAATTGAAAAAAAAAATAAAAAAAAAAGTTCTACCAGACGGGCTTTGGTTCTACTAGCGATTTGATTGGAGACCAACAGCCAATCACAATTTACCTTAAATTTTCCGATTGGTTGATTTTATGGCACACTTAACGCTGTTGCAAGTTGAGCGACAGTGTGTGTCAAGAGTTGAGCGCGCACAGAAATAAGAGGTTGAGAGAGAGAGAGAGAGAGAGAGGGGGGGGGGGGGGGGGACTTGACAGAGCGCAAGAATACGTTTGTGAGAGAGCACCTGAGTAGACTGCGTGAGATGGGTTATTATTGCACGTTAATATGGATAATAGCAAATTTATTGAGCACGGAATCGTTTTTTCTTTGCTCAAATTACTTTTTTTTTTTTTTGCGATTGTTCATTTCTGTTCAAAATATAATGCAATGTGCTTGCAAAATATAGTTCTCTGTGCTCAAAATGTACAATTACTCACTCAGGATTGAGTCACAAATATAACGCCATAGAATTAATGCTGTCCCTGCTCTGTGCTGATTTACATTTGAAAAACAGAAAATATACAGTGAAGTCCCTTGGCCTTTGCTTTATGTGTACAAATCAAATCAACAATGTGCAAAACCTTTATAAATAAATTAGAAACTCTGTGTTTGTTGCCAATGCGAGCTTGAGGGATGGTGGAAGTACAGACATACAAATGTATGAAAAAATCCTAGGTCAACCTGAGGAGTATTTAAAAAAAAAAAAAAAAAAAAAAAGTTCCCCCCTCAAAGAGACAGCCAACGTGATTTTAAATGGCAATAAGACCTCTATATAATTGACAGATGAGTTAAAGTATTTTAAAAGTTACTTTTAAATGTGTTTAAAAGAAAAACCTGATGTTACACTCTTATAATTCTCTTACAAGCTTAATCGATTCATTTTGCATTGGTGTTTCGCTTACTACCTTTGCCTTACCACCATATATCACCTTTGGGGTCGATTTGCAAGTACATAATTTACAAAAACATTTTGCTTCATGTTTAAAGCCTTTTCATAATTTAATGGGGACAACTGTGTAAACATGAAATTAAACATGATGATATGTTTTCAATGTTCTGTACACATTTTGTAGCATCAGTGTTCTTTTTGACCCCATTTTGTTGTATAAACAGAGCCGGCCCGAGCCTTTTGGGGGCCCTAAGCAGAATTTGATTTGGGGGCCCCCTCCCACTACGCGGAGTCACCTGTGCTTGACGATTATTGACACAAATATCACGCAACAATGATACATTATAAATTAATACAGTGAGGTTATGTATAAATACAAAATAAATACTTAATAAAACATTCTCTTTGAAACTTCTTAAAACAAACTGTCTCAAAACATATCAAATAAATTATTTGCTGAAATAATGACAACTGAGAAATTAAAAACATAATAAGAGCAAGGGTTCAACAATGACAATTATTGTTGAAAACTGTAAAAATATTATTATTTCTCAACTGTCTCAATACAGTGTAACTGTCCACAAAGTCTCAGAATCCAACAAACTCTATTACTATAATACCGGTAATGATATACTGGCGCTCGTTGTATATGTGTGTGTATGCAATGTATTTTTCCCCTCTGGGCTTGCCGTAGATAGGAATGGTTCAATTGCTGCACAAAACATACCGTAAGTAATCATGCAAACATACTTTTATCTAGCTCTTTTTTTCTCCTCCTGTGTCATTTTCTTCGTTCTATTTTCGGCACCAGAGGGATACGTCCTTTTTTTTTGACATGGCTTAACATTACCGCGAGTCCTTTGGTTGTCAAGAGTCCTATAGATTGACAGAATAAGTTGCGCACGAATTGTCTATGCACGCGCGAGGTGTCTAGATTATGCGCATGACTTAAACGCTGGCAGACACAGCAGCAGTTGTAGGGAGGTATGTTGATCATGAAATCAGAATTTTCTTTTATTGTTTTTAATTATTCATTCATTCATATTAATTCATTCATTTATGTCACTTGTTTAAGTTATCTAACAAAATATTTTTCGACTCGATTGGGGGGCCCCCTGGTGGCCAAGGGGCCCCAAGCAGCCGCTTAGTTCGCTTATGCCTCGGGCCGGCCCTGTGTATAAAACATAAGAAATGTAAAACAAATGTGTTGCTGATAGTTTACACGATAAAGTGGAGGGGGGAATCATAATTCCCACAAGAAATTAGATATTTCGACTGACAATTATATATTTCCAGGGAAGGGAAAACATAATTATTGCAAAAACTTTGATATTTTGTGCCATGGGGGAGGGGAAAACATAATATAGGGGAGGAGCAAATATATGAAAGCTTCCACAGAAGCCTTACAAACCATTTCACTTTGTGCTCTGTGAGCTCTCTCTTTATGCTCTCTCTCTCTCAATTGAAAATGACCTCTAAGCAAAGGTCAATTATATTTTGTCATAGTTCTTTGAAAGTGACAGTGACAGAGGAGAATGTGTCTGAGATGAACGATAATATTAAAGAGGACCCTGATTATGAGGCATCCTCCTCAGATAAGCATGAGACTCCTAGTGTTGACTCCTAGTGTTGATGTTATCTAGCAGATAAATTACCTTCCAAAAATGGAAAGTTATTATGGTTCCACTTCCCACTTTAATGACATGGTACAGCTGTGGCCAAATTTGAATATTTTGCTGCTTCAGTTATGATGCTGATTCACATTTTTCTAGATTATTGTGCAGAGTAATCAGAGGCATTTTACATTTTTGCATGTAATCGCATTTTACTGTTGTAAGGTTTTTATTGAGCATATATATATCTTATACAGTTTTCAATCAACAATACAAGAGAGGCTCAAATATTTTTATATAACTGTACATATAAACAAAAAAACAAAAACAAACAGAGCGGAAGTAGAATACAGTTTTGTAGCAGGAATTAATCGCACTTTAAATCGAGATGGCTTTTCGCGATTTTAAAATCGCAAAGGCTCCGATTGTTTTTTATGCGCAGCTTGTCATTGATGAACGGCTCTTAAACACTGCTCCAACTGAAAACACTGAGTTTGAGTCTCTTATAGTGTGCATTTGAAAAAGCAACAAGCGTCAAACATCTTTTCAAACATGAGAATCATTTATGAACCTCCTGTCCAACAAAGACAACATTTAATAACATGTGTCACAGGTCGGGGCGGGCCAACCTGACCTGTACCCACCCCTGAACCCCGGGCCACCCTTGGGGAGTCGGACGGAGGACAGAGCAAGGAGGACAGACAAATAGAGGTCAATTAAAATCAAGTTTTTATTTAAAGTTAAAAGAGTCTTCTAGGAGTGTAAGCTGGTAATCGGGGACTTGTTCGAACTTCGGACTGGAGGGTTTGGTGTGCGCAGGCACTCCAGGCACGTCCTTCTCTTCACTGGCGGGTTGACACGACACCAGGACCACAGCGGAGGAAGGTTTTACTGAAATGCAGACAGGTGAGTATATCCGTACGCACTTCTTTTCAACGTCCCATAAAGGGGGGGGGCTTACAGTTAGAGGCTTCACCACAGAGCAGACGGGTGAGTATGCAAGGACGTACGGCTCTTCCAGTGGCAGACAGAAGGGGCTTACAGCTGGAGGTTTCTACTGCAAGGCAGACAGGTAAGTATATCAGTACGTACTCCTTTTCAAACGTCACATAAAGGGGCTTACAGGACGAGGCTTCACCGCAGAGCGGACTGGTGAGTATGCGGGTACGTACGTCTCTTCTTTCTCCTCAAGTGGCACACAACAGGGCTTACGGCGGGAGGTTTGAGGTTGGAAACTTCACCACAAGCAGACTGGTGAGTATGCGGGTATGTACGTCTCTTCTCTGGTGGCGTCACAGACACAGGGTTTACAGCAGAGGAGGTTTTACTGCAAAGCAGACAAGCAAGCATGCGAATACGTACTTCTCTTCACAGTGGCGAACAAAGGGGCTTACGGCTGGAGGTTTGAGGCTGGAAGCTTCACCACAAGCAGACTGGTGAGTATACGGGTACGTACGTCTCTTCTCTGGTGGCGTCACAGACACAAGGTTTACAGCAGAGGAGGTTTTACTGCAAAGCAGACAAGCAAGCATGCGAATACATACTTCTCTTCACAGTGGCGAACAAAGGGGCTTACGGCTGGAGGTTTGAGGCTGGGAACTTCACCACAAGCAGACTGGTGAGTATGCGGGTACGTACGTCTCTTCTCTGGTGGCGTCACAGACACAGGGTTTACAGCAGAGGAGGCTTTACTGCAAGCAGACAAACAAGCATGCGAATACGCACTTCTCTTCACAGTGGCGAACAAAGGGGCTTGCGGCTGGAGGTTTGAGGCTGGAAGCTTCACCACAAGCAGGCTGGTGAGTATGCGGGTACGTACGTCTCTTCTCTGGTGGCGTCACAGACACAGGGTTTACAGCAGAGGAGGTTTTACTGCAAAGCAGACAAACAAGCATGCGAATACGTACTTCTCTTCACAGTGGCGAACAAAGGGGCTTGCGGCTGGAGGTTTGAGGCTGGAAGCTTCACCACAAGCAGACTGGTGAGTATGCGGGTACGTACGTCTCTTCTCTGGTGGCGTCACAGACACAGGGTTTACAGCAGAGGAGGGTTTACTGCAAAGCAGACAAGCAAGCATGCGAATACGTACTTCTCTTCACAGTGGCAAACAAAGGGGCTTACGGCTGGAGGTTTGAGGCTGGAAGCTTCACCACAAGCAGACTGGTGAGTAAGCGGGTACGTACGTCTCTTCTCTGGTGGCGTCACAGACACAGGGTTTACAGCAGAGGAGGTTTTACTGCAAAGCAGACAAGCAAGCATGCGAATACGTACTTCTCTTCACAGTGGCGAACAAAGGGGCTTACGGCTGGAGGTTTGAGGCTGGAAGCTTCACCACAAGCAGACTGGTGAGTATACGGGTACGTACGTCTCTTCTCTGGTGGCGTCACAGACACAGGGTTTACAGCAGAGGAGGCTTTACTGTGAAGCAGACAGGCAAGCATGCAAATACGTATTCCTCTTCCCAGCGGGCTGTCAGAACAAACCCCCTCGAAATCTGTGGGACACAGCAATGTTAGCCTCTCTTTATACAGTCGGGAGGAGATAGAAAACTAGGGCAAGACATTGACATCCAGCGGGTTTAGGTTCACACTTCAAACAGCAAACAGTGCATCACATCACTTCATCTCAACAAATGGCACTCAGTGGAAAATTACACAGGTATAAGGCCGTTACCCATCTCCTGGCCCGGCTTCTACATCAACAGTCCCACTGTCGCAAGAGAGGGAGATGAAAATTCAGTTAGGTTGCTCACTACCTCTCACAAACGTTCCTCCGTTCCGTGACTACCTCCTTCCCATTGAATCCGCCTACGTGTCTCTCCATTCACCACACCATGCCCGTTTAGCAGCCCCACATCTGTACCACAGCTCACTCTTCCTCCAACAAACACCGATCCCAAGGAGAACCAACACCCTGTTTGATCTATGCTTTCTCTTTTTATCTTCCCGTGTCCCAATCACAAGGCTTGCTTCTCCCACCTCCAGCTGTCAGCGATCTTTGGCTAATCACCCCAGTGTCGGAGGTGCTCGCGCTATCCCGGAACTAGCCCGGTGTCCCTTTGTTATGGGTCCGGCGGGAGGCAAAACCCAGAGAACATTAGTTCCGTCCAGAGAAATGAATGAAATTTGTCACCCCGTGACATACCCTCCCACCAAACCGTTCTAGTCCCTAGAACGCGGTGTCTCTACCCAGTCGCCGTACCGTACCGGAGGCTGACCTCGGTTATCCCGCTGGGGACGTCTTGGGGGTGGTGGAACATTCGCTGGCTCAGGTGCAATGGCCGGTCCCCTTGGGACCACAGCCCATCCTATCATTGGGGTCTGATGGACTCTCTCTTCAGTGGGGGAGATAGTGTCTACAAGCCTTGGGTAGTTGGGGCAAGGGCAGATCAAATTCCGATGTAATACCCGTTCTGGGCCGGAGTCCCCTTCGGGGCGAAGGACATACACGGGCTGGTCAGGGGGGGGTTGTCGTTGGACTACATAAGGCCGAGACTCCCAACGGTCACTCAACTTCCCTTTCCCCTGGCGCCGACTGTCTTTGACCAGAACCCTGTCTCCCGGCAGCAGGGGAGCTTCACGAGCCGTCCGATCATATAATCGTTTGTTCTTCTGAGCAGCTCGTTCGATTCGAGCAGAGACCTGCTCATAAGCGAAGTGGAGGCGCTGGTGATGGTTGCTCACCCATTCCGCTAGGCTGGTTCCCTCCTCGGCCGGGCTGGATCCCAACAGCAAGTCCGTGGGTAACCGTACGTGCCGTCCGAACATCAGATATGTTGGTGCATATCCAGTAGTGCTATGCACGCTGTTATTGTAAGCTTGAACTACGGCCGGGAGATTTACCACCCAATTCCCCTGTTGCTCTACCTCCAACGTCCCTAATAGGCCCAACAGGGTCTGATTGAATCGTTCGCACCCTCCGTTCCCTTGGGGATGATACGGCGTGGTGTGGGTCTTCTTACACCCGTACAGTTGGCACAACTCCCTGATGACCCGGGACTCAAAGTTTGGACCCTGATCTGAGTGAAGGACCTCTGGACATCCAAAGGGCTGGAACACATACTCCCAGAGGGCGTTGGCAGTGGTGACTGCGGTCTGGTCTCTAGTGGGGATAGCCCACGCAAACTTTGTGAAAAGATCCGTTACCACGAGGATATTCTGAATGAGGTCAGTAGGTCGACCCAACGTCAGATAATCCATCGCCACCATATGTAATGGGGCTTTAGCTTGAATGGGGGCCAGTGGGGCTCGAACCTCTCTCCGGGATTTAAAGAGGATGCAACGTGGGCACTGCGAAACGAACACCTTAACTGCCTTCTCCATCCCTGGCCAGTAGAAGTGTCTCCGTACCAATGAGATCGTTCTCTCCTGCCCTTGATGTCCCATGTGGTTGTGATATGCTCGGAGGAGAGCTTGGGATTGATCCCTAGGCACAACTATTTGACATACCTCTTCCCCCAGGGCTGGGTCGAGTAACGTTCGACAGACGACTCCTTCTTTGAGGAAGAGTCTCTTCCCCTGTCGCAGGAGTTGCTGCATCCCCCAAGGTTGTTTACGTCGTTCTATCCTCTCTGGCCAAGTCCCTCGCTGCAGCCAATCTTGCATCTGTGCCAGAGCTGGGTCCCCCGCCTGCCGGTCCCTCCACCGTAGGGGGTCCCAACCCCAACTCGAGGGAACTACTTCCCCTCGAAGCCCAGGGGCCTCTATGATCCCCACCATAAGTTCCTCCTCCGATACTACATTGGGTGGCAAACAAAGGGGTCTAACCTCAGGGAGCCGAGACAGGACGTCGGCATTGGTGTGCTCCTTCCCTGGCCGATACTGCAGATGATAATCGTAGTTGGCCAGCTGCGCCACCCATCGCTGCTCAACTGCCCCCAACTTTGCAGTTTGGAGATGGACCAGCGGGTTGTTATCCGTAACTACAACTACCTTCGCTCCCCACAGATAATCCTTAAACTTCTCGCTAACGGCCCACTTCATGGCGAGGAGCTCCAGCTTGAAGGAGCTATAGTTGGCATCGTTACGTTCAGCTGGGTGCAGACTCCTGCTCGCATAGGCAATAACCCTCTCTTCTCCCTGTTGACTCTGGGCCAGTACGGCCCCCAACCCCAGATTGCTAGCATCCGTATAAAGTGTAAAGGGCTGAGAAAAGTCGGCGTAAGCCAAGATCGGGGCTTGGAGCAGCTCTTGTTTTAATTGCTGAAAGGCCAGCTCACAGGCGGGGTTCCACGAGATGGCAGGGGACCCCCTGCCCCGGGTCCGTCCCGAGCCTCCAAGCAGCTGGTTCAAGGGTTTAGCGACCTTGGCGAAGTCCTTAATAAACCGCCGGTAGTATCCCACGAATCCCAGGAATGATCTCACTTGCCTCACCGTTCTTGGCGTGGCCCACTCCTGGACGGCGGACACCTTTTCGGGATCCACTGCAATCCCCGCCGCACTGACTCGATGGCCCAGGAATTTTACCTCCTTCTTGAGCAACTGGCACTTATCTGGCTGTAGCTTTAGTCCATACCGTTCTAGAGATCGGAAAACTTGCTCAAGGTGTTGAAGGTGAGACTCGAAGTCGGGAGAGTATACGATAACGTCATCTAAATAGACAAGCGTGGTGTCCATAAGCTGGGCTCCCAAGCAGCGCTGCATGAGACGTTGGAAGGTCGCGGGAGCGTTACACAACCCAAACGGCATACGTTCCCACTCAAAGAGGCCAAAAGGGGTGGTAAAGGCGGTCTTCTCCCGGTCTCCTTCCTCCACTTGGACTTGCCAGTAACCACTAGCCAGATCTAAGGTGGAATACCAGGCGGCCCGAGTAAGACCGGTCAAGGAGTCCTCGACCCGCGGCAGAGGGAAGGCGTCTCGTTTGGTAACTTGGTTCAGCCTCCGATAATCGACACAGAATCGCCACGCCCCAGTCTTCTTCCGAACGAGGACTATCGGTGCTGCCCATGGGCTGCTGCTCTCCCGAATAACTCCCTTTTCCAGCATCCCTCGAAGGAGGGTACGAACCTCGGCATACAGAGTCGGAGGTACGGGGCGGTAGCGTTCCCGGCTTGGAGGCGCATCCCCAGTGGGAATCCGGTGCTTTACAATGTCTGTCCGCCCATAGTCCTCATCATGTGCAGAGAAAAGATGCTTCCATCTCACCAGGAAGTCCCGGAGTTGCTTTGCCTGCCCTTCTTCCAGCCTGTCGCCTCGTAAGGACTCTCCCGCCAGGTGGGCCGGAAGTGTTTCTTCCCGTCCGCCTGCAGGAGTCTCAGCCTGCGTCAAGGCCACCTCCACCACTGTCGGCCCCACCTGACAAAACTGAAACTCCTTCCTCATGGACCTGCTCGGGGCTCACCGGGGTGACTCGTGCTAGACGTTGGTGGCGATAAAGGGCCACAGCATAGGGATTGGTGTTTCTTAGCCTTACGGCAACCCGACCTCGGTGAACAGACGCCAATCCCCGGGCCACCTCCACGGTCTGGCAGTCCGAATGAGGCTCCACCAGGACCCACTCCGAGGACCCATGAAGCTGACCAGGGATACGGGCCCAAATAATGGCCTCGCTCTGAGCCGGGACCGACAGTGAGTAGCGACACCCCACTCTTCCCACGCTCTCTCGATCCCGCTGGGCATCGGCCATGCGAACTCGGCGACAATCGGCCCTGATCCGATCCCATTCCTGTTTTTCCCCTCTCGAGGCCGACGGCATGGGTCTCGCTTTAAACAACTCCTCCCAGCATTCCATGATGACGTTCATTCCCAGTAGGGCACGGTGAGCTCCCAGACATGTATCCTGCACAATCACAACCCCCTTCTGGGGCACAAGGGTCCCCTGAACCTCCAGGTCCGTGACCAGATAGCCCACATACGGAATCTCCAGGCCGTTTGCCCCACGCAGGGTTAACCAGGGGACATCTGTGGCCGAATGTCCCTGGACCCCGAATAACTCCCGAGATAGGCTTTCGGAGAACAAGGTGACCTGGGACCCGGTATCCAGGAGGCATTGGATTTCGGTCCCATTGACTTGAACCACCACAAGAGGGCAACGCCCGACTAGACAATTCCTGGCTGCCAATGGAGAGGGGTCAATTAGGGGGGTCCCGGCCACTTGACCCACAGTGGCCGGAGACTCTAAAAACCCCCCTGCGATCCCCGGCGTGCCCTGCATTGCCGGACGTAATGACCTGGTTCGCCACAGCCATTGCAAATGGGACGACCTTGTTCGTCCCACTGAAAACGGGGGGCGGAGGACCGGGGCGGATGTTGCTCTGGGAGTCGACTACCTTCGGAGGAGGCTCGTTCTCGTGTAGGTGGCAAGGGTCGGAAATGTTCTCGGCGTAATTCCTCTAAGAAAGTTTTAGACAGCTCTGCCATCTGTTCACGGACGTCTCTCCTCAATTCTTCTCTTAGGGCCTGTTTCCAGTCGGGTGGGGCAGGAGGTGGAGGACAACTGGCAGCACTGGTGGCCATACAGCGGGAGGGGTCCGAGGAGTCAGCATAGTCCTGTTCAAGGGCCAGAGCTTCCTGACGTAGCTCATCGAACGTCAGAGCTGAATTGCGGCGAAGTTGTATCCGAAGGCTCTGACGTATTGGTCCATCCCGCAACCCCAGAAGAAACTGGTCCCTTAAGAGAGCCTCCCCTTCTCCAAGCCCATGGTCCTGCCTCCTCTCCAGCCGGGACAACTGTTCTCGCAATTGCAGAGCAAAAGCACGTATAGTCTGTCGAGTTCCCTGTCTACAATTGAAGAATTGCGTCCGAAGAACAGCCGCAGGAGTGGAGTCGCCGTACAGACCCGTTAAGAAGTCAAGGATAGCCTGGGCTGAGGCTCGAGTTGCTTCTGGCGCCGCTTGTACCTCTCTCCTCGCTTCGCCGTCCAGCGAATTTAGAATAAACTGGGTCCGTTGTGCAGCGTTTAACCCTTGAAGGCCCGCCAAGTACTCCACTTGAGTCTTCCATGCCGATAGACTAAGTTCGGACCCTGGTCCCCCATACTTTTGAGCCCACGGGGCTCCCATAAAGATGGGCATGACATTGGGATGACCCACTGGTACCTCTTCGTCTGCCATTACTCCGCCCCCGTCTACTCAACCCGAGGTGGGACCCTGCCGACTGCGCCAAGTTTATGTCACAGGTCGGGGCGGGCCAACCTGACCTGTACCCACCCCTGAACCCCGGGCCACCCTTGGGGAGTCGGACGGAGGACAGAGCAAGGAGGACAGACAAATAGAGGTCAATTAAAATCAAGTTTTTATTTAAAGTTAAAAGAGTCTTCTAGGAGTGTAAGCTGGTAATCGGGGACTTGTTCGAACTTCGGACTGGAGGGTTTGGTGTGCGCAGGCACTCCAGGCACGTCCTTCTCTTCACTGGCGGGTTGACACGACACCAGGACCACAGCGGAGGAAGGTTTTACTGAAATGCAGACAGGTGAGTATATCCATACGCACTTCTTTTCAACGTCCCATAAAGGGGGGGGGCTTACAGTTAGAGGCTTCACCACAGAGCAGACGGGTGAGTATGCAAGGACGTACGGCTCTTCCAGTGGCAGACAGAAGGGGCTTACAGCTGGAGGTTTCTACTGCAAGGCAGACAGGTAAGTATATCAGTACGTACTCCTTTTCAAACGTCACATAAAGGGGCTTACAGGACGAGGCTTCACCGCAGAGCGGACTGGTGAGTATGCGGGTACGTACGTCTCTTCTTTCTCCTCAAGTGGCACACAACAGGGCTTACGGCGGGAGGTTTGAGGTTGGAAACTTCACCACAAGCAGACTGGTGAGTATGCGGGTACGTACGTCTCTTCTCTGGTGGCGTCACAGACACAGGGTTTACAGCAGAGGAGGTTTTACTGCAAAGCAGACAAGCAAGCATGCGAATACATACTTCTCTTCACAGTGGCGAACAAAGGGGCTTACGGCTGGAGGTTTGAGGCTGAGAACTTCACCACAAGCAGACTGGTGAGTATGCGGGTACGTACGTCTCTTCTCTGGTGGCGTCACAGACACAGGGTTTACAGCAGAGGAGGCTTTACTGCAAGCAGACAAACAAGCATGCGAATACGCACTTCTCTTCACAGTGGCGAACAAAGGGGCTTGCGGCTGGAGGTTTGAGGCTGGAAGCTTCACCACAAGCAGGCTGGTGAGTATGCGGGTACGTACGTCTCTTCTCTGGTGGCGTCACAGACACAGGGTTTACAGCAGAGGAGGTTTTACTGCAAAGCAGACAAACAAGCATGCGAATACGTACTTCTCTTCACAGTGGCGAACAAAGGGGCTTGCGGCTGGAGGTTTGAGGCTGGAAGCTTCACCACAAGCAGACTGGTGAGTATGCGGGTACGTACGTCTCTTCTCTGGTGGCGTCACAGACACAGGGTTTACAGCAGAGGAGGGTTTACTGCAAAGCAGACAAACAAGCATGCGAATACGTACTTCTCTTCACAGTGGCGAACAAAGGGGCTTGCGGCTGGAGGTTTGAGGCTGGAAGCTTCACCACAAGCAGACTGGTGAGTATGCGGGTACGTACGTCTCTTCTCTGGTGGCGTCACAGACACAGGGTTTACAGCAGAGGAGGGTTTACTGCAAAGCAGACAAGCAAGCATGCGAATACGTACTTCTCTTCACAGTGGCAAACAAAGGGGCTTACGGCTGGAGGTTTGAGGCTGGAAGCTTCACCACAAGCAGACTGGTGAGTATGCGGGTACGTACGTCTCTTCTCTGGTGGCGTCACAGACACAGGGTTTACAGCAGAGGAGGTTTTACTGCAAAGCAGACAAGCAAGCATGCGAATACGTACTTCTCTTCACAGTGGCGAACAAAGGGGCTTACGGCTGGAGGTTTGAGGCTGGAAGCTTCACCACAAGCAGACTGGTGAGTATACGGGTACGTACGTCTCTTCTCTGGTGGCGTCACAGACACAAGGTTTACAGCAGAGGAGGTTTTACTGCAAAGCAGACAAGCAAGCATGCGAATACATACTTCTCTTCACAGTGGCGAACAAAGGAGCTTACGGCTGGAGGTTTGAGGCTGGGAACTTCACCACAAGCAGACTGGTGAGTATGCGGGTACGTACGTCTCTTCGCTGGTGGCGTCACAGACACAGGGTTTACAGCAGAGGAGGCTTTACTGTGAAGCAGACAGGCAAGCATGCAAATACGTATTCCTCTTCCCAGCGGGCTGTCAGAACAAACCCCCTCGAAATCTGTGGGACACAGCAATGTTAGCCTCTCTTTATACAGTCGGGAGGAGATAGAAAACTAGGGCAAGACATTGACATCCTGCGGGTTTAGGTTCACACTTCAAACAGCAAACAGTGCATCACATCACTTCATCTCAACAAATGGCACTCAGTGGAAAATTACACAGGTATAAGGCCGTTACCCATCTCCTGGCCCGGCTTCTACATCAACAGTCCCACTGTCGCAAGAGAGGGAGATGAAAATTCAGTTAGGTTGCTCACTACCTCTCACAAACGTTCCTCCGTTCCGTGACTACCTCCTTCCCATTGAATCCGCCTACGTGTCTCTCCATTCACCACACCATGCCCGTTTAGCAGCCCCACATCTGTACCACAGCTCACTCTTCCTCCAACAAACACCGATCCCAAGGAGAACCAACACCCTGTTTGATCTATGCTTTCTCTTTTTATCTTCCCGTGTCCCAATCACAAGGCTTGCTTCTCCCACCTCCAGCTGTCAGCGATCTTTGGCTAATCACCCCAGTGTCGGAGGTGCTCGCGCTATCCCGGAACTAGCCCGGTGTCCCTTTGTTATGGGTCCGGCGGGAGGCAAAACCCAGAGAACATTAGTTCCGTCCAGAGAAATGAATGAAATTTGTCACCCCGTGACACATGCTTTACTCCAAACTCACTTCATAACGACAGTTGAGCATCCTTCTGTTAGATGATGTGGCTTCTTACACGGAATAAGGCAGTCATGTATTTATAAGTCATGTTTAATCAACAATCGAAGCGTTTAAATCTTATGTTTATTCAGCTACAGCGATGATGCCCAATAGCATTTCCTGGAATTATGTGTGTTATTGTACTTCTGCGACGGCGCATATTTGGCGTGTCTGCGTGAGAGCGCCCTCTGGCATTCAGATGAAGCAGCATTTACTACCGATCAGCCGCACTGCATCTACAAGCTGCGCATAAAACAATCGCAAATCGCATTGCGATTTTGTCGCAATTAATTGTGCAGCCCTAATTTTACTAACCATATCATCAGTACATGATTGCTATAAAAGGAAGGAAGTCAATCATTCCAATCTTCCAATCATTGTGTTCTTCTGTGAGCAATGGTTACCTCCAAAGAAAGATGTGCAGCCATCATCTTTGCATCAAAATGGCCTCACATGTAAGGACATGGCTGAAAAGAATTTTACACCTAAAAGAACCATTTACCAGATCATCAAGAGCTTCAAGAATAGAGGTTCAGCTGCAGTTAAGAAGGCTTTAGGACGTCCCAGAGTGTCTAGCAAGTGCCAGGACCTTCTCCTCTCTGAGCTACAGAATCGTGTCACCACCAGGTCAGAACTGCTCAATATTGGCAGCAGGGGTGTGATGCCTCTGCACACACAGCGAGGCCAATACTTTTGGACAACATCCTGGTGTCCAGAAGGGCAGCATAGAAGCCACTTCTCTCCAATAAAAACATCAAAGATTGACTGATATTCTGCAGGAAGTACAAGAATTGGACAGCAGAAGACTGGTGCAAAGTTGTTGTATCTGATGAAGCATCCTATGACTGTTTGGAACACCTGGAAAATCGATTGTACAGAGAAGAGAAGGTGAACGCTACCATGAGTCCTGTGTCGTACCAACAGTGAGGCATCCTGAGACTATCAATGGGAGTCTTAAATTGACCCCAATCCTATATCCTTGATAACATAAATTGTATAATATAATAATATAAAGCTATTAAAACCAAAAAAATATATATAACTTTTTAATTTTATGTCAATCAGTGATATTTTATAGTGATTTGCTAATTTGTCCATAGTCGTGCAATTGGTATTCTGGATGTATAAGGGGTGGGGTTGGGGGGGTTGGTGGTGTTTTATTTAAAGGGCTATTTAAGTAGTCAACAAAGAAACAAAGTACCTGACTTAAACCTTTGAAAAAAAAAAAAAAAAAAATCATATTCTGGGGGGTAGAATTGCTGGGTAGAAAATGTTGGTAGATTTGAGGGTAACAGGAGGGTTAAATAAATTAAGAAGTGTATACGATTTGAAGATAGAGAATAATCTACAGTCCCTGACAAAAGTCTTGTCGCTTATCTATTTTGTAGAAACACCTTCTATTAACCTGACTTTTAATTAATCAATTGGTGTTAGAAAAAGCTCATATGAAAAGCTAAAACCCTCCCCAAATGATGTTTAATGCACTGAAAGAAATTAGTTTTACTGAAAAAAGATTTATCATTTAAACAAGACAGAAAGGTCAAATTTTGGCAACACAAAAGTTTTGTCGCCTATACAGAAATAGAACATATTTACTGCAAATACAAAAAATATGTCAGCAAATTAAGTAGTGGTGCTGTGAGATCCAAATGTAATATATTGTATGACTTCCATGAGCTTGAAGGACTGCATCCATGCGGTTTGGCAAGGATTCATACAATTTATTGATGAAGTCATCAGGAATAGCAAAGAAAGCAGTCTCGCATGCCTCCCAGAGTTCATCAATAGTCTTTGGGTTCGTCTTCCATGTTTCCTCTTTCATCCTACCCCACATATGCTCAATGATGTTCATGTCTGGTGACTGGGCTGGCCAATCCTGGAGCATCTTGATCAACTTCGCCATGAGGAACTTTGATGTGGAGATGGAAGTATGCGATGGAGCACCATTATGCTGCAGAATTTGTCCTCTTTTATGGTTGGGAATATAAGAGGTAGCTAAGATTTCTTGGTATTTTAGACTATTGATGTTGCACACCCCCATACTGGATGTAACCCCAAACCATGATTTTTCCGCCACCAAACTTCACTGTTTTCTGGGTGAATCTCGGATCCATGCGGGCTCCAGTAGGTCTCCTGTAATATTTGCGGCGACTGTGGTGTAATTCAACAGATGATTCATCTGAAAAATCCACCTTCCACTTTTCCAGCGTCCATCCTTTTAGCAGGCTGCGGGCCTTGGCAAATGCCACATGGTTTTTCAATTGTCTTTTGTTTAGTGCTGGCTTCTGCGCACTGATTCGACCATGGAGGTCATTTCGAGACAGAATCCCACAAACTGTTCTGGTTGACACAGGGACTTCAGGTGCCCAGGTCTCGTGGAGCTCTGCTGCAATGGAAAATGGGCTGGCCTTGGATTTTCGAGCCAACAAATGGTCCTCTCAAGCATTTGTATTGCGGGGTCTGCCTGACCTGGGCTTGTCAAAAATGTCTCCAGTGTCGTCAGATGATTTTTATATCCTCTGTACTTGACGCCGAGACACACTGAAGGTGTCTGCCACATCAGCAGTGGATCTGGTCTTCAGCCTCTTGATAATTAAAACTTTAATCTCAGGGTGAATCTTAGGCATGTTTGCTGAGGTCTAGTTGATGTAAAGGTCTACTGTACTGGGGTTCTTTTTATACACACCTGAGACCTAATTGATCCATTATTAGTCACAGGTGAAGCTCATATGACAAGGCGACAACACTTATGTCTTTGCAAAAATTGACTCAATGGGCTTTGCCAAGCTGTGAATATTAGGATGCTTTTTGACAGTTTTGTTTTGCACTGAAACATTATTACAAAAACTGTTGGGATTAAAATTAGCCATTTCTTGTAAAAAAATCTTGATCGTTTTGTTTTGCACTGAAACATTATTACAAAAGCTGTTGGGATTAAAATTAGCCATTTCTTGTAAAAAAATCTTGATTAGAAATATATTTCAGCGGCACTTCAGGTCAATTTGTACACAAGCGACAAGACTTTTGTCAGGAACTGTATTATTTCATAAGTTTAATTGCAATGTATAGACATTCTCTTGACTATAAGTAACGTTGCACCTACATGTCAACTAACTCTCATTAGAGTATTAGTGGAGTATTAGTACTCTTAAAGGTTGGGTTAAGGTGATGATACATGGAAAAACGTTTTTGAGCAATGTTGCCAGGCAATGTCCCCGAGCGATATTGATTGAACACTTTCCCATTGAGAATTGGCAACACATTTCGAAGTGGATATTTTAGACCGGTGGTCGTGGACCCTTTGACTGCAACATTGCTCAAAAAATTGTCCTTTGTATCATAATTATAGTAGAATAAGGGGTTAGGGTTAGTAGTATAAGTTGACATATAGTTGCAAAGTTACGTATAGTCAGTAGAATGTCTGTTGGGGGTCTGCTGTTCATCAAACTTGGAGGTATCACTCTTTGGTGCATTTTGTACGCACATGATGAAATACCTTTCAGTTTCTGATGACTGCAATTCCACGGGTGCGATTTTAGGACGATCAGTGGCAGTTTGTACAATGCATTTTAACATCAATTCACAACTACACCATTTCAAATCAAACGTAGCAAGATCACACATAGCTTTGTAAAATCTAAAATCAATAAAAATTCTTGCTCTAAGTTCTACTCATACTATTTTGCTCTTTCTACTCATGCAGATCGCCTTTTCGCCTGCCCAAGAATAAAATTCAACAATTGAAACTTAATACACTTTTAAAGCCAAACATAAAAGTTTCAGGAGAAAAATACTCATTAAAATTATTACACAATTATTTTTAACATTACAAACAAAGGTTTAAGTTTGAAGCCTAGCATAAAAGCATGAAACACGGTCTCTTTTTGAGAACAAAACGGACAACCTGAGTTATTCTTAGAATCCAAAATTGAAACAAAAGAATTCACTGCAATAGCAGCCCTATGAAGGATTCTCCACTGCAAGTCCCCTGTTCTTTTTGATAATGGTGGCTTGTACAAAACTCTCCATTCAGGTCTTACCTCATCACCTACTTGTAAAACAGAACGCCAAGGGGTATCGACTCTCTTATCAAGTGTCTTTTTGTTAAGAATGAGCACACACATTTTATACAACTCTTTCCCCACATATGAAAAAAAAAAAAAAAAAAATAACAGATGAAAACTTATTTTGTTGAAAGAAACACCCTGAATACTCTTCAACATTTGGTTGAATTAACAAACACAGAAAAGGATCTTCACTGTCAGGGACATTAGTCCCTAAAAAGAAGTCCTCTAACATTGTTTCATCATCCGTAAAAAAAATATTTTAACTTAGTCACAAAACGAGCCTCTGAACGAACAGATCTGATTCCCAATTTTACAGTAACAGCTTCTACATTCTTAAAATGAGGTCCAGTTAAGCCCAGTAATTATTTTAAAACAAAAATTCCTTAGTTTTGTAATATCTTATTGAATCCTGGGAAAAAATGTACGCAGACAGATCCAATTTTGCATTAAATATAAAAGGTTCATTCAGCAACCAAAAAATGGAATGGAAATATTCAGTCCTTTGAATATGAAAAAAACTCCAAATCTTGACAAGATGCTGATAAAAAGACGACAATTTCGAAAGACCCAAGCACTTAGGGTCCATTAAAAAAAAAAAAAAAAAGAGATTTATCTATTCCAAGGTTTCTAACAATCCTTAGCAAAACACAATTGATCGCCCTCGAACTGACATTCATAGGTCCATCAAGAAGTCTTTGTAAAAAATGCAGTGGGAAAGCTGCAATCCTGCTCTGAAGATGAACCAATCCTTGGTCCCCTTCTTCTTTGGGCAACAATAAAAAACTCTGCAGAACCCAATGAAGTTTGTTCCAAAAAAAGTCAACAAAAGACAGCTTGAATCTCCGCCATCAATTTCACTGGAGGATCAATACAAACCAGTCTGTGCCTTTACAATAAGTGTTCTTCCCCTATTATAAGACAAGTTGGGTAGAATCCACTTCCATTTGTCTAAGCGACCTTTCACTTTTTGTAATAAACTCCAAGATATTTCAAACCCCACCTATTCCAACACAAACCTTCAGGAAGAATTGGTTTCCCTTCATTCCAATCCGCTAATAAAAACGTCTCACTTTTTTTTTCAATTTACTTTCGCTGAAGACCATTTTCCAAATTCCTCTATCAATCTAGATAAAACATGTATGTCACTTTGTTTATTAATCATTATTATAAGGTCATCGGCATAAGCTGATATGCAAAAATTTACATCACAAAGTGGTAACCTAAAACCATCTAAATTCTTCCTGATAGTTTGTAGAAGTGGTTCAATAACAAGAGAATATAACATTCCTGATAATGAACATCCTTAATACCTCTACTGACCTCGAATGGAGCACATTTTTTATTTTATTTGATTTGATTTATTAGACAAATTAATAGTGAAAAATACACTCATTTGTCAAGGAAAACACAAAGTAAAAAAAAAAAAATAAAAAAAAACTTGTTTCCATTGTGGTCCTTGATGTAAAGCACAAATTTACTAGAGACAGTTTATCTTGGCACTGCATACTGTTATACTTACAACACTACAATAAGAACACACATTACCAAAATATACATCATACTTCCAACATCCACCCAAAAACATTAATACAAATGAATCACTAAAACAACTTATCTAATAGGCAACTTTTGACTTTAGTACTAAAACCAACCATATTTGACATACTCTTTATATCTAGAGGCATTCCATTCCTGGGCCCCTGAGTATTCCAAAGACCTTCAACCGTACATCTCTGTAACTTATCAGTCAAAAACGAGACAAATCGGACACCCTAGAAATGCATGAGTATTCCAGATGACATAGCACTAAACATGATGCAAGTATTTTAAAATGTTGCTTATCCAAAAAAAAACACAAAAAAAAACACATCTGGCAAAAAAAAAAATTCCTAGCATTAACCTTCCCTAGAATTTTCATAGCCATTCCTGTACCACTAAAATCATTGTCCAAAACTCATCTAATATAATTAACAGTATTTTATTATTATTACATAATCCCCTACCTTGATAGACAAGTTAGGAGCTTTGTTCAGTTTACTTCTCGTCCCAAATAATATGGATTCAGTTTTTCCTAGATTCAATAAAAGTTTGTTATCAGAGAGCCAGTCTCTTACTCTGCAAAGCTCCTTACCTAATATCACTTGTATTTTGGAAACATCCTTATCATCAGAAACCATTAGAGCAGAGTCATCGGCATATAAAAACAAATTAGTCACAAACAGCTTGCATGTCATTTATGTATAAGATAAATAAAAGGGGGCCTAGGACGCTTCCCTGAAGAACTCCATTGTTAATGATTGTCTCCTCAGAGAGTATCCCATCAATTTCCACCCTTTGAAATCTCCCTATTAAATAAGAGTTCAACCAGGCTATGACCATACTCGAAAAACCCATGACACTTAATTTATCGAGCAATATATGGTTCACTGTGTCGAAAGCTTTTCGAAGATCCATTAGTACCATTCCACACATTTTACCTCCATCAATCTGCTTTCTAATAAAATCTGTTAAATTAAGTAAAGTATCAGTCGAATAAGATCTTCTAAAACCTGATTTAAATTCATAAATTAAACCATTCTTACATACATATTGATACATCTGTTTGTGCACTATCTTTTCTAAAATTGTTGATACCACACTAAGAATGGAAACCGGACGGTAATTTCCAGGGTCATATCTATTACCTTTCTTGTACAATGGAATGATTTTGGAGATTTTCATGTCAGATGGAACTATACCCTTTTCTAAAGAAAGATTCACAATAATAATTGGAGCTATAGTATCTCCAGCATCTCTTAAAAGTCTCGCTGGAATACCATCTAGCCCAGTGGACTTGGACACCTGAAGTTCTTCTAACATTTTAGTAATTTCATCTACTGTAACTTTAGCAAAAACAAAAGAGTCCCTTTTTTTAAGTAAAAACTCTTAACAAAATCTATTCCATATAATCCCTTAGACAAAGGGAGCTTCTCCACTAAGCTCTTTGCAATTGCTGAAAAAAAAAGATTAAATTTATTAGCAACTTTCCTTTTATCAAATTCAATCTTACCATCTATCTAATCCTAATTTTGATTCTATAACCTTCGATTTACCAACTGGTTGGAACCTATTCAGCACTTTCCACAAAGATTTAGGATCTTCCTTATTAATCTGAATTTGTTATTTTATAAAATTACTTTTTGCTGCATTTATGGTCTTCTGACCTACATTTCTAAGTGCTTTACATTTTTCATAGTCCTCTTGTTTCTTTGTTCTTCTAAAAATCGAAAGAGCTTTATTCCTACTTCTTAATTATTTCTTTATTAATCCATGGAGTGGATCTTTGCTTAACTATCACCTGTCTAAGGAGGGCAATACTATCCATCACTTTACAAAATAGAACTTTAAACTGTGTCCAAGCATCTTCAACTGTTAAGATACAGTATTATAAAGTTGTTCTATAAGTAATTCAATACTATACTTTTTTAATGATCTAATCCGTATTATTTTATTACTACATTTTACTCTACTACACTGTAAAAAAATTGCTGTATTTATGCAGCTGTTTGCCAGTAACTTACTGTAGATTTAAATTGATGTATATTTACTGGCAACAGTTTGTTCAAAGTTAAATGAACATTAAACATTAACAAGTCTTTGTCTTTACAGAATAAAACTATAAAATAACAATCTAATGCAAAGCATTCTGGGAACCAGAAATCTTCATCAACCCTTTTCTGTTTTTTTTCCTTCAGATTTTGGTTCCCATTAATGCTTTGCATGAGGCTGTTATTTTAGTTTCATTCTGTAAAGATAAAGACTTGTTAATGTTTAATGTTCATTTAACTTTGAACAAACTGTTGCCAGTAAATAACATCAATTTAAAACTACAGTAAGTTACTGGCAAACAGCTGCCAGTAATACTGTAATTTCTACAGATTTTTTTTTACAGTGTACGTTTCCTTGTGCAGAAGATGATATAGTGATCACTGATGCCATATTATATTACTCCTTTATGAGAAATATTCTTCTCATCAGACACCAGAATAAGATCTATAGTACTTTCTCCACCATCCCAAATTCTCGTAGAATTAGCCACATAAGCCACCATTAAACTTAATAACACTCTCAATGACACTATATTTTTTTTAATCATGTTTGAAAACTTCTCATTTAAACCAAAAGCCTCTAAAACGTCCCATAAATAAGCATGCTCAACCCGATTGAAATAATAAATAAACCCGAGCAGTTAAATAATTTGAAAACCTGTATAATATCTCTAATTAAGGAAATATTGTCAAAGATTGACCTGTTTGGTACACAATAAGATTGATCTAGATGGATCACCTGTCCTATTACTTGTGTCAATCTATTAGCTAAACTTTTTAGAAAGTAATATATAATCACTGGACAGAAGTGATACCGCGTTCCAGTTCTTAATCTCAGTGAAATCTCCTTTTTTCGGAAGAAGGGAAACCACTGCCCTTCGGCAGCTCAACGGCAACCCACTCTTTAGCAAGCTGTAATTGAACACCTCTAGCAGATCAACTCCTATCTCCGACCAGAAAGCTTTCAGAAAATCCACTGGAAGTCCATCCACACCCGAAGCTTTCCCAGACTCCATATCTTGGAGTGCCTTATAGAGCTCTCCCAGAGTTAGGCCACATTCCAGTTCTTCATTGGTGTTCCTCTTTTTTCTTTAAAAGGATTTCCATAAAAGTACTATCACTTGAGGTTTGAGACAGCTTTTGTAAATCCATCAAATCTTTTTCAAGCATTTCTAAAGAACGATTCAATTCTTTTGTGACATTTTGAGTATATTGTTGCGTAAATTGTTTTATCTGCACCTTGCCATAAACCCACCATTGTTGTATATATTTAAAAGAAGATTTGTCCTTGAAAATTCAGAGTCAGATCTAGATCTGCATCGTCCGGAATAATCATGTACACGAACCACCTAAAAGAAAGAATATGTTTCAATAAAGGCGACTCGCTACTAATTGCAATCTTTTTTATTGGGGACACCAACTTTCCATAACGTGTCAAAGCTTGCGTTAGAAATCCATCACTAACAAAAGCTGGTACATTAGATAGAATAACCTTTTTCGCTGGTAAGGAGAGTGGGAGAACTGAAATAAATTCGCCATCAATAACAATTCCCCATTCTACCAACTCATTCGCCTTGTCTACACTATCCAGAAAGAACACTGTTGAGATGTTCATTCTTGAAGCGGACAAAATCACTTCCCCAACGGCCAAACAACATTCTTCGCCGCTCACCGCAGACACCACCTTAATCGCATGGCGTCTCATGAGTGAACTAAAAACCCTGTGTTTGCTGGGCCGACATGCCTCCAAATAACGGATCGCACACGGCCCTCAAACTAAACTAACAAAAACTAATAACAAATCAGACAACAAACAATCGGGGAAAAAGATAAGCAGAAAGAAGAGGGAAAAAAAACTTCACTCACACCAGTCTGCACCACGCAGACACTCGCTCAGCAATAGCACCGGAAGAGAGAGAGAGAGAGAGGTATTACACTAGTGAATGCAAAGCAAACAGAAGAGACAGTGGAAGAATTAAATTGGCCATGGGACAAGAAGTGGGAGTCAGACAGAATGTGTTATTTACTGCCGAGGGCCACTGGGGGCTTCAGGCTCCCGTGTAAGATTGGCAGCTGGTGATTAGTTTTAAAGTGAGTGCACTAACGTGCTCTTGTCATCAATCTCAACTGAAAAGTGTTGGGGGAAGGGAGACAGTGCTGCCCACAATGCAATAAATAAAAAGTGAAAGGGTTTAAAGGTGCAATCAGTAATTTATTTCTCATTAAAAAAGTTTTACACACAGTACTTTTTAGATGAGTTCTATGCTACAAATGATGCCTACTTGTTTTATTTAGCATGAAGCGGGTCGCCTCATTGTCACCAACATTTTGTAGATCACATGACTGATGTGCATGAGTAATATGTTTATGTTGTACTGGTATATATCTGATTATATAGGATGCATTAGGTTGAGTTAATTAACCCCCTGAGTTAATTAACCCCCTGACAAAGTGCTTCATTTTACCAGTGTTTTTGCACATATGGCAATGCACAACATATTCTTAAATGATTTGAAAAAAAATGTTCTCTTTATTTTGATGGTCCCTTTTGAACATTCTATTGACTACGAGTAACGTTGCACCTACATGTCAACTAACTCTCATTTCACTAGAGCATTAGTAGACTGGTAGGGTTGGATTAAGCTGACATGTAGTTACAAAGTTACTTATAGTCAGTAGAATGTCAGTTTGGGAGTATCACAATAAAGAGTTAGCAGATACAGACAGTCTATTAATACTCGAATGAGAGTTAGTTGACATGTAGTTGCAGGTTAATTATAGTCAACCGACTGTTCAAAAGGGACCATCAAAATAAAGTGTTTCTGTAAAAAATATATTTCTTTAGATGTATCCTTTCCAAAAACATTGTTATAGTATTATTATAATCATATTTTGTGAACAGTAGCTTTATTTTTAAATCTTTAAAGCTGGGTCCGTAGCTTTTTTTGGGTTAAAAATGATCCAAAATACATATTTGAGAAAATACATAACCAGCCAGTGTTCAAAACTATCTGCTTGCCTTAGCTCAATTCAAAGCGGTAAGCTTGTAATAATGTTTTTAATTCCAGTGGTACTGGTGGATTTCCACGGGAGATTCGAGCTTGTCTTTGCATTGTGTCCATCCGCGCTGGGCCGTGTCGAAGTACAACTCACGTAAAATTGATAATTCCGCGAATGACTGCAATTGCAGATTTCGAACAGAGATGGCGACAGAGGCAAACCTGCGAAAGAGAAAGAGAAAAAAAGAGGGAAAAAAATGGATATCACTGTATGCAGTGTACAGTATGTTAAATAAATTAATATGTATTTGCATAAAATTATTCAAAGATCTATGGGCATCCAAACCTCTGCCTTGCCCCCCCAATCAGAATTTAGGCACAGATAGTGTTAATCTGTTTTTTTTTTTATTATTATTTTTTATGTTTTATTATTATCATTATTTGTGCATTGTTTTGAGAAGTTTGATGAAGAGCAGTGGAATACCCAACTAATCAAAAAAATAATAACACCAGATGTTTGCAGTAGGCTTATTTTTATTTTCTGAAAGTAACGGTGAGGCACATTATACAGGCTGACAGTCACACAAAGCAAAACGGGCAGAAATATTTGAAAAAAAGTGCGAATACATTTCTTTAGATCTGATTGATTTTAAAGGGTAATTTGGCTGTCACTAAAATTGATCTTACCATGAGCAGCTGAAATTAGCTAGAAAACCCCTGCTTATTTAAGAATGTGGGTTTATTGCATGGACAGAGCAAGAACATCATTTAAGTGTATACATTTAAGTGTATAAAATGTATATGCATAGTTCAGTTGTCACCTTGCCCTCTTTGGATCTGCTGTTAATGTAGTTAAACTGAATGTATGATGCAAACTGGCTGCTTAAATAACAACACTGACTGAAATAAGAATGCGCTGTTTATCTTTCAATCAGTTTGGGAGCATTCACACAGGACATGTTTTTTTGTTTTTTTCGGTTAAAGAGGTGCTTTTTTAAAAAGTTGAATTTAATTTAACTTGAGTTTGAGTTGGCACTGTATTAGTACTTTTAAAGCATATTAATGGCTTATTCTGCATGACCTTATTCTACATCCCTTTATCCTACCCAATACCTAAACGCTACATAAACTACTTTACTAAATAATTAGCAGTAAATTAGGAGTTTATTGAGCCAAACATCATAGTTAATAGTGAATATGTGTTCCCCAAACTAAAGTGTTACCAAGTGCCTTAACTAGATGAAAATCATGATTTCTTGATGTCCGAATTAATCCATGTTTTTTTTTCTCCATCATGTACAATTTAATCAAAATATTTCAGGTAATATTTCATTTATTTTATTTATAAAACCCTAAATAGTAATTTACCTAATTATATAACATTAAATTGTTTAAATTAACTTCTCTTATAAAAAGGTGCGGTAACACTTTCTATGAAGACCATAATTACAATGAATTATAGCCCAAATTTATATTTTTTATACTGAATTGAACTGACCTATACTGCATTATAAGAACAGTTATAGTTGCATTTATATTATTTTTTATAATTACTTATAAGTCATGCATTTCATTGTGCAGCTCAAAATCCATTATACACTGACAGACGGCGGTTGTTAAGTGAAAAGCAATGATGCATTTTCAAGGTTCACAGGAGACTTAAAACACAGTGAAACCAGTAAACCTCGGGCTGTTAAAAGCAGAGTCCATAACACCATACCCTAAAACAGTCCGAATGACTTATGCAAGTGTCCAACAGTGTATATAAAATCCAAGTGATAGTGAATCAAAATGCTTGTAACTGGAAATGTGAGATGAATAAAACTCCACACAGTCCAGTATCGGTGATCACCAAGCGCATTTGTTAATGCCCTGTTGGTTTGCCATGCTGCCTCCTTTATGCTGGTCTACTTCCTGATTCTTGTCATGTGATTGCCCACATGGCAGGCAGACATATACACATTTAAAGACCTACACACATTAAATGGTTAAGAAGAATACAAATGGCTAAAACAACATGTAAACCCATTAAGACCAAATATTTATAAAACCATCATGATACAGTATATATTGAGCGGTATAAAACGTGTCTTATGTGACAGTGTCACAAATCCATATGAACTAAGCGCTTTAGTCCACATTTTCTGAAGAGACACGTTTGCTTTATATGATGAACAGATTGAATTTAGGCTTTTATTCACATATAAACATGGATCAGTGAACAGGGTGAGTTTTAATTTTTGGGAGAACTATTCCTTTGATACATGATTATTTGTGTACTTTTATTGTAAAATGTCAGCGCAGATTGTATTGTACTTGGCAAATATCCACATAAAGCCAAGATAACGCGCATTGTCTAGATCATTATTTCTCATTCTGTTGCTTCTGCTTCATAATTCCTGAAGCAAAAAATCATTCAAGTAAGGCCCCATTTTTCATTATTTGTAACTCAATGAAATTTTGATGTCGACAGACTGAGATTGTCACATTTTGTTGGGGTTTGAGTTTTGTTTGAGTTGTATTCTGAATTGATTTAGCACTGTTGCCTGATCGGTTTCATTTGTTAGCTTTTGTTTTCATGGTTATTCTTTCTTTATTTTATGCACTGCACTTGTTTCTTTCATTGGTTTGTGTTAGTATACATTGAGCCTGATTTCTGGGTTGCACTTTATTTTACAGTGCATGCACTTACGTGTACTTACAGTGTTGGGTACAAGACAGTACTGGGTAATATAAGGTAACTGTACATGAGTTAAGGTTAGGGTTAGGGGTTGGTTCAGGGTTAGTACTTAGTTGTTACCCAGTTATTTGAATTACTCAATTTTGGTTTGTTGTTCTGTTCTTGTTTTTGAAAGCCAAGTATCATGAGAACGTCTCGGTTACTAAGTTGCGAAGCTAGCTAGGGAATCACACTGCTGTTCCGCAAGACCCGCTCAGTGGATGTTGGATAACACTGGGAAAGCGTGCCCTAACCCGTAAAAAAGAAGGGGAAGGGAACGCTGCGGAAGACAGCCGGCCTGAGGAAGGCCGGGAATATACATATGTACTAGCCCAGTGGGATAGAGAACATATGGCAGTCCCTGAGGTAGTCCCAATCCGAGGGAAGTGGGAGCATACTCAACAGGGATGACAGAATGAGTCTGTCAAAGGGAAGACACGGCTGAACTGCACGTGGCATCATGGGTCACCGTAGGGACCATTGGAAAACACCCAGTCTACTAGCAACTCCTACTAGAGGTAGCAGACCTGGCGCCGGCGGTCCGCCATGCCTGGCACCGGAGGGGTGATGGAGGAACTCACGAGGCTCACCGACGTTGGGCGCCAACGGAGCAAAAGACCCACGTATCCGGCCGAGGCACGGAGTGGCATAGCAAGCCGACACAACCTATTCCCTCGCATCACTGGCCGTAGCGAGTACTCGGGAGGAAACAGGTTCTACCCGTAGGCTATAGAACCTAGCGAACGTGTTAGGTGTCGCTCAGCCCGCAGCTCTACAAATATCTATCAGCGAGGCGCCTTGAGCCAAAGCCCAGGAAGCGGCAACACCTCTAGTAGAGTGAGCACACAACCTGGGAGGACAAGGCTCACCCAGAGACTCATACGCTCGGGTGATGGCATCCACTAACCAGTGGGCTAACCTCTGCTTGGAGACAGCCTTCCCCTTGTCTGATCTGAGGTCCTGAAGCTTTGCGTTCTGTCAATATAAACCCACATGGCGCGGATGGGACAGAGAAAAGCTAGGGCTGGGTCTGCCTCCTCCTGGGGCAGCGCTTGCAGGTTCACTACCTGATCCGCGAAGGGAGTGGTAGGAACCTTGGGCACATATCCGAGCCGGTGTCTCAACACAACGTGAGAAAGGCCCGGCCCGAACTCTAGGCACGATTCGTCGACCGAAAAAGCCTACAGATCCCCGACCTTCTTGAAAGAGGCCAATGCTAACAGGAGCACTGTCTTAATGGACAGGAAATTAAGCTCTACTGTCAACAAAGGCTCAAAGGGAGGACCTTGAAGAGCCCTAAGTACCAGAGCAAGGTCCCAAGAGGGTACAGAGTGCAAAACACGAGGTGGATTTAACCTCCTAGCACCATTAAGGAATCTGATGATCAGGTCATGCTTCCTCAAGGACTTACCTTATACTACATCACTACATCGTGATGCGCAGCTATTGCAGCGACATACACTTTGAGGGTGGAGGGAGACAGCCTTCGCTCCAACCTATCTTGCAGGAAGGAAAGCACAACTCTGATCGGGCAAGTTCGGGGGTCCTCCTGACGGGAGGAACACCAATCGACGAATAGGTTCCACTTCAAAGCATAGAGGCGCCTCGTAGAGGGGGCTCTAGCGGAAGTGATGGTGTCTACCACTGCCTGTGGTAGACCACCTAGAACCTCCGCGTCCCGTCCAGGGACCAGACATGGAGTTTCCAGAGGTATGGACGTGGGTGCCATAGAGTGCCCTGTCTCTGAGAAAGGAGGTCCTTCCTCAGAGGAATCGGCCAAGGAGGGGCTGTCGTGAGGAGCATGAGTTCCGTGAACCAAGTCCTGGTGGGCCAATACGGCACCACTAGAAGGACCGGCTCCTCGTCCTCCCTGACCTTGCACAGGGTCTGTGCAAGAAGGCTCACTGGGGGAAACGCATACTTGCGCAGGTCCCGGGGGCAGCTGTGAGCCAGGGCGTCCGTGCCGAGGGTCCCCTAGGACAGGGAGTAAAACCACTGGCAATGGGTCGTGTCCGGAGAAGCAAACAGGTCCACCTGTGCGACTCCGAAAACACTCCAGATCAGCTGAACCGCCTGTGGATGGAGTCGCCATTCTCCTGGCAGGGGAGGCAACCGTGAAAGCTCGTCTGCCACATGGTTGAGCTCCCCTGGGACATGAGTGGCACGAAGCGACCTCAGATGCTTCTGACTCCAAAGGAGGAGGTGGGAGGCGAGTCGCGACATACGACGGGAGCATAGACCACCTTGTCAGTTGATGTACGCAATGGTCGCAGTGTTGTCCGTACGGACCAGTATGTGCTTGTGTTTGAGAGGCCCCTTGAGGCGATACAAGGCTAAGCGTACTGCTTGCAAATCTAGGCAGTTGATGTGCAAATGCAGCTGAGGCCCCGTCCACAGACCCGAGACTGCATGCCCTTTGTACGTGGCCCCCCACCCCATGGCGGAAGCATCTGTAAGAACCACAGCATGCCTGGATACCTGGACTAAGGGCACTCCGGCTCGAAGAAACGCAGGATCCGACCATGGGGAGAAGGTTTGGCGACAGTGCGGGGTCACTTTGACCCGGAACGTGCCGCTCTGCCACGCCCACCTCGGGACTCGATCAAGAAGCCAGTGCTGAAGCAGTCTCATATGTAACAGGCCGAGCAGCGTTACTGCGGCTGCGGCTGCCATATGCCCAGGAGCCTCTGAAATTGTTTCAGTGGAACCACTGTCCTGCCTCGAAAGGACCTGAGGCAGGTGAGCACTGACTGGAGGCGTTCCTCCGTGAGGCGCGCAGTCTGGATGAGCAAGTCCAACTCCATACAGAGATAAGAGATCCTCTGCACGAGGCAGAGTTTGCTCTTGTCCCAGTTGACCTAAAGCCCCAACCGGCTGAGGTGCCGGAGCACCATGTCCCTGTGATCGCACAACACCTCTCGCGAGTGAGCCAGTCGTCGAGATGGTTGAGAATGCGAAGGCCTTGTTCTCTCATGGGAACAATGGCCGCCTCCGCGACTTTCGTGAAGACACGGGGCGACAGGGCCAGCCCGAAAGGTAGGACTTATTACTGATAAGCTCGACCCTCGAAAGCAAACCGTAGAAACGGTCTGTGACGAGGAAGAATCAAGACGTGAAAGTACGCGTCCTTCAGGTCGATCGCTGCAAACCAATCCTGGGGACGGATACACTCGAAAATGCGCTTCTGCGTGAGCATTTTGAACAGGAGTTTGTGCAGGGCCCGATTCAAAACTCGCAGGTCCAGGATTGGCCGTAACCCACCGCCTTTCTTGGGTACAATGAAGTAGGCGCTGTAGAACCCGGACCTCATCACGGCAGGAGGGACCGGCTCGATCGCGTCTTTCGCCAGCAGGACATCGATTTCTTTCCGCAGGACAGGGGCATCCACTGACCATACACAGGTGAAGTGGACGGCCCTGAACCTGGGAGGCCGGCGTGCAAACTGAATTGCATAGCCGAACCGAATGGACCCAGTAAAGGGTTCCACACGAGCCCGACATTCGTGGCTGTCCGTTCGAGCACCGATGCCGCGATCGACATCTGATTCACAGGCGGCGCCCCGAAAGAGACAACTGGAACCACACGAGGCGGCCCCGACCGCTCCACCGGAGGTGCCAATGGCAACGAGCAACTAGAGGCGTGAGAAGCCCGTGAGGATCTTTCACCAGACGGAACATTCTTCACGGTAATCCTCATCCGCTCACCAACAGGAATCACCGAAGTAGCCGTCTGCTGAACTGAACCAGCAGACGAACTAGATCGGGGATTTTCTGAAGGGACTCCCCCATGTTTCAGGGATCTCAGTCTCGAACGTAGCATCGCCAGAGTAATGTTCCCGCAATGAGAACAAGACTCGTTCACAAACGCTGACTCAGCGTGTGCTAAGCCCAAGCACGGGAGGCAGTATTTATGACCATCTTCCTGAGGGAGAAGTCGACCGCATCCAGAAACGCACTTTTAGAAAGAGTTCTCTCACACGCGCCAAAGCACCGAGGGATCACCGCGGCAGACACACGGGGGAACTGCAAGCCTGTGTGCTGCACTCACACCACCAGCCGTGAAAACGGCTTTTTTTTTCAAAAAGAACTCGACCAGTAGCGGAGGCGGAGACCGTTGAAGTGCCATCACACCAGTGAGGGAGAGAGAGAACCGTCCTTTTCTCTGTTAGGCAATCGTCAAACAGCAGCTCAGGAACACACTGTTGAGGCTCCGAAGCAAAAAGCATTGCGCAATGTTTACTTCCGCCTTTTGTACCCGCGCTGGTAGGCGGGTCGCGGAATGCAAATCTTGCATGCCAATGTCCATTGGCTCGTTTTTAATTCTCTCGAAGGCAATTGGCTCCCTAGCGTGATCCCAATTCATCAGGGAATTCCCCCGACGACACGTCAGAGTTCCCAGGACGAAAGGGAACCTCTGTTTTATGTTAAGTTTGTAAATAAATAGAAACTACTGTATGGATCCTATAGATCCTGCTCTATTTCCTCTCTGCGTCAGCCGACTGTGATAGAGATCAACTATGTTTCTTTAATTGATTCTTCTTGGGCTGACATTCTCATAATACCACTACTAAATAATATCCACACCTCTGCTGTAACCGGTTTCTGATGTGGCTTTGTCTTCATAGTTAACCCTCTGAGGTCGGCTATCGCGCCGGCGCGATAGTCTCGCTTTTTTCTTATCAGTGCAAAAGAAACTCAAAATACTCTGTTGATTTTGATCTTACATATTAAGTGTTGTACATCATTAGATCCTGATAAGTGTCTATTTTTTTTGTGGATACTCACAATAAAAACAAAGTGTTGTGCTTTTCGCCAAAAAAAAAAAAAAAAAACATGATGCGCGTTCTGCCTTCTCTCTGTCAGTGAAGTCCATTCTGAAACGCGTCCTAAGATTAACTTTAATTCCGCGAATACTTGTCATACAGGCACGAGTGTTTTTCCATAATGAAGCTTGAACTCTCTTCTTTTAAATGAATTAATTTATATACAAAAAACACATATTCTCAGCTTATGTAATCTGTATGAAAAGAGAGAGATGTCAGTATTTTTCTTTCCAGCTCATTATACCTAATTACGCGTTAATGTGCCACGCCCACGGAGAGCGCGCGTTATTCAAACGCAAATTATCTAAGGCAAGCTGTTCAAACATGCCAACGCCCACCAGCTGGATTATAAAACACATCGTGTTTATTAAGTATCTTGTACAGCTGTGTACACAGCGTATCCTTTCGCTGTGAGGAATAATACTATCTAACCCTGGAAAATGTACCAGAAGTGCTGGTAGTTTCATTTCGAGGAGCAACGGATCCAGCTGATGTAGTAAGTCATTTATTCTAGTGCTTTGTTCTAATCGTGATATTGAACACTGTCTGACTGTAAACTGCAAAAAGACTGTTTAAATATGAATTGCGTGTCTGTGTGTAGGCTAAATGATGAGTGAACGGCATAGGCGCGCGTGCTTAGTTTACTGCAGTTATACAGCACGTGTCTGTGCCTTGTTCATTCACTCTCGCACCTACATTAGTAAACGTTATGTTTACATGAACACATACAAACTATATTGCTATAGCCTACTAAGATGAGTAAAAATAGACTGAAATATGTTGAAATAAAATGTCTGTATAAGCAACAAGCTGCAAATTCACATGTATATACTAATATATCATACACAATATATTACAGACTAAATATGAATGTTTAGACACGATTTTGTGATTAGTTTTGGATAGATTATAAAGTTTTGACTGTAAAAAAAGACTACTGTCACATTAAATAGCTACGCTTTTGTTCACCAATTTCTGCTCATAGTTAAATATACTATAGTATGATGTTTTGTCAAAAATAAAGTAGGTATATTGAATTATCAACTAAGATTTTATAGTGTTTGTTCCAATATTCAAACTAATGAAACCTTTTTTAATACGTATGATAAAATGTATACTTTTTACAAAGAAATATACTTGAAATATTGTTAAAATTGTAATTGTTGTTGTAATTGTAACCTATTTGTAATTCGTTACAATTTCTAATTGTAAAATATGTATAGGCTATATAGATAATTTCTTTTGTCCTTGCATTCTTTGGGATCCTGTGACACACCTGTGTGAAAGGGCTAATTAATATGCAGCTCATTATGCGGCACATTATCCGGCCTTTGTCTTCTCAGGTGTGAACACGCCTCCACGCATATTGCCTTTCCAAACAAAAGGTCTCTAATAAAATTCAAATCAGTGTATGTGTTTGTGTAAATGATTAGGCAGGATGATTTTCAGATCATTTTGAAGCAAAAATTCTAGGCAACAACACTCATTAGTCAAAAGTCTTGTGGACACATATTTATTATGTGTTTTGTTGCCTTATTTTTAGACACTTTAAGTTTTAGTTTTTTCAATAACCATGCATAAGCAATATTCTCTCAAAAATACAAACATGTTTCATATTTGTTGCTCAGAAATTACGGTAGCCCAGTTTGTGCTATATTGAGTGAATTTACACCTTTGCCATTAACATGTTTATAAATAACTGAAAAAAGCACAAATGTCAGAGCATGTCAGAACACCTCAAGGACCCCAAAAACCTTTAGACCTCAGAGGGTTAAGCGGCTATTGTGCAGTCGTCAGTTTTAAAACTTAATCTGCAAAAAATAAATAAGTGATAAATATGGGAAAGAATATAAATCATGTACACTATACTGTTCGTAAAGAAGTTATTCACCAGGGAGAAGAATGGCAATGGAAGTAATCATTAGGGCATCAAAATGGGTAGTAGGAGGAGAGCGCTTGGCTTCTGGGATGCGACTACCACCAATCAGAGCATACATGGATGACATGACAACCATGACTACAACAGTAGCCTGCACTTATTGGTTATTGGGGAAGTTAACAGATAATATTGAATGGGCACGAATGCAATTTAAGCCCTCTAAATCAAGGAGCATCTCGATAGTTAAAGGAAAGGTAGTAGATAAATCATTTTTCATTTCATTAAACCATTCCACTCATCACCTGCACACCTGCTACAGCTCCATAACCAACCCTCTCACCACCCTCCTGAGAAACAAGCCCAAGTCTCTGTTCTGGTCACCATCTGCCAACAAAGCCTTTCAACACCTGAAGGAGAAATTCACCAGCTAACCGCTCCTCGTCCACCCAGACCCCGAGAAACCTTTCATCGTGGAAGTGGATGCATCCACTAATGGGGTAGGAGCGGTGTTGTCTCAGCAGCAGGGGACCCCAGTCAAACTCCATCCATGCACCTTCTACTCCAAAAAACTCAGCCCGGCGGAGAGTAATGTGGTAGAAATATTTTATGTAATGGGTATTTTCAACATTAAATATACAGAGAAATGCAGACTAAGGATGCTCAGGTCAAAGGCCATATATACTTAACCAAAAGGTGCTTAACACAGTAGAACTAACAGTCATATGATTAGCTTAGATAATTACAAACCAATCACCAGAACAAATCACAGTGAAGAAGACTTGAGTGACATTGATTTTTACTCAACTGTATAAAGTACATGTATCTTTCTATTCAGGAGACTCAATTGGTTGTTGTGGCCAGTGATCGCCCGCCGTGAATAAAACTTAATTTCTACAAAGAGCAGCTTGGGAGTCGTGTCAGGTATATGCTGCGCAGCTGAGAAACAGATTATACGCTCAAAAGACAACAAAAGAACATCTATGTGTGATTGAGGTAGTAATAGAAGTACTAAAGATTATATGCTCAGAAGACCACCACAGAGACCGTGATAGTGTTGGAAGACTATAGAGCTGTAATACTACTGAGGCTGTAATACTCTTGAGTTAGTGTTAATGATCCTGTGTCGGACCAGCGTACACCAGAGAAGGACGGTGAGTGTATAGATGCTAGAGACCTGTGTGCTCATGTGTGACTGAGGTAGTGATAGTAGCTTCTTGACGGGATGCTGTCAACTTACTTCAGGGAAGTATTGTATTGTATTGTAAGTATTCAGGTAATTCAGGGAATTACCTCGAGATACTGCAGTTACTATTTTTACAACTGCAAGTTGTTTAAATTGCCCGTGGTGAAGAAGTCAGATTAAGTAGGTTGTATTCCTATTAAGAATTTCCATGACAGCAACTACGATGTCGGCAATAGAGAACACCTTGCCATCAAGGTAGCCCTAGAAGAATGGAGGCATATGTTGGAGGGTGCTCAGCACCCCTTCACAGCGATAACAGACCACAAGAACCTTCACTATCTTAAGAAAGCAAAGAGATTTAACCCCCGTCTGGCACGTTGGGCTTTATTCTTTTCCCGATTTAATTTCTCCATTTCCTATTGCCCAGGTTCAAAAAATGTGAAATCTGACGCACTTTCCCGTCTGCATGCTCCAAAAGTGGTCAGCGAAGAGCCTGAATCCATCCTCCCAAGTGAAGTAATCGTGAGTCCTATCCAATGGTCTGCAGATTCCATCACCTCCTTCAATGCCTCCAACGCTACTCCGCCGTGCTGTCCCCCTGGACGTCAGTATGTCACCAGAGCACAACGCACACCCCTGATTCACTCTGCACATACATCTTTGGGCACTGGCCACCAGGGGCCAATAACAGCCTCTCGCTGTTAAGAAATCCCTTCTGGTGGCCTAACATGGCCAGGGATCTGAAGACTGTGCCATGGCCAAGAGTCCTTGCCACCTACCATCTGGCAAACTTCTGCCGCTGCCCGTTCCCAACCAGCCATGGTCACACCTAGGAGTGGACTTCATGATGGACCTCTCAGCTTCAGATGGTAATACATGTATCCTGGTAATAATTGATCGATTCTCTAAATCCTGTCGTCTTCTCCCCCTCAAATGACTTCCCACAGCAATGGAAACAGCAGAACTCCTCTTCAACCACATCTTTAGAGATTATGGAATTGCTGAAGACATTGTGTTTGACCGTGGACTGCAATTCATCTCAAGGGTCTGGAAAGCATTCTTCTCCCTCCAAGGTGTGACCGTAAGTCTCTCCTCCGGATACCATCCGCAGTCAAACGGGCAGACCGAGTGGAAGATCCAAGAGATTGGTCGCTTCCTATGAACCTTCTGCCATGGCCACCAGAACTCTTGGAACCAGTTCCTAGGGTGTGCCAAGTACCTCAACTCCCTCTGCCAACCGACTACTGGACTCACTCAGCCAGGCTCTCACACCAGCCAATCACAGCGCACTCCCTCTGTGTCTCCAGTGTCTTTGGTGCTTACCGTCTCACCCACCATCAGTCTTCATACCTGTAAAAAGAACCATTCCACTCATCGCCTGCACCCCACTCTCCAAATTATCGTTTTTCATATCGCTTACCTGCATTATGTTCCCGCTCTGTGTTATGTCGTTTTAACGAGATATTATGTCGTTTTAACGACTTATTATGTAGTTTTAACGAGATATGTCGTTTTAACGACTTATTAAGTCGTTTTAACGACTTATTAAGTCGTTTTAACGACTTAAGTCGTTTTAACGGCTTATTATGTCGTTATAACGAGATATTATGTCGTTTTAACGACTTACTATTTAACCCTTTAGGCGCCAGAGGTTTTTTCCATAAAAGTTCGATTTTGACATCTTAATTTCACAAGGCTATATCTTAAAAGTGAAAAAAGATAGAGACTTTCTGTAAATTAGAGAAATATTAAGGATGACCCAAAGTGTATTTAGGGATTACATTTTTCCATCTAATTTGCATATTATGACGTCATATGGTGGCAGAAATCTTGGATTATAGAAGTTTCATGAAAAGTCACATGTTTAAATGATAAAATGCAGCATATCTTTCCCCCCAAAATGTCCATCACCTTCTGTATGCTATATTGCACAATACTGAATGCTCAGGTATATAGGAAGTAGTAAACAAACTGTGTAAATAATTACTAATAAATGGTAGAACAAACCGTATGCATAGTGGTTGGCCTTTTGCTGTAAAGATTTTCCATTTACTACATACAGTAAGCACTCTGATTCCATGTATGGGGCACATATATATTATTCATATGACACACAAACACAAGTAGACAAGACCTGTTTAGTTCAAAAGATCACTCGCGACGGCAAGGCATCATGAGTGAGATGATACGAGCAGCGCGAGCAGCGCGAGCGCGGCCAGATCTGCCTCGCGCGCGCGCCGAGTATGCACATTCATAAGTTCCCTTTCGAGGGAACTCTCGATGCGTCTGAGCATCAATGTCAACTAGTCCAATGGAAAAAATGAGCGTCACGGGCGGGTGACGTCATGACCAGGAAGGGATAAAGGCTCACCCGGTGAAACGCGGCATTAGCTTCTGTGTCTCAGCAAGCGATCTGTGTCATTTTGTCTCTGTCTATTTACTGTTGTCTGTTGCGGAAAAGGATGGAAACTAAACAAGTGTACAAACAGTGTGCTTCTCCCTGCCCGCGTTATTTAACGGGTGGGGACACACACGAGCTTTGTGTCGTTTGTTTGGGAGTGGAGCATGCGGTCTCAGCCTTCGAGGGGGCTGAGTGCCAGCATTGTGAGATGTTACCGCTTCGCATGCTCCGCTCTCGCCTGTCACTCTTTGATAAAGAGAGTGGGCAGGCTCGCGATCCGCAGGGATCAGGACCCACGTCTGCTGAGGCAGCGCGGAGATTGCATTCCTGGGGATCGCAAAAGGATCTTTCGGAGGGGGTGGAGACGGGTCCGAGGGCTCTTTCTCCGTCCTTACCCGAGAGATCCAGCGCTCTCCCCCCGGTGTCGGAAGCACGCTCTGCGGTTTCTTCCGCCCGGGGAGAGAGCCCTCCATTACTTCATTGCTCTTCCTCCGAGGAGGTTGATGCGATGAGTTTGGAGAGTGAAAGCACACACATGGGGGAAAGAGATTCACAATTTATTTCCCCAGCATATGATGAGCTGGTGGATGTTATGTCGCGGGCTGTAGAGAAATTAAATATTGAATGGCCATCTGAGAAGAAGGGCGCTCGTCCTAAAAGCAAATTAGATGAGCGCTTTTTATCTTCCACCACATTATCTCCACCACGAGGGCTTCCATTTTTTCCCGATTTGCACAATGAAATATCTAAATCGTGGAATAAACCTTACTCATCTCGTCTTTTCAGCCCTCAAGTTAACACTTATTCGAGAATAAGGGGGCTGAAAGAGTATGGTTATGAGGCGATGCCCCAGGCGGAAGAGAATTTAGCCAGTTATCTTTCCCCTGGTCCCGCATAGTCTCTGAAAGCCTCGGCTTTGCCCACTAGACCGCTTAAAGCCACTTCGGTGTTAGTGGGCAAAGCTTATACGGCAGCAGGTCAAGCTGGAGCATGTCTGCATACTATGGCAGTGCTCCAGGCTTATCAAGCTGACCTGCTGGGGGATCTGGATAGTAGTGAGGGAGTCAGTCATGACGATATTCGTGAACTTCGTCGGGCTACCGATCTTTCTCTCAGGGCTACTAAGGAGACCGCCAGAGCAATTGGGCGGTCTATGGCAGCCTTGGTAGCTACTGAGAGACATTTATGGTTAAATCTGTCTGAAATTAAAGAAAAAGATCGAGCTTTTTTATTAGATGCTCCGCTTGAACCTTCTGGTCTCTTCGGCGACGCAGTCCACGCGGTCGTCGAGAGATTTCAGGAGTCAAAGAAACAAGCGGACGTTTTTAAAAAGTTTCTCCCTCGCCGGGTCCAGCCCCCTGGGGCTGCTGGGCGTGAGCAGCCCCAGCCGTCGAGCTCATCATATCGTGTGCATCAGAAAGAGAGTGTTGCGTCTCGTGCACCTCCACGTAGAGACTGGAGACAGACTCAACCCTCTCAACCGAAGTCTTCTAAGTCGAAGCCGGATCTGAGGACCGTTCTTCAGGCGAAGAAGGCTTCGGTTCAAAAGAAAAAAAAAAGGTCCTGATGTTCACGCATCAGGCCTGTGAGGACAGCCCCGACCGAAGTGGAGCGGTGTACACCTCATTATACGGTGCCCGTTCCGTTTCGGGGTCCTCACGAGACCGTTCTGCCAACCCTGCCACCCCCGGTGCTTCAGGGCGCAGCGGTCTCCAGCGAGTCGCTGATGCTATGCTGCGGCACAGCATTGGTTTCGCGCCCTCTGAGGGGGGCCTTAGAGCGGCCAGTTCAGGTAGTTCCTGCCATTATGTTTCAGGCTCCGGAATTAGCCGTCTCAATAACACCAGAGACCAGCCTCGAGAGGCTGGTTCCCTTAGTAAATTTTCTGGCAGCGTGGAAGCTTCTGCCGAATATTTCTCGTTGGGTCCTGCAGATTGTAGAGAAAGGATACAGAATCCAGTTTGGTTCTCGTCCTCCTCGTTACAACGGGGTGCTGCCCACAGTGGTGCATCCCGAGCAGGCTCTGGTAATGGAGCAAGAGGTAAAGGCCCTGTTAGCAAAGGAAGCTATAGAACAGGTGTACTCACCCGACAGAGAGTCGGGTTTTTACAGCCGTTATTTCATTGTTCCAAAAAAGGATGGAGGGTTGCGTCCCATTTTAGATCTTCGTCTGTTAAATCGTTCAGTACAGAAACTCAAGTTCAAGATGCTGACACTCAAGCAGATCGTGACTCAAATCAGATCCGAGGACTGGTTTGTCACGATAGATCTGAAGGACGCTTACTTCCATGTCTCCATCCTCCCTCAGCACAGGAAGTTCCTAAGGTTTTCTTTCGGGGGCAAAGAATACCAATATCGGGTTCTTCCTTTCGGTCTAGCTTTATCACCCCACACGTTCACGAAATGCGTGGATGCAGCTCTAGCCCCTCTCAGGCTTCAGGGCATACGTATTCTGAACTACATCGACGACTGGCTGATTCTAGCGGAATCAGAGCAGTTGGCGGTTCGGCACCGAGGTGTCGTTCTCGCTCATATGCAGATGTTGGGGTTGAGGCTCAATGCCAAGAAAAGTGTGCTTTCTCCAGTACAGAGAACCACTTTCCTTGGTGTGGTATGGGATTCAGTGACGATGCGGGCTACTCTATCGCCCGTTCGTGTAGCTGCTATCCTGACAGACACCAAAGAGATAAAGCTAGGCCAGTCACGCACTGTGAAACAGTTCGAGAGACTGTTGGGTCTTCTGGCAGCAGCGTCCAACGTGATTCCTTTTGGCCTGCTGTACATGAGACCTCTGCAGTGGTGGCTCAGGACCAGAGGGTTCTCCCCGAGGGGAAACCCACTTCGTGTGATCAAGATCACGCGGCGATGCCTTCGTGCCTTGGTTATATGGAGAAAACACTGGTTCTTAACCCAGGGTCCGGTGTTGGGAGCTCTCTGCCATCGAGTTACGATCTCGACAGATGCTTCCCTCACCGGCTGGGGAGCGGTAATGGAAGGCCGCTCGGTTCAGGGTCGGTGGATGAGTCATCATCTTTCTTGGCACATAAATTGCCTGGAGATGATGGCCGTCTTCAATGCGTTGAAGCAATTCCTCCAAGACCTGAGGGGCCATCATGTGCTCGTCCGTACAGACAACACATCGGTGGTCTCTTATCTGAACCGTCAGGGGGGTCTGCGGTCGCGTCCGCTTTGCAAGCTGGCGCACCAGATCCTCCTGTGGTCTCTGGGGAAGGTACTCTCCCTAAGGGCAGTGTATATTCCTGGGGACCAGAATATTGGAGCAGACATCCTGTCGAGGCAGGAGCTGAGTCCAGGGGACTGGAGACTCCACCCCGAGGCGGTGGAGAAAATTTGGGAGGTTTACGGCCAAGCAGAGGTGGATCTGTTTGCGTCTCAGCATACGACGCACTGTCCACTTTGGTTCTCCCTTACTCACCCAGCCCCCCTGGGGCTGGATGCCATGGTGCAGACGTGGCCGAGGCTACGTCTGTACGCATTTCCCCCTGTTGCTCTGCTCCCAGGAGTTCTGGAACGAGTCCGCCAGTACGGAATAAGCCTACTGCTAGTAGCACCACGCTGGCCGAGTCGGATCTGGTTTGCGGACCTGATCCATCTCTTAGACGGTCCTCCCTTGGAGATCCCAATCAGGAGAGACCTTCTGTCTCAGGCCGGGGGCACAATATTTCACCCTCGACCAGAAATTTGGAACCTGTGGGTTTGGCCTCTGAGGGGGCCCAACTCATAGAGAGTGGTCTCTCAGCTGAGGATGCTGAGACCATTCTAAGCTCCAGAGCTCCAGCTACTAGGAAACTATATGCGCTTAAATGGAGAGTTTTTTCTGTATGGTGTCACCGACATCAGTGGGATCCAGTTAACTGTTCTGTGAACACAGTACTCGAGTTCCTGCAGGAGCGCTTTACGTCAGGTCTATGTCCTTCCACGCTCAAGGTCTACGTGGCGGCCATTGCGGCTTACCACGCCCTGGTGGGGGGTACATCGTTGGGTCGAGACCCCCTGATTACACGTTTCCTTCGTGGCACATTGAGGCTGAGGCCTGCAACTCGCACTAGGGTGCCAGCTTGGGATTTGGCAATAGTACTAGAAGGCCTGTCTAGGGCTCCATTCGAGCCCTTAGATTCGGTTTCAGAGAAATTTCTTACCCTCAAGACTATCTTTCTGCTAGCTATTTCTTCCCTTAAGAGAGTTGGAGACCTTCAGGCCCTTTCGGTTTCCCCCACCTGCCTTGAGTTTGCACCGGGGATGGTCAAGGCATTCTTATATCCGAAACAGGGATACGTCCCTAAGGTGCCGACCTTGATTCCGAGGCCTATTGTGCTGCAGGCTTTCTGTCCTCCTCCTTTTACATCGGCGGACCAGGAAAGGCTGAACCTCTTGTGTCCAGTGCGAGCACTGGATACTTATGTTCATCGGACATCGTCAATGAGGAAGTCCGACCAGTTATTTATTTGCTTTGGATCACCTAAGAAGGGTCTTCCTGCTTCTAAACAGACAGTTAGTAAGTGGATAGTTGAGGCTATTTCACTTGCATACGAGTACTCTGACCTGCCGTGTCCTTTGGCGGTCAGAGCTCATTCTACGAGGGGTATGGCGGCCTCTAAAGCCTTACTATTTGGAGTTTCTCTTCAAGACGTTTGTGATGCGGCAGGCTGGTCCTCACCGCTCACATTCGTTAGGTTTTACAGCTTAGACCTGGATGCTGCCCCAGGTTCTCAGGTGCTTAGTGCTTAGTTTCAACAGACTGACACTCAGGTACTTGGAATTCTGGCGTTTTGGGTATTCTCGTTCCCAAGGCGTCAAGTGACGCATCGAGAGTTCCCTCGAAAGGGAACGTCTCAGGTTACGACTGTAACCGTAGTTCCCTGAGAAAGGGAACGAGACGATGCGTCACCCTGCCATACTTCCTGCTTCCCCGTGATCGGCTTGCTTCGACTTTTTGAAGCTAATGCCGCGTTTCACCGGGTGAGCCTTTATCCCTTCCTGGTCATGACGTCACCCGCCCGTGACGCTCATTTTTTCCATTGGACTAGTTGACATTGATGCTCAGACGCATTCACGCTGGGGGCGTTCCCAAGGCGTCAAGTGACGCATCGTCTCGTTCCCTTTCTCAGGGAACTACGGTTACAGTCGTAACCTGAGACGTTCGTTATAACGAGATACGTTTTCTTTTTTTTCTTTTTTCTCACCTTGCGGTTCAGGGCTTCCGTAACATTGCAATAAAAACATTTACAGACGTACAGACGGTAGCTCAGTGGTTAACGCAACAACACGAGCATCAAGGAGCTTCAATCGACCCGAGATCGAATTTCAATGTAGCATACATGATGTTAACCGATGTTGGCCAACAGCGTTTATATTTTACCTTCTTGATGCTTAAATAGCTAACTGTTTATAACAGTTTGCTTATTTAAAGTCAAGAGTTTTGTTTAATTATCATTACAACATACATTTGCTACATTCCTGTAGAACCGCAGCCGCTGCACAAACGACACAAACTGATGAAGGAAGATTGTCAGCCGATTGCATCAGAAAATGAAAATGAAGAAGCTCGTCTTTAGTCTGCTAAATTATTGTGTAATGTAAAAGAACACTAAAATTACTTAAGTTTGAAACCAAGTTTGAACATTTCAAGGTTTAAATAAAGTGTCGGGACAGTTTTTTTTTATTTAAAACAGGGTTGCATCGGGTTTAGAGTTTATTTCTTTTGCGATGCAAAATAAGAAACACTAGGCTAATCTTATTCTTGCGACATTTTAAATTTGTATTGCCAAAGAAATGACAGCTATATTAAACAATTAAAACAGTAGGCCTACAAAACGAAAATTGTCCAAAGCAACATAATTAAATTAAAAACATGCGTTTTTCTTTGCCTCTTTCGCGCTGGATCTCTTTTTAACACATTTATTTAGTCTCCCTCGCTGCGCGCACCGGGTCTCTCTCTAAATTAAACATTTCAGGGTAAAAACACATCATACAGATGATAATACTGTATATGTCGCTGCGTTACATGTAGCCTAGTGATATTTCTGTCATAAAAGTTTATTACTAAATATTTTATTATTTAAATAATTGATGAAATAAAACTAGTTTGGGCCAGCTTTTTCCAAGCAAAACTAAATATAATCTGAAAAAACGTTAATTTGTTAATTTGTTGTCATGAACAAAATGTTCAGCTCAATATTAAATTCTACAGGGATCTTTGGATCCTTAAAACCAGGCATGCAATTTGTGAATTAAGTTTTTTTTATTTATTTTTTTATTATTCAAATAAATATCGAAACACGGTGCTTCGTGGTAATGCTGCTAAATTAAATAACATGTATAGAATAATTATGAACTTAAATGAAACAATATCGCAACATTTCGACAAATACATCATTTGATCTGTTTTTACATTTTAATTCAGGGCGATTTAGCCTGCTACATTTAATCAGAGCGAGATTTTCACCCTTGTCTTGTCATTTTCTCATTGGGAAGCGCTTACATAGGCTACATGTTTGAGTAGATCCTCTGTACCTCTCGTTTTCATACATAATCAGATAACATTTATTAGCCTGAATATTTAGACATTTAAAGGCTTTAGACATAGCCGATTTCTTATAGTGACTGAGCTGAAGTGGCTTTCGGTTCATTTTTGTGACGCGAAGTTCCCGGAGAGACGACAGAAAACTTTTGTCGTTAGCAAAAGTTCGAATAAAACCCGACTTTAGAAAAATGCATAGGGCCACTCGGCGTGGTCTGCCAAAACACTTAATTATAAACTTCAATATTTCATTCAAAATAATCTCAAAACGCTTTGTGAAATTTTAAAATCCGTGCATGCATTAAGGCCACTTGAACTAATGAACAACTGAAACGCTGGTTTTGATTTTATTGTTTGTCGTTTAAACGTGCCTGTTGCATATCTCTATTTTATATTTGATATGGTCTATTGGTGAAGTAGCCTAGCATTGATTACTGTGGAGGGAGGGATGTGGGGATTCAAATAATTCAGCAGAAGCAGGGATGTTTAGACCAGAAGGAAATCCCCGTCCCCCCTGGCAAATCACACTTTACTTAAAACCATGTTTTTTTTAAAAAAACTCTAGGTTGTAGGGAATCAAAAAAAATAATAATAATAGGCCTAATTAAAAAAAAATAAAAAAAAAATATATATATATATAGTAATTACTTTTTTTAACTGCTTTTGAAATTACGATTGGTAGCCTATTATTATACAGATGCAAAGTCGTTCTGTTGGATACTATTGTTCCTTAGTGTAAAATGGAAATGCATGGTAATTTTATTTTATAAATATAAGCAAAAAAATTTATATATGGTGTAACAGAGTTTTAGAGCTAGACAAATCTCTCTGCATTAATAAATATAAAATTTACAGTAGACCATGTTTGATCGAGATTTGAATCCGTGTCACCTTGATGATCAAACCGTAAGTTCTACCGCTCGGCTATGAATTTACTCACTGAGAAATGCCAAAGAGTTTGTTTCTCACATGAGCGAGAAAACGTTTTGTCGTTAGCCTGTGAGTGTAGGCCTACTTTAGCCTACATGAATAAAAGTAGACCTTTTACAGTTTTAAAAGATGATATCTTATCTGTATGACCAACAATTACGCAGTAAGTTCTTTTAGCTGTTATGAGAAAAATAAATTCAAATGAACGCGCCGCCGCGTTTGTCACACTCTAATTCAACAAGCCAGAATAAAGCCAGATTTAGAATAATGCATAGCGCCACTCGGCGTGGTGTGCCAAAATATCCTAATTATAAACTTCAATATTTCATTCAAAACCATCTCAAAAAGCTTTGTGACATTTTAAAAAGCCGTGAATGTATTAAGGCCACTGGAACCAGGATCGTAACTGAAACGTGCAGCATGTCTGAATACAGGAGCAGAAGCGCTGGTTCAGATTGTATTGTTTGTTGTAATATTTGTTTAAAAATAAATGTTTGTTGTAGGCTTATTTGCAAATTACCATAACTTGTAGAATTTCATCCTTACTGTTAATTGACATTAGCCCCACTTACGTTTTGATAGATGTCCCTTTGCGCCACCTGGCGGTCATTTCGCGAAAGACTTTGAAATGCGACTGGTTTATTTTTATTGTATTGGTCTACTTTAAAAAATAATACTTTATAAGACATTTATGGAAAAAGACCATTTTATTTTCAAGATGTTTCCAACTCAAACTTTGAACCAATTCTGCAGAATTGCCCATACAACCTATTTGACCAGGATTTGTTTCCAGGTATGACTAAAAATGTGCTTTTGGCTTTCATTTATATTTTGATTGTTTGTATATATATATATATATATATATATATATATATATATATATATATATATATATATATATATATATATATATAATTTATTTATTGTCCTTGCATTCTTTCTTGTGTGACACCCCTGAATGAAAGGCTCATTATTATGCAGAGTCATTGTCTGCTCAGGTGAGAACCACTTAATTATTCATGATAGGGGTTGGGCCGTTCACGCCCATCCGCATATTGCCTTTGCAAACAAAAAAATGTTTTTCACAATTTAAAACAATCTATTGTTTTATGTGAATGATTAGACAGGATGATTTTCAGATCATTTTGAAGACTAAACTCTAGGCGACAACATCCATTAGTCAAAACTCTTGTGGACACATATTTAGTGTGTGTTTTGTGGCCTTATTTCAGAAACTTTATTTTTTAGTTTTTTCAATAACCATGCATAAACAATATTCTCTCAAAAATACAAACATGTACAAACATGTTGCTAACATATTATGGTAGCCCTGTTTGTGCTAAATAGAGTGTAATTACACCAGTGCCATTAATATGTTTCTAAGCAACTGAAAAAAAGCACAAATGTCAGGGCATGTCAAAACATCTCAAGGACCCCAAAAACACCTCAGACCTCAGAGGGTTAACAGCAATTATGTTCACAGAAGCACAGCGACTCGATTTAGCATTTTACTTATGTTAATTGTGCAATATGCTACAAATCCATCTACTGTGTTAAAATACAACATGACAAGGACTATGATCATGACACAGACTGAAATACAGAAAAAAATATATGTATGTATTAATAGGGAAAATATTACATTTCTGTTCTGTCATTTTTAGTGTAAAAAAGGGCTATGTGCACAGAGCATTTAGAGTCCTCCATGTGTGTTTGGCAAATGTGACCTTAACGATTAATTAATGTAAATAATGATTATGGAAATTCATGAAAATTTATATTCCTACCATTGGCACAATGTTTGGTGTAAAAAAAGGAAGATCATTTAAATAGCTCAAATTACTCGTTTAATTTATTAAAGTTTAATAATAGGCAATTGTACATAATAGCAGGTGAGAAGTGCTTGTTTTGTAAACCATAAAAACACAAGGAGTTAACACTGTAAGAGCATACTCAATGACTCAGTGTCATACTATTTCTTACTGACCTCAGGATTATGGCTTTTTAGACCTTGTTAGTTCATTCATGTGCTATTTACCTCTCTGTGTTCAGAAGCATTAGCAGTTCCCCTCTGAGGGTAGAGGTCAATAATCCACAAGAACATAAATATTGGTTACTACCATCATGTACTGTAAGTGCACAAGGTGACACAGCATGTGCAGTCATCTCAGCTTACTATGTGTTCCTCTGACAGGAAAAACAAGTGTGTTTTTGATAGATTTAAGGTTCCATGTGCCTCATTCCAGTCCTTCTAGCAATTAGCATTTGAAAGAACAATGACCCAGCGCTGAGGGACACAAGGATCTCTCATGTTTTTTTTAGCATCTTTGTCTCAGAAGATATAGCAAGAATAGGGGGGGAGTATAACAGAGTTAACCAATAAGTGTATACCTTATATCATATAGGAATATGATACATTAAATAACAACTCCATATATGGTCAGTTTCTGGCTAGATAACCAAATATATGTTATATGTTTGGATCCAGAAGGACCCTTATGGCGCTTTTCCATTACCAGTACCAGCTCGACTCGCCTCAGCTCGGCTCGACTCGGCTCGCTTTTCGCTCCGTTTTCCATTGCAGAAAGTACCGCCACAAATAGTACCCGATCGTCATAGCGACGCCTTTCGTTCCTGTTGCCCCATCAAGCTCTCGCTGGATCCTCTCTTCGGCAACCAAACAAAGGAATGTCTGCACCTCCTCGTTTGACCACGGCGTGTTCTTACGAGTTGCCATAATAATAGGCGCACATAATAATAATACAATAATAATAACAATAATAGCACAAGCGTAGTTACGAACTTCCGCTATTGTCAGAAGTCGGCATATCAGTTTCCGGTTTACGACTGTTCATCCGCATCCGCTATAAACAAACAAGATGAGTGCTGCTGTTGTACGAAAAAAAGAGTTCTTAAACAGATCTAAGTTTCTAAGAACTGTAGGTGGATCTATCATCTAACGCCCGTTTCACACATACCCCGTTTGCAGTGCAGGAGCAACTCGTGCTATAGTGCTATCACATGCATTTGCAGTGAATAACTGATCTGCGGCTGTACCACAAACACATACTTTTCTTTGATTTATCCCGGTCTTCACAGTCTTCAGATGACTGAAAAATAGTAGTAGTATCGGTATTAAATGCATTTATGGTGAAAGTACTATTTTTTTAGGTCAATCTTTGTCCATTTTGACCACGAAACTTGCAGTGTCACTTTAATGCAGCACAACAAAAATAGACTCGTTGCGGAAACGATCGCTGCACTGCTGTTATAGCTACGTGCCGCATCTGGAACGGTGTGAAAAGAGAAAGCCCTAACCTGTTAACGTGGTGCGTTAGGAGCACTGCTGTGTGCCACTTGCTCTGCTTCAAGTCGCTAACAGCCATTTGAGCTTCCACCGCTTCCCGAAAAACACCAACCTTCGTGCGCAGTGGCTGCACAAAATAGACATTTTGGGCGACGCGCAAAAAATAGTAAGTATGTGTTTGTGGTACAGCCGCGGATCAGTCATTCACTGCAAATGCATGTGATAGCACTATAGCACGCGTTGCTCCTGCACTGCAAACGGGGTATGTGTGAAACGGGCGTTAGATGATAGATCCACCTACAGTTCTTAGAAACTTAGATCTGTTTAAGAACTCTTTTTTTCGTACAACAGCAGCACTCATCTTGTTTGTTTATAGCGGATGCGGATGAACAGTCGAAAACCGGAAACTGATATGCCGACTTCTGACAATAGCGGAAGTTCGAAACAACGCTTGTGCACGTAGCCTATAGTAGTAAGTTTAGTAACTATCTCTGGCCAAACTATTTAAAAATGGCGGGGTTATTTATTCTGGATACTCCATCTGGCGCGTGCAATGATGACGCAGATTCTCTGTGACCAATCAGCAGTCGGCATTTTCACGTCACATTTTAGTATCGCCTTAGCTCGCCTCAGCTCGCTTAGAACCTCGCCGGAGGTGGTACGAAAAAAGTACCCGAAAGCAGGTACAGGTACAACTTTTACACAGTGGAAAAGCAAACAAAGGCGAGTCGAGTCGAGTCGAGCCGAGCCGGTACTGTGTAGTGGAAAAGCGCCATTATACTGCTTTAGAATAGAGAATGGGAGACCCTTCCTCCATTCAAACAGAGGTCCACATAATGAAGAACAGATGTTGCCAGTACCTTCCTACAGAACAAAGAAATATTTCTCTGTGATATACAGCATGCTGAGACTATCATACAAGAATTTCTAACAGTTTTATAATTAAAATTAAAATGCTGTCAGTGTTTTTTAAAGGGAATGTTTAAAGGAAGCCTCTTGTTGCTCATGTATAGCATATCGCCAGTGATGAACAATTATTCTTAATGGCTTAAATTTGAAGTTTACACGGAGATGATAACATTTTTCAAAAAATGTGGAACCTATTTCAAGGTTTGCATTCTCGAGCCACTAGGCACTGTTGTTGTGCAAATGAGTGGGCCGGCGCACGTTAAGGGTTTTCTGTTAGAACGTTGTAGTGTAAGTGGCTCCCAAGTTAATAACTATTGATCTTTGCAACGAAAGTGAATCAATCAAAACTAACTTTAGCTGGACAATAGGTTTATTCTAGAGCTGCTGTCAACCCAAAACAATTTCTGTTACTTTAATATCCTATTATCACTGTAAAGCTGCTTTGAAACAGTCTAAGCGCTATATAAATGAAGGTGACTTGACTTGAATTTAGTAAGCACACTACCTTTTGCAGGAATAGTTTTAAAGGAATAACCGAAAATTATATTTCTGTCAGAATTTAAATGATGTTCTTCTCTGGAACACAAAAGGAGAAGGATCATTTTTAAGAGGAGGTGAACATTCCTCACTTATTCCTTTAGTGTATTTTGAAATAAAGAAATCCGCACTGCTCTTGAATGATATGATAAAAATTATTTGACCCTACATAAGCTATTTGGGTGAATGGATGGACAATTTTTTTAACTGTCCTGACCAAGTGTCAATCTGTGGCATGTACGACTGGTGAGCAAGGTCATTTTTATACATTTGCAAATATATTTGTAAAGAATCAGGTTTAAAATCAGCTAAATCATGTCTAAAATGTTTAAAATGGTGAGGGTCAATGCAAAAATTGCACAGACTGTGTACATAACTGTCAATCTGTTGATGACTGTCGCACTACGGCCATAAATAAACCTCATCTCTTCCCACACGCAACATCCGTCTCAGGGACTGCTGTGTGTCACACATGCAGCTGTTTATAACTCCCAATTAAAGCTGTTCTTCTGGAAGTAGAAACGGTTGGGTTATGAGTCAGGAGCCCGTTTTCATAATTACCTGAAAATAATGGAACTAAATGATTATCACGAGGTTTGATTCTGGTAACATTCTTGAAGACAACATTTTTTGTTAATATTTCGGCAACACTACTTAAAACCCCTATGTATGATGCATTATATCTTTTCTTAAATAATTGTAACCAAAGTTAAAATGCATTATAAAATTTGCAGATTATGAAATTGGTTGTTTTATTTATTTATCATATTATACTTTTTAAAGATTGTTCAATGATTAGTTAAGTATTATAATGTTTTATAACCATAGTTACAATTATCCAAGAGACTATACAATGCATTATAAGGTGCATAATTAATGCATTAAAAATACTTTTATAATGCATTTAACAAAGGCTTTAAGTAAAGTGTTACCAATGTGTTTTGGTAGTATTCATAATCAGTAACACTTTACAATAAGGTTTCATTTGTTACATTATTTAACTACATTAGTTAAAATAAACTAACGATAAACAGTACACATTTAGAATTTATTAATCTTAGGTAATGTTAATTTCTACATTTACTAATACATAAATAAAATCAAAAGTTGTATCTGTTAACATTAGTTAATGCACTGTGAACTAACATGAACAAACAATGAACAATTGGATTTTTATTAACATCAACAAAGGTTAATAGATTGTTCATAGTTAGTTCAGGTTAACTACATTGCCTAATGTTAAAAAATGAGACCTATTGTACAGTGTTACCTCATAATCTGTATTATGCATTTTGTGAAGTTTGAAGAAGATGAGCCAGAAGTGCATGAAAACGTGTGTGAGGATAACATGTCAGAGACAAGGAGATGAGTTATTTTAACCACATGGGAATGTACACACAATGTAGAATATGTTCTTAAATGAGAGGCTATGAAAAACGTTGACTGAAGTATTCTCTATAAGGAGGACTTTTTTTAGCATGATCAAATTTAAACATATATGTTAAACCACCTTGTAGGGATACATAAGTTTCTTTGGTCAGCATATACTTTGTGTATGGACTCGGAGAAAGCTGGGTATGAAGACATCTCTTCAGTAAAGTGCCTTCCTCTGTTGTCTTGACAATTAATAATTACAAATGAGAGATCTCTCGGCAAAATAACTAGTGTTCAGTCCTGTGATTCAACAATGGGGATGAGAGCTTAATTTTGAGTCTGTTAATGTGAATTGCACACAGTACTGAAATAATTTTGTTTCCTGAATGATTCTGGTTCTTTTATTATGATTTGGTAAAAATGTATTCTTTTAGACAAATTCATCTCAAATTAGGCTTTCTAAAACAGCTCACTGACTGATTGAATCAGTCAAACACTCACAAATCATTACTTCCGCTCACATGATCAGAGTCTATAAGAACCATCACTGTGTTAATCTCTAATTTATAAGATCGAGACTTTAAAGGGTTAGTTCACCCAAAAATGAAAATTAAGTCATTAATTACTCACCCCCATGCTGTACCAACCCCGTAAGGCCTTCGTTTGTCTTCGGAACACAAATGAAGATATTTATGATTAAATCTGAGAGGTGGATCACTCCTCCATAGGCTGCCTAAGGGAATGAAACTTGACGGCCTAGAAAGTCATTAAAGAAAATGTTTAAATATTCCATGTCGCAACAGTGGCTCAACTATAAGTTTATCAAGCGACGAGAATACTTTTTGTGCGGAAAAACAAACAAAAATAACGACTTTATTCGACTATTCCTTTTCTTCCTTGTAGGCCTGAAACGAGACTTCAAGAGATTTCCACGACGCGCACGCGCGAGAACTTAACTGAAGTAGTTGAAGGAGATCGCAATTCTCACGCATGCGTCGTGGGAAATATAGTGTCCCTTACCATAATTGTGTTTCAGCTCCTGAGGCTTTATGAACAGCGGTAAACTGTATTATATATATAGTAAATATGGCATCATAATAGAAGTCAATGCAATGTTTTTTTTGCCCTTGCAGTGTAAAAAACGGCATCCAAAGCATCCAGTAGTCGAGCATTATGAAAGTGTAACATGGTGACATAAGGCAGGACTATAAATGAGGAACTGTAAACCATTTAATTTATGGGTTCGGTTTTATCTGTATACATGGATCATTAAAACATGCTCAGTTTATTAACCATATGCTGCTCTCTGTGAACATTAACTTATCAGTAAGCAGCTGCAATGCAGTCCACTGGAGGCAAGTTGCAGAAGAACTCAAATGCAGTTTATTTATATCCAAAAATGAGCAAAACAAAGACTTGGCATGATCATTAGCATGCATAAACATAGAAACAACTCACCACACAGTTACTTGGACAATGCTAGACAAAGATGCATGGAAAACATGATGGCTTAAATACACAAGGACTAGTGACTAAACAAGACACACCTGTGAACATAATCAAGACAATTAACCAATGACAACAGGTGTGTTCGACATCAGCGAGGCGGAAGGAGCTGAAAACGGAGACGTGCAGTCGGACACTTTCTGCTTCCCGTAGTGACCGCTCACACTGTGTTTGCACACTTTACCACTGCTGAAGTGAAATAAATGCAATCTTTGTCAAATACAAAGACTTTTCAGATACATTTTCATTCAATGCTTTATGTACTGCTTAATACAGCGTCTGTATGTACAAGAATAACGTTCAACATAAACCGATTGTAGTGGGACGCACTGCTGCGTCCAATTAACCTAATGCGTTCGGGCGTGAGTTCAATCATAATGACGCGGGACCATATAAAAAGGGTTTTGAGTCACTAGGCTTGTTTGAGATGCGCATTTGCATCGCCTGAAATGTAGTCGAGAGTAGGCGCCTCACTGTTGCCAACTATTTTTCTAAGAAAAGTAGCTAAGGCCTTCCCTAAAAGTCGCTAAATGTCGCTAGATGACGGCATACGCTAATTAGCATATTAATTATGTCATCGCGTCGTACTTGCGTCCTGTCAGCCTAGTGCGTTTTCTCGCTAAATGAATGCTCTATTAAAGCTGCAGTAGGGAGGTTTGAGAAAACGTTGACTTAGCCTGAAAATTTGAACAAGTACAACTTCCAGGTCCCACCCCCTTGCTCTCTGCTGCGCTACAGCCCTCCCTCCACAGCTCGTCCTCCACAGCGGAGCCTGTCGTGAATGCGCAGGCTAGTAAACAGGCCCACCGATAACAGCGGATAAAAAGTTATATGGCAGATTCACTAATAGGGACTAAACGTCAATAATATGCTTTACATTGACTATGGCCTGCCCATTCTTTGACTACAAACTTGGTCCTCAAATCATTAAGTATTTTCCAATAGCCTACACGTAACTTTATAACGTTGCACTCTTTCTATAAGTTATAAATAGCTAGTAAGATAACGTTAATATAACGGTAACTAACGTTACAGTATGTAAGTAATTATTCTAGCGATATATAATGCTAGATAAGGTGTGCTAGTACATTATTTCAGCAACATGACAAGCCAGTGAATTAGCAGGTTTCAATTGTTGCTTAGCAGAGTGCGTGACATTTTATCTACATGTTAGTTTTGACACCGAGTCAATGGGCTCTGTGTAATTCTTTCTTTTTCGCTTGTTTTTCGTCATCAGTCTTTTTCCTTTTACCTCTTTGTTTTATGAGCAGGTGTCACTGGAGAATTGGCAGTTTAGGTTGTTTCTCCATCATAAGCACAGCTGCAGCACGCCGGCAATCTTGAGTTTGAACGACGGCTCGCGCTCCGGCGCTCGCGCTGTGCAAGAGAGGGGTGTGATCAGCGCGTACACGAGCGTGATTGACAGTGCTAAGACACTCCTCCTGGCTCTGATTGGTTGTTTCTGACCGGGAGCGTGTATTTCTTGCAAATGGCAATAGGACCACTGGGAGGAGCCAGAGAAGCTTGATTTTTACACAGATTATCTATCTCATATTCTACTGTCAGGGCATAATGACAGTTTTAACAAATACATGTTTTCAAAAGTTACCTACTGGAGCTTTAATAGGTATAATACAGCCGAATGTCAAATAAAGCGGTTTTCATTTCCTATCTTTTTTGTTGTCAGACAATAGAACGAGTAGCTATAATATAGTGAATGATTACATTTTTTATAGGCCTATGTGGAACATTATCTGAATTGAGAGAGTTAGAGAACCGGATGAACTAAGCTCTGTGATAGTGAGTGTTACGGTTACAAGTAATAACAAGCACAAGAAAAGAAATAAAATGAAAATGATCAAACTAAATTATTTAAATATAAAACAAAAGAAAATCAGATAAGTGATAAGTCCATGGAAAAAACACTGCTCATTCACGTCTGTCAGCGGCCGTGCGCTCCTCTCAGCCATTAGGGACTTTAAGCAACAGCTGCTGATAGAATGGCAACGGGAGCCGGAAGTAAACGGTTAACTGCCGTAGCTAAAGAGCGCAAAAATCACTAAGCAACAGTAAAGAGGACGTCATAGGGGATAATTTAATCATCAGACATAATACAAAAAATAAAGTGATTTTAAAAAGTAAGAGAAGGGTTGATTTAGGCATTTAATGATATACAGAAACGATTATAATGCCACATAACCTAAAACATAACATTAACTTTCTTAATCTGTCACGTAGTAACGACTACGGCAAATCAGCTGTTCTCCCGTAGTAGACGGTTACAGTAGAACGTCGCGAAGTAGCAGTTAATGTCGCGCATGCGCAATAGAACGACAGAATGCCGTTGCCGTTCCACCAGAGGCGGTTGCTTAAAGTCCCTAATCACTGAACAGGGGAGACGCATCTAGAGAGAGTGACGACAGGGAGAAAGCAAGAGCAATAGAACTGCTCGCAGGACAGTACTGGCAACATAAGTCGCTAAAAATAGCGACTAAGTCGCTAAAGGCGGGCATACACTGTGCGAATTTCGTCCGATTTTGAGCCGAATTCTGACTCGTGCAACTCTTTTTCGGGTCGGGGCAATTTTCAGCTTTGTCGTGCGTCGTTTGTCGTGCAGTGTTCGTGCAGTGTACAGGGAGAAACGAGAGGCTATTAACCTCTCCCGATCGGCAATCGGATGGTCGGATGAATTTCTGGCATGTCAGAAATTTTGGTCGCTCCTCGTGACTATATCGCACAGTTGAAGCAATTAGCTTATATAGACGACCCATACTAATACAAAATTACTTTAACTTAAAAGTTAACTAATATTAACAGCTTTTAATTAAAAAAACGACACAAACCGTCTTTGACAATCCTACCTCAGACCAAAACACGGCAAGTTAAGTAAATTAAGCCTAATACCATACAGCAAAGGAGAGTATGGAGGAAACAGATCATGTATGTTCATGTAACAACTCACAACTCCTTTATAATTTTGGATTGGCAACCACGTAAACACATCGTAATGCATAGCGTAAGCTACATTTAAAAGCAGAAAAACAGACCCGCTGTGAAATATTAAACACAATACAACTAACGTTACACAAATATGCCGCAAGTTGTGCCGCCTGGCCGTCAAGTGTTTCATCGCATGCGTGGTACCGATAGTGTAGGAATACCGTGACGTTTTCTACTATGTAATTACGCGCATGCATGAAACGGTTCGTGCAGGTGGAACGGATCGTGTACCGACAGACCGCACTCGGACACATTTCTAACCGGCATGCATCTCGCGCTGATCACCGGTGATGATCGGTTCTGCGCAGATTTTGCTCATCTCAAACAAGCCTACTGTTTACATGGGTGTCATCTGCGTGGTGTCATTGCCCGGGCACCGCCCCTCCTGGTTCCTCATCCGTTCTCGCTTGGAGGTATGTGTTTGGCTGACTAGTTCAGTGTTTCCCAACCCTGTTCCTGGAGGCACACCAACACTACACATTTTCCAACTCTTACTAATCGATCACACCTGAATCAACTCATCAGCTCGTTAGTAGAGACTCCAAGACCAGAAATATATGGGTCAGAAAAGGGAGACATCCAAAATGTTCACTGTTGGTGTGCCTCAAGGAGCAGGGTTGGGAAACACTGGACTAGTTAAACAGATATGCGTGATTTCATGTAAACAACTATTCCGTTTTAGCTTTCAGGATGAATCGCGGCTGTGGGCTGTTGGCAGCTGCTACTCCCCTCTGGCGTTCCTCCTTTATACACCCGGATTCCTGCTGCTTTGTACACTCGGATTCCTGATGTTTTGTACGTCCAGACTTTTCCCGATAATAACATTTCGCATCAACACGTGCACTCGATTTATGCGTCTTGTGTGACGCCTGCTCTACAGTACTCATCCTTTTGATCTCTGGGTTGTTTCTCCAACTAGCCTTTTAAATTGTGTGATTTGCTGTTTATATATATATATATTTTCTGTGTATTTATTTATGAATGTTCTGGTTTGTTGATTTAATGTTTATTAATTGTGTGTCTTGTGGTTAAGTCTCCTTGTTGTATGTTGAGACCCAAGCTGTAATTTCTGCTCTCATTGCAGGAGACGAGGCTTCAAGGCAGGCCGCTAGTAGGCCCTCTATGGAAGTAAAATAATGTCAAATGTTTTTGAAACAATACCATATTCACCTTTCATATTTCACTTCCAAAATGTTCAAACTGTTTAAAAATACAACCTATAATATTCAACATGCAATTTTCGGTCCATTTTATTTCGCCTTGAAAATTCGCTTCCACAAATTCAGTGGTTCAAATTCGACAGTAAATTCAACGTCGACATCCAGGAACTGCAGGAAAAGCAGTAGATTACCGATCATAATCTCCATCTGCTGTAGTCGGCTTTACCAGCAGGGCGTGTGTTGACAAGCACCAAAGCAACAGGAGAGGCCTTCACAAAACGTAATTTGCTGAAATGGACAGGGCGATGAGTACGAGTTATAATTTATGTGTGTGGAAAAGGTTGATTAACCCTTTAGGCGCCAGAGGTTTTTTCCTAAAACGTTCGATTTTGACATCTTAATTTCAAAAGGCTATATCTTAAAAGTGATAAAAGATAGAGACTTTCTGTAAATTAGAGAAATATTAAGGATGACCCAAAGTTTATGTAGGGATTACATTTTCCCATCTAATTTGCATATTATGACGTCATATGGTGGTGGCAATCTTGGATTATAGAATTTTCATGAAAAGTCACATGTTTAAATGATAAAACACACGAGCGTTTACTCAAGTGTCTTATGAGACTTATTTTTACCTTAGAACACTGCTGTTCTAAGGTAAAACACTCGAAAACACAAAGCCAATGTAATCCTGCTCTTAGTTACCCTGATGCCATCTTATCTTATATTTCATTTGCTCGTTTGTCCCATAGAGCGCGTTTCGTGGCGCGCCAGCCACAAGATCTCTCCCTATTACAGTTGCCTGATTCTCCGATTGACATTCTGAAGGAGAATGATTTTGACCACTCCATTATGTTTTGTTTTTTATAAAGCCTTTCTTTAAAGTGAATTTCGTTTTTAATAAATTGTATCTTAATTTCAATCAATGTTTGATCAACCAATTTAATAAATAAGAAGCAAAGCAGACATATAGGCATATAGGCATAGGCATAGCAATCATGAAATTTTTGCATTGCACATTTCTCACAGGCATGATAAATACATCAAGGTAGAAATGTCTAGCCTACTTTTAAACGAAACAATTCAAAACGAAAATAAATGGACTACTCTCGGATAATGTAATCCGTATGAAATGAGCATTTCTCTCGGGGCGTTCACTACTGCGAAGATGGCTCCAATACGACGCGCTCTCCATTATGGACAAAAAGAGCGAATAAAATAAGATGACAAATAGATAGGCTACATAAGAGCAGGTCAGGATTGCACTGTCTGTTTGCACATGTGCATCAATCGGAGTGTCTGGTAGATTAAAACAGTGAGAGATCGTGTGGCTGGCCCAACGCTTAGTAAGAGCCACGAGACGCGCTCCAATACGGGCAAAGGAGCGAATAAAATATACGATAAGATGAAAAAATGGTAAATAAGAGATGGATTGCACTTTATGTGCTCTCATTGGAGTGTCTGATTCATGTAAACAGTGAGAGATCTTGTGGCAGGCGCGACGCTAATAGGTGACGTGACGCGCGCTCCAAATGGACAAAAATATATAAAATAAGATGGCAAATACCCCTACTGTAGCCTACGCAGCCCTGGATAATGGCGGAGACAATTCACGTTATAACAGGGAGATGACCAGATATCATGGTAGAGATGTAATTTTTAATTGCTGAATTTAATTTATAATTGTAATTGGGTTGTATTTAATGATGCTATATTTAAATAAAATTGCCTTTGCCAAAACCCAGCCATCAATTTAGTATTCCGTCATAGTGACTAAAACAAACAATTCACTCTGTCTCAGTGTATTACAGTTGTTTTACTAAAACTTAATATCAATGCCAACGGCGAGAGAATTTAGTTTTGCAGTGGACAAATCACCTTACTTTGCACAGGGGTAAAAATAAGTATCATAAGACACTAGAGTAAACGCTCGTGTGTTTTGTGTCTTAATCAACCTTTTCCATACACATATAAATTATAACTCGTACTCATCGTTCTGTCCATTTCAGCAAATGACGTTTTGTGAAGGCCTCTCCTGTTGCTTTGTTGCTTGTCAACACGCGCGTGAACCCCCTGCTGGTAAAGCTGACTACAGCAGATGGAGATTATGATCGGTAATCTACTGCTTTTCCTGCAGTTCCTGGATGTCGACGTTGAATTTACTGTCGAATTTGAACCACTGAATTTGTGGAAGCGAATTTTCAAGGCGAAATAAAATGGACCGAAATTTGCCTGTTGAATATTATAGGTTGTATTTTTAAACAGTTTGAAAATTTTGGAAGTGAAATATGAAAGGTGAATATGGATTATTGAATTTTGAATATTGAAAATGTGTTTGAAATGTTTTTAATTGAAATATTCACAGCTTAAATATTCAACCATGTTGAATTTCAGCCCATAAAAATGCGAGCCTTAAAAATACAATGGATTAAAATGCAAGCATGGTTAACGCAATGCATATTTTTTTTCAATTGGTGCAATTCAACATGCTTTTTGTTTCAAAAACATTTGACATTATGTTACTTCCATAGCCCTCACGTGCTGTGGTGGAGGTTTGTCACTGAGTGCTGTGCGTTCATGCTTGACCGTATTGGAGTGTGTGTGTGATACCTGTACACAGGGTGGTAAGAGTGATTTATAGGAGCCTTGTGCTCACTAAAGTAGTGTACCTGCCATTGTTAAGCCTCGGCTTCCTCCTTGACTTGAGTGTTGCATGATGACCCAGTCTTTTCATGTTGTCTTAAGATTGTTGTTGACTATGATAAAATGTTTTGTATCCACGTCTCCGGCTCTTCCTCGATAATAACGTTCCTGTGTGTCCTTTTTGTGGGTTAAATTCATGAGTATTAACATTTCCCTGATAAACAGGCTGGCGTAGTCGTGCATATGTAGAGGTAGTCATAGAGCGCCTCAGCTTAAGCGGCCCCCGCTACACTATATTATCAAGTGGGGTCTATGTTATTTTGATAAACATGACACAATATAACATCGGGGCTACATGAAAAAAAAAGATTTTACTGTTATAAAAAAAACAGATTTGTGAGCATTAGTGGAACTGAAGGTGTACTTCAGTATTTCAGAAACTCTTGCGGTACTTTGATGGCATACGTCACTGTCACGTGGCGTTGGCACTGTCTCAAGTCGAGACACAATTTCTTACCGGCACTGCTTTAAGTCAGCCGCTGATCGGTCTGTGCAGCACAGTATGAAGTCGAACAAGCCTAATATGACACAAGAGACTAGGGAAGCAAATGGCGGAGTCACATGACAAGACAGGAAACATGACTGTAACATGAATCATGAACCCCCCCCCCCCCCCAAAAAATTACATTACAGCAGTAAAGAATGTGGTCTTGTTGTCATCCAAATCGCTGTAAAACTTTATCATAAAGCTTTATGATTTCGGTTTGTAGTTCAGCACATATAGTCACCCAATCGTGTATCATACTTATTTGTTATTTGTACATTCATCGTCGCTTTTAATCTGATTCTATCAACTGTAGAAAGGTCATTCAAAATCTATTGAAAGACATTAACTCTGTGTAAGATGGCATAGCATTTTGGCACTCAGGATCCCCAGGGAAGTGCTTGATTTGTGAGAGGGAAACAAAATTGATGGGGGTCATTTGGATACAGTATATTGACTGGACTTGTCCATTTGTGAACGTTTTACACTTTAGAATGCAATTTCTGCTCATTTTGCCAATGTTGTGACTGGCAAACACAGTTTAAACATCCACAGTATAACAAGAGCATCCCTTCGTGCTGTTATTATAGTGCCAAACAGCACTGTAATATGTTTCCGCTTGAACCACTTATAGGGGTCATATCATACATTTGTTTTTTCACTAGGTCCACTTATATACATTACTTAGTAAAGGTTTTTATTTAGTTATGTATTGAAAAAAAACATGCTAATTTTCCATTCTCTCTGACCCCTAGGACAAAAGATGGTTCGAATTGTTAATGCTGTGAGACTTGAATGTAAATGGCCACTTTTTCATGTGCATAAATGGTGGATTCCTCTTCATATAATTGCAGTCTTAGGTGTGTTGTCTTTTTTTTTATATGTGTAAACTTTATACTTTCAAATGATATAATATTAAATGTTTAAACTCTTTCATTGAGATTTAGAACAGCATATTCTGTCAGTTAAACATAGTGATAACTTAACCGCATACTGAACTGTGATTGGTCTTGTAGTCTATTTATTTGCATAGTGAAAAAAAAAAACTAGAAACTATAGAAAGCTCAAGTAGTGCATTCAGAAACCGTCAACAATCACATATATTCCACAACAACTACTTTTTCTCACTTTTACAGTAAAAGACCAGGTTTAATGTATTGTAATCTATTATGTCATGGTATTAATAAAACCGTAAGAAAGGGTACAAATTATTCTATTATTCTATTTCTTCAAATACAAGGTACAGTGATGGACTAGATATAGTGAGCACCAGGATTTTCCCCTGTGGCCACTGACTGGTAAAACCAAATGCATGTTCTCAGGAAATATTACAACATTTTAAAAGGAGAAAAGTTCAGAATGGCTTTACATTGTCAGGCTGGCCCACCTGAATGGTGGTGGATCCTAACATAGGTGACTTTTTTTAGAGACATAAAGCTCTTGGACAAATGGTAGACTGCCTCTAAAATGTCAGAATGTGTGTGATTGTGATTCACTTGTCCTTCTGTGTGATGGTTAGACTCGCACAGCCACTGTTTCTGTGATTAAAGTGTCTGTCACTGCAGGCTCTGCATTGAACAGATTGAACAGCACTGGGATACAATGGCTGGAGAAGTCATGGGATATATATATCCACTGTATCCCTGTTGTTCACATAACGTGACTTGATTCACTATGCAAATAAATGCAAGAATGCAGACCAATCACAGTTCAGTATGCGATTAAGTCATCACTATGTTTAACTGACAGAATATGCTGTTCTAAATCTCTTAAAAGTTTAATATTATATTTTTTGCAAGTATAAAGTACACATATCAAAAACAGACAACACACCTAAGACTGCAATTATATGAAGAGGAATCCACCATTTATGCACATGCAAAAGCGGCCATTTACATTCAAGTCTCACAGAAAACAACAGTCTCACAGCATCCCTCATGTGATTGTTGACAGTTTCTGAATGCACTACTTGAGCTTTCTATAGTTTCTAGTTTTTTTTTTGTTTTCTCTCTCTCTTCAATTTAAAAGCATAAAAGGAGGAATCAAATCACATTACCTTTCTGAAACGACGTATTGCAACTTTTACCCTTAGGACAACTCTTTGTTTAAAAGATTTTTTTTTTTTTTTTTTTACTTAGCTTGTTAAAAATAAAGAGAGACACACACAGGTACTGTTCATTGTTTCAGGCACATTCATAGAAAGATATTACAGTTGATTAGCATTGGTAAGAGGCAAAGCCCTGGAACTGACAGGAAGAAGCATTGATTAAGCAGGTGAAGTGAAATATAGTAGGTCTAAACATGTGCAGAAGTAGCACAGCAGTGCACAGTGATAAAGAAACAGCAGACAGACATTCTCATTTTAACACGGATGTAAATATAGCGAGAAATTGGGTTTCACTTTATTTTGGTCCCTTTAACACATTATGTTGACTATAAGTAATGTTGCACCTTCATGTCTACTGACTCTCATTATACTGTTGAGTATTAATAGACTGGTAGAGTTAGAATACGTTGACATTTAGTTGCAAAGTTACTTATAGTTAGTAGATTGTCTGTTGACGGACCGTCACAATAAAGAGTTAGCAGATATTAAGCAGTTGTAACAGTTAGTCCACTGGAGGCAATTCACGAGTTCACACGTACATAAAATCTAAAGTTGTATTTATGCGTATTTGGCTTGCTGTCCAGGGGAGGGCTCCGAGCTAGGAATTTTGCCCGAACCCAGAGTACTCCCCCTATACTGGGGTAGACCCAGCCGAGTGTGAGGTGATGGGGTGGTGGAGGGATGCTGAGACACTTGTCGTGAGACAGGAGGTGAGGAAAAGCTTTATTTATACCAGCTTCCTCTTGATCTGATTGATTGATTACCTGAACATGCTCCTCCCGGACTTTGTTACATAAAACTTAATGTTGTAGAACCCAAGTGCAGTTTATTTCCCAAACATGATCAAACACAAAACAGAGGCATGGCGTGGCATGAAACCATGGGCATGGGCATGGGCATGGGCATGGGCATGGGCATGGGCATGGGCATGGGCATGGGCATGGGCATGGGCATGGGCATGGGCATGGGCATGGGCATGGGCAACAGAGGTTACAGTGAAACAGTACTTGGCAAAGACACATGGAAAACGTGAGGGCTTAAATACACAAGACTAATGACTAAACAAGGGACACCTGTGAACAATGAAACAATGAACCAATGACGACATGACAACCCAGAACACATGGCAGGATCACATGACTAGAACAGGGGATCACATGACAGACATGAAATAAGAACATGAAACAAAACCAAAACGTGAAAGCAGTCTACTAATACTCTAAACGCTAGTTGACATTTTGTTGCAAAGTTTCTTATAGTCAACAGAATGTTCAAAAGGGATCATCAAAATAAAGTGTTACCAGAAATTGTACTTAACTACAGATACTATGTCAAAATGTTAATTACAATTCTAAGTCCTCAGCTAAAAAAACGAATTGAGTAATAGGTAAAAAGTAAAAGTAAACATTTTTGATTATTAAAAAGATTTTCAGTCGATTTTCTCTCAGCCATAGGCAAGATCAAGCTAGACCAAGCCAAGCCATCACTGTGGGGACTCACGGCAGCTGTGTCCAACATGATTACATTTGGCCTTCTGTACATTAGACCATTTCAGTGGTGGCTCAAGACCAAGTAGTTTTCTCCAAGGGGTAACTTATTTTGCACGATCAGGGTTACGCGCAGATGTCTTCATTACCCTAATGATGTGTACGTAACGAAAAACACTTGAATCAGGGAGCAGACATCCTGTCGAGACAGGGGCTGAAATTTACATTTACATTGAATCATTTAACAGACACTTTTATCTAAAGCGACTTCAAAGACTTACATACTTTTAAAGCATGTTGGTACAGTTGTTTTTGCAAGTTTTTAAAACTTTTCTAGGTGAAAGTTGACTTGTTTGCATCTCTGGAGACGTCGCACTGTCCACTCTGGTTTTCTCTCACAGATCCAGATCCACTGGGGTTGAATACCATGATTCAGACATGGTCGAGGCTGCATCTGTACGCATTTCATCCGATTGCTCTGTCCCCAGGAGTTCCAGCCTGGGGTTTGGCTGTGGTTCTAGAGGGACCCAGACAGCAACATAGTGTCCGGCAAACATCTGGGCCGTGTTGAATCCACATGAACCAGATGTGGCCCGGATCTGGGCTGACACTATGTTGCTGTCTGGAGAGTCATCCTTGCACCATTCTAACGTATTTAAACTGTTGCCTCTTCCTGCTTAGAGTTTTCTCGCGTAGGGTCAAAGCTATTCTTCACCCTATACTGAGCTATGTACTTAAAGTTCCTACTAATTTAGCATGTTCGGGAGTCTTGCAGGCATTTTATCCTCCTTTACTCAACTCTACATTTACTCTACACTAACGTCCATCTGCGGTAACGGAAAAGCATCAGCCACAGTGACGGAATTTACCTTTCTAAAGTCAGTACAAAAACGTAAAGACCCATCAGCCTTTGGTACCAGAATGCAAGGCGAGCTCCATGGACTTTTACTCGGAATAGCGAAACCATTCTGCGTTAAATACTTAACCTCACTTTTCATTGCTTCTCTCAGACTTATTGGGCAACGATAAGCATGTTGCTTGATTGCTACTGACCTCGATGACATGCTGGATGACATTAGTACCGGGAGGAACATCATTGAACAAACTCGGGAAACTGTCTATCAGCTTCATTACGTCCTCTCGCTCTTCAGGTGATAGATAGGATAGTTGATCGGGAAGCGAAGATAAAACCTTAGAATTTTCAAAACATCCTCCTCTTAAAGCTTCCATAGATACATTCAACCCATCGTCCGCAGTATCGGTAGGCAAAGCATAATCTAGCAATGAAACACGCTCAGTATTTAATTTAGTCACCAGTTCACAAACCAAATTCTCAGTGTTCTTTTTTGGTTCGACACAACAAAAATATGGTTTCAACATGTTCACGTGACATAAACGAGTTTTTCGCCTCCGTTCTGGAGTGTGTACGATATAATCAGTTTCATTCAACTTACTTTTTATCACGTAAGGACCGGAGAAACGCTCAGAGAGAGAAGATCCAAGAATAGGAAACAACACTAGAACTTTCTCGCCTGGCAAAAAATTACGCACAACTGCTTTCCTATTGAAATGTTTTTTCATTTTCTTTTGTGACAGAGAAAGTGCTTCCTTCGCCACAGGACAAGCATTGTGCAAACGTTCACGAGTACGTGATACAAAATCAAGGACGTTGGTCTTCGCAGACGAACCGTTCGGAGAAATTCCTCCTTTAACATTTTCAAAGGACCACGGACGTTATGTCCGAACACAAGCTCTGACGGGCTAAACCCAAGCGAGTCCTGTCGCGCCTCATACACCGCAAATAAAACTAATGGAACTCCATCATCCCACTCATTCCCAGTCTCTACACAATACTTCCTAAGCGCAGATTTTAATGTTTGGTGCCAATTCTCTTTCTCCAAAGCTCCTTGCGACTCAGGGTGATAGGCACTTGATACCACGTGAGACACTCCAAGAGCCTTTGACGAAGTACGGAAGACACGAGACACAAAATTTTTAAAATGCGATGTTCCTTTGCCTCTAGTCTGTTGCAATAGTCCTATGAGCCTGCATGCCTGTGAGCGACTTACTTCAGCCAGACAGAAGCTGATTATGTTTCCTCTGGGTATCCTTTATAGCTTCCATGGTACACTGTTATGCGTCAAATGGTGACATTTCATGATTCTACAAGTCCTTCAGATACGACCACGCAGAGGTATTCCCATAGCATCACAATACTGACGCAGTGTCCCGTTCCCTTCTCGGGGAACCAGGTTTACAGTCGTAACTGAGAAATTTTCAACTCTGTATCTCAAGATCCACTTTCCTGCAGAATTTAAATCCAACCCAAATCAAACACACTTGAAAAAGTTAATCAGTGTATTCAGGATTATTAGAAAGCTATACAGGTAGGTGTGTTTAATAGGGCTTGGAGCTAAACTCTGCAGGAAAGTGGTTCTCGAGTTGAGAACCCCTGCACTATACTGTCAATTAAATAAAAAATGTTTTGTGATTTTGTGTTTATTTTTGTGACATTTTTGTTTACCTTTGTACAATGTATTGGACACATTTTCCAACACATTGGACATGGACATGGATATAGATGCTTGTTTCTGCCACATAATAAAAAAGGTCATTGTGACGTTTTATCTCACTATTCTTTTTATGAAATTTTTCCTTGTATATGTTAGTTTATGTCACAATTCAGACTTATGGAAACTTGTTTCTGCCACAGAATAAAAAAAGGTCATTGTGACATTGTATCTCTGTTACGACCCAGCTCAAAGTCATAACAAAGGAGGACACTTCACAACATGGGTTTCAATGGAGAAAATATACGTTTATTTAAAATTAATGTCTAGGGTCAAAATATAAGGCAATAATAGTAAATATCAATACAACATCAAATCAATAAACTGTTGGAAATTAGGTTTGTAGAGTTGTGTAAATCATATGGGAACACAAACTCAAGAACCCACTCTTCAAATAAAGAAAAAACAAAAATGAGAGAAAACTAGCCAAAATCCAGGAGCTCCTTAAATAGGTTGCCACAGGGGCAGCTGATTTTGATTAGGGCAATCCTGCCCACCAAGGAGGAGTTAGTCCTAGAATTCTCACAAAAGAAACTGAAGTTAAAAACGGGCAGGGCAATCTAACAATCTCACTATTCTTTTTATGACTTTTATCTTGCATATGTTAGTTTATGTCACAATTCAGACTTTATAACTCACAATCGTAAGTTCATATCTCACAATTCTGAGAAAAAAAAGTCTGAATTTCAAGTTATAAACTTGCAAATGCAAGTGCAATTGCTAAAAAAAGGGTAATAATTGTGCAATTGTGAGTTACAAAGGCCAGACTGCAAAACAGAAAGTCACAATTACCTTTTTTATATTTAGCTATTCTGTGACAGAAACGATCTTCCATAATTGGATCCCCAATTCATGTCTAAATTCTGGTATTTACAGGGTATAATGATAAGTTATTTAAAAGCTTAACCTAACACCCTCAGAAGACATTCTTATTTCATCTTCCCTTTAACTCATTGATAAATATTTGCCTCAATAAGTTTTTGTTTTCTAAAATACAATTTGATGTTACCCAACGGATTCTTTTGTATCAGCGCAAAGCATTCAGATTCAGCAAGCATTATGCAGTAAACCGTTAACTGTGGCATTTTTAAGTGCAACTGCTGTTATCTGTAATGAAACGCCCACTGGAGAGACTCTGTCACGCTTCTGACAGATGCAGTGAAAGGGGACATGGTGTGCGCACAGCGGTTTAAGGAACAGTGCAATCACAATGTGCCAACACAACAATCCCTACTGTGTCTCAAGAGTCGCGTTTAAAATGATACTATCCCCAGTGCTTTATCACACTCTCTGTGACAGACATTTCCAAAAAGGAGATATTAATGATGCTCTGTTAGTGTGAAGAATTGACCCTGTAGTTCAGTGTGTCGTGTAGATAGTGCTTTCTACCGGGAGGTTAGATGCAGTATGATTATAAATGTATTTGCCTGTTTTGAAGGTGGTGCAATGCACTGCATCTTTGTTGGCAAAGGTTAAGTCTTCATCGAATTTTTCACTCTGGTCCAAAAACTAGTGAGCATGTGTATGCAGCATCTTAAATAGCCTCAGTTGACAACCAGATGAATATTGAGCTCAAAACTGGAAAGCATTCATCAGCTGGCAAGCTTTAATCAGGGTTAGCATGATATGCAGCAAATGATGTGATACATAAAACTTATACACACAAATTTGGATATAGATTTTGGAATTTGGAAAATAAGTGTGCTTAATTGTATTGAATATGCACTTGTAGTATAGTGTAGTAATGATGCCAAATTAAAAGTTACATTTTTTTCAAGTACATTTACAAATGTTTTAGTAATTTTTTTGTATTTTATTTTTTTGTCATGCTTTCAGGGGTTAAAGAGGTACATTTATTTTGATGTGTTGGCTAACATACTGAAGTACATCTAAAGTACTTGATTATAATTTTAAGTGTGTGTTATTCATTATTACATTCAAAGTTAGTTAATACACATTAAATGTACTAAACTGCAATTTCATCATTACTAAAGTGTGATTACAAACATATTCAAACAAATGACAAACAAGTTTCAATAGAAATGACGTTTACCATAAATGCTTGCCAATAGGCCTACAAGCATCAGTACACTTTAACCCTTAAACGCATACCTCCTGTCTTTAGTGACCAGGGATGTAATTTTCTACCCTCCCCTCATTATTTTTTCTTATAATTAGACATTAGCCTTCTTAGTATTCCTCAATCTACACAGTAAATTTGAAACCCGGAAATCAACACCAATAGAGTTAATTTCAACACTTTAAAAGTCTATATATGGGAACCACCCACAAAGTGTTAGTTCAACACTTTCAAAAGTGTTGCCTCTCGCAACACCGACACAGTGTTACAATGTGAACACTAAGAGTGTAAAATATTAACACCAATGCAGATAACAACAACACTGTTACAGAGCACTTACAATTCTACACTGTTCTGGTGTTGACCCCATCCTGGTGTTGATAGAACACCTTTTTACAAATAAAAACACTGTTTTCTTATTAGGGTTCTGCATTACCTACTTTAAAGAAATGTAAAATAAGATGAAAAATTATTTAATCTGAAAAGAATAAATTCACTTTGAAATAAACACATCACTCAATATTACTCTTTCAAAACTTTATTTCAAAACAATCCAGAAAGTTCAATTGTAACCTTAGTCTGGGATTATGGTAGAATTCTGTATTCATTGTAAAGTTAAAAATAAAGGCAAAATGTAAACAGTTGTTTTAACAAACTAGTTTATTAACGAACAAGCCCCTTTACATCATAGGTTAACTTTTAAAATAAATGAAGGCACAATATAGGCATTTCTGTCATCAGAATTATATGAAAGCTGCTTATCAAATGGTCTGTAATACTTCAAGTCCTGCACATGTCAGTGAATGTAAGTCCTGTGTCAGTGAAGTTGATTCAGTACCTTCGACTTAGCAACAGTACAGCAACAACATTCAGCAGATGAAAAACAGTTGCAGGATATGAGTGGATCAGTTGTGTCCAGTTGCTAACAGTAAAGTTCAGTGCATTGTTTCACAGAGCAGGAAAGGCTTTGCAGATCCAACTTTCTCAAAATCCTGGAGTGCTGGTTCCCTAGACAACACAAAACCAGACCAATTACAATTAATACCATTTGTGTTTTATAAATACAGCAAGTTTATGGTGGAAAGAGTTCAATAATCTTAGACTTTCGTGACTCAAACAAGAAACTATTTTGCATAGATTAAAGGGATAGTTCACTTTAAAATGAAAATTCTGTCATCATTAACTCGCCCTCAATTTGTTTCAACCCTGTATGAATTTCTTTCTTCTGCTGAACACAATGGGAGATATTTTGAAGAATGTCAGTAACCAAACAGTTAACTGGTCCCATTGACTTCCATAGTATATTTTATTTCTTACTATGGAAGTCAATGGGGCCAGTTAACTGTTTGGTTACTGACATTCTTCAAAATATCTCCCATTGTGTTCAGCAGAGGAAAGAAATGCATACAGGGTTGAAACAATTTGAGGGTGAGTATATGATGACAGAATCTTCATTTTAAAAGTGAACTATTCCTTTAAGACTTGAATTTACTGATTTCCAAGTAAATTAAAGACTTAATTCATCCAAAAATTTTAATTCTGTCATTAATTATTCACCCTTATGTTGTTTCAAACCAGTTAAGAGTTTTGCTCATCTTCGGAACACTTAAGATATTTTTTATGAAATCTAAATCTTTGTCCCTTCGTCGACAGCCTATTCAACTATCACTTCCAAAGCCATTAAAAGGTTTAAAGGAAATCATAAGTAATACAATGTGACTCAAGTGGTTTAACCTCAATTTTACAGCTTTTTTTTACGACAATTTTGACTCATCTTTATTTACAAAATATCAATCTACAATGCACGTTAACACAACATCTGCTCTCGCATCAACAATATGCACGAGTTGAAATGTTCTCATGAATGCATGTTGGAAATTAATATTTTATAAATTAAGTGGCAAAGTTTTTTTTGTTTTTTTTGCAGCACTTGCGTAGTTTAATAAAATGTATGTTAAACCACTGGAGTCACATGGTGTACTTTAATGATGTACATTTATACCTTTCCTGGGGCTTGAACGTGGAGGGACAGGAAGCTCTCAGATTTCATAAAAAATATCTTCATTTGTGTTGTGAAGATGAAAAAGTCTTACATGTTTGGAACGACATGAGGGCGAGTAATTAACGACAGCATTTCCATTTGTGGGTGAATTAAGCATTTAAGAATAAATTAGGTCACGCACCTTAAGAAATCTCACTAAATAGTCAGCCGCCGGAAGAATCTGTGTTCCCTTCTTGTGGCTTTGTGATGTTCGGAGCAAGTGATGGGCAGAGATTTCCCAATCAGTTGAGTCTAAAATTAAACAGCAAGAAAACCTCTACCGGTCAAATTATGAAAACAATTGGTTTGAAACAGCGCAGTCTCATCCCAAGACGTCATATAACTGACGTCTTGGGACGTCTTTTGACCATACGTCAATATCCGCCTTTTTAGGGTACCCTTAAACATCGGTTAGATGACGTTATCGGATCCTAACTGTACCCCAGACCTAAACCTACCCCTAAACCTACCCCGTCACCTAACTGACGTTAAAGGTAAAGCGTCAGTTGTATGACGTCCCAGGATCGTCATAAACCAACGTTTAAGGGTACCCTAAAAAGGCGGATATTGACGTATGGTCAAAAGACGTCCCAAGACGTCAGTTATATGACTTCTTGGGATGAGACTGTGTTATTTGAAATCTCATTTTAAGTAAAAAAGTAAAAAGATTTACTTTTGTAAAGTAATTTGACTGGACAAATTCAAAATGAGTGTTATGAAACAAATAATATCTAGTTATCCCAAATAGCAACAAAGCAATGATTATTTTTTATGTTTGTGCCTCATATGTTATCTGTTAAATCTCACCATCATCACCAGGTTCAAGTCTGTATAGTCTTCAAAAACCAAGCCTGGTTAGCCTTAGCCACTTGGTCCAACATAGAAATGCTCCTAGCATTAGCAAACACAAATAGCAAAATTTAATCATGAAAGCATATCAAACATCAACCAAAAGTTAATCTGATAAAAGCACTTTGCATAAATATTTAATCTGAAATAATTACTTACCCATTCTAAGAAAATTGGTCATCTAAATAAGGAAATAAAGTGACAATTTCACATGCATTGTTGGTTGCAGTTTGTGGAGTTGTTCGTCTTCAGTTATAACGTTACGCTAGGTGTGCTGGCAAACGAGAGAAAAATAGTTTGAGGATTTAAGATATTTGCAGACCACAAATATTGTCATAAAACAACATAACATTATAAAACACGCATTTTAAATGAGTTAAAACACTTACTCTGTGTTTTCACTGTTAAAAGCAAACTCCGTGTCTGCACTGCGTCACGACTCGAGTCAAAGAAGATGCAGGGCCTAGTCTGTCTGTGAGAGGTTTAGGCGCGCACATCACATAAATATTGTTACAAAACAATATAATGGCATGAAATAAGTTACTTGGTGTAAATTTGGTTAAAAACACTTAACTTACTTTCGGTGTTTTCTCTGTTAACGTCAACGTTCCCTCCTCCTCGTCGTCAGCTCCGTATTGAATCAAAGAAGATCGCCTTTGAAAAAGTTTCGGCTCGTTTAAGCGCGCAGAGCATTTAAATATCGCTATAAATCAATATATTATAAAATGCATATTGTAAATTATATACAGCACTTAAGTTAACTTACTTTCGTCGTTTCCCTGTTAAAAATCAAACCCATCCTGGTCTGCTCCGCATCGCGCGTCATCGAAAATGCCCCTCTGAGAACGGTTTAACCGTGCACAGCACATACATATTGTTCTAAAACAATATGATATTATAAAATGCATATATAAATGGGATAAAACACTTAATATATGCCTTTTCCCCCCTCGTATGCCTTGCTTCGCGAGTCAAAGAAAATGGCGCCTGTGAAAAATGTTTCAGCTCGTTTTGTCCCGCCCAGCTCGTAAATGTCCCGGATGTGACTAATAACACTCTTCTCGGTGTTATTGATTTAACTCTACATATTTTCACCTGCCAGAGGGTGCGGTTTACACTACCAGTGTTAATCCCTTGAAATTCAACACCAGAAAATGAACACTTTACTCTTAAAGTCCTTAACACCAGGATTTCAACACTGGAGATTTTACTGTGTGTCCATCTCTTTCTGGCCACCATGTACCCATCCTCTGATGGCTACTTCCAGCAGGATAATGCACCATGTCACAAAGCTTGAATCATTTCAAATTGGTTTCTTGAACATGACAATGAGTTCACTGTACTAAAATGGCCCCCACAGTCACCAGATCTCAACCCAATAGAGCATCTTTGGGATGTGGTGGAACGGGAGCTTCGTGCCCTGGATGTGCATCCCACAAATCTCCATCAACTGCAAGATGCTATCCTATCAATATGGGCCAACATTTCTAAAGAATGCTTTCAGCACCTTGTTGAATCAATGCCACGTAGAATTAAGGCAGTTCTGAAGGCAAAAGGGGGTCAAACACAGTATTAGTATGGTGTTCCTAATAATCCTTTAGATGAGTGTATATACAGGGTCAGTAGCGACCAGAGATATTTACTGTAGTAAAGTTTTTTTTTTTTTTTTTTTTTTCTGGAAACAATAAATGAATCTCTGATGACTCAATAAGTGCAATTCACCTTATTCCGTAAGTTGGCAATGTCTGAAACACAATGATGATATGATGTTTCACTCATAATTACTGCAGACATTAAACTAAAGAATACACAAGTATCATCAGCAAAACTTGAAATGGCTCAGGTATTTTTCTCTAGACCAAGCACTGTAGGCCTACACAATGTAATATTAGTGCCACTGTCACTTGATGGTGAATCTGGTGAAATATTGATTTTGAAGATGTTGTAAATGATAGTTTTGAGAATATGGTTGAGATTGTGAATATGAGCCAGATGTACTGGTGTAAAAAGCATCAAATTGAACTCTTCCAAGTTCCAAAAGGTAATGAAATATGCTTTATTTTATTATTTTGTTATGTTGTTAAAATACCAAGAATTTTATTCCATTGCAGCAGTTGGAGAGCCATCCGTGGTAGATATAGAGTGTATTGAAACCCCCTCGTTTTTTCACATTTTGTTATGTTGCTGCCATATGTTAAACTAGTTTTAAAAAATCACATTAATCTAGGTTTCTCCAGAGATGTTCGATTAGGTTCAAGCACAGGCTCTGGCTGCATGGGCCACTCAATGGCATTTACTCTATGGGTTGCTCCATTGAGCTTTCCTTCTACTCTGACAAATCTTCCAGTCCCTGCCGCTGAAAAACACCCCCACAGCATGATGCTGCTACCACTTTACTCTTGGGATGGCATTGTACACGTGATGAGCACTGCCTAGTTTCCTTTATGTATGTTGCTTTGAACTGAATATTCATGAGACACAGGGATTTTTAATGACCACAGAGAGTCAGGACCTCGGTTTAACGTCTCATCCGAAGGACGGTGCTCTTTGACAGTATAGTGTCCCCGTCACTATACTGGGGCGTTAGGACCCACACAGACCACAGGGTGAGCACCCCATGCTAGCCTCACTAAAACCTCTTCCAGCAGCAACCTAGTTTTTTCCCAAAAGGTCTCCCATCCAGGTACTAACTAGACTCAACCCTGCTTAGCTTCAGTGGGCAACCAGCCTTGGGCTACAGGGTGATATGGCTGCTGGTATAGTTTAACTACTTTAAACTACTTTTTTATCCACATTAATCTATGCACAATAATGACAAAGCAAAACAACTGTTTTGTGACAACTTTCCAAAATTTGTGAAATAAAAAACGGAAATTACATTCCATAAGCATCCATATCCTTTTCTGGGACATGTCAAATTTAGCTCAGGAGCATTCCAATTTCGCTTGTGGATGTTACTACACTTCAAGTGGAATTAACCTGGGCAAATTCAATGGTATGATTTCGGAAAGGCACACACCTATCAATTAAAGGTCTAATAGCTGAACCCGTTTTTTTGGAGCAAAAACCAAGCCATTTTAAAATGTTTCCATAATACGAGCTATTTTAAAAAGAATGCTAAAGTGTACTGTACTGAATGCATAAGTATAAATCACAAAGACAGGGGAAAACAAGATCACAAAACAGAACTCAAACACATTGAAAACGTGACAGAACCTCCCCCTCCCCGAAGGCACGTCCTCGCGCCATATAACATCCAAAGGGGTGGGCGCCCTGGAGGCTGACGTGGGCATGGTGGTGCAGGAACAGGAAGCCTCCAGGCCGGAGGTGGTAGCTCGGGGAACCGGTGAGGGACGGGCTGTGGACATGGCCATGGCGGAGCAGGCTGTGGGCGTGGCCAGGGCGGAGCAGGCTGTGGGCATGGCCAGGGCGGAGCTGTCGGACCCTCGGGCGGCCATGGCGGTGAGGACCACTCGGGCGGCCGTGGTGGCGAGGACCCTTTGGGCGGCCGTGGCGGTGAGGACCCCTCGGGTGGCCGTGGCGGTGAGGACCCCTCGGGCGGCCGTGGCGGTCTTTTTTTCAGGCCTCCGTGGGTCTTTGGCCGGCCACGGCGAAGGCGTATAGACTGACAAAACTGACACAAACACAGAAACAAACACCGGCTTAGGAACAGGAACAGACACCGGCTCAGGAACAGGAACAGACACCGGCTCAGGAACAGGAACCGGCTCAGGAACAGGAACAGACACCGGCTCAGGAACGGGAACAGACACCGGCTCAGGAACGGGAACAGGAACAGACACCGGCTCAGGAACAGACACCGGTTCAGGAACGGGAACGGGAACAGACACCGGTTCAGGAACGGGAACAGGAACAGACACCGGCTCGGGAACGGGAAGGGGAACAGACACCGGCTCAGGAACGGGAACAGACAGCGGCTCAGGATCATCAGCCACTAGAAAAGTAATGGCCACAAGGACAGACACGAACACAGAAACAAATATTGGCTCAGGAACAGCAGACACTGGCGCCGGCTCTGGGACAGCAGACACGGGCTCCAGCTCTGGGACAGCAGACACGGGCTCCGGCACTGGCGGGCAGGCGATGGGCACAGGCGCTGGCGGGCAGGCGACGGGCACAGGCGCTGGCGGGCAGGCGACGGGCACAGGGCATACCGGACTTGGAACTGGCTGGAGTGGGAGATCTTCCACTTGGTAGCTGGATCCACACGCCAACAGCGTGTGATCCACAAACTCCAAGAACATTTTCCGATTTTCCTGAGCTCCCGATTTTTAGGTCCTTCACCAGAATTATTTGGGCTAGTGGGTCCTTCAGTCTACCCCAGAAACTCCTTGTAAGTGCCTCTTCATTCTGAGTCACATCATCATAGAGGCCTATGTAAAGCCCTGCATATTCCTCCAGTGAGAGCTCATTCTGGCAGAGGATAGGTGTTTCCATGGGGCTCACCTTGTTGTTCCTTTTCCTTCTGCTCATTTTTCGCTTTTTTAAAGGTTGATCGTTCTGTCAGGGCAGCCCGTTCTCATCCCAAGGCGTCATCTAACTGACACTACCTGACGCTTTTGACCATGCGTCAACATGCCGACGCACATGGTACCCTTTAAGCGTCAATAAGAGACGCGCCTTCAGTGGTCTAATCCTAACCCTACCCCAGACCTAAACCTACCCATAACAGAAGCGTCATCTAACTGACGCTAAAGGGTGCCATGTGCGTCGGATTTAGACGCATGGTCAAAAGCGTCAGTTAGATGACGCCCGAGGATGAGCGTCTCATATTGACGCTTAAAGGGTACCATGTGCGTCGGCATGTTGACGCATGGTCAAAAGCGTCAGTTAGCGTCAGTTAGCGTCAGTTAGATGACGCCTTGGGATGAGAATGTGTTGGTCAGGGTTGTGCAGGTAACTGAAGACGAGGAAACATAATTTCAATGCAGCTAGTTTAATAACAAACTCAGGGTACAGGGAAATGCAGGAACTCAGGAAAAACACAACCATACATAGACGACGATCAACAAACACTGAGGGAAAACACAGGGCTTAAATGAACAGGGCCTACTGGGAAAATTAACTGAACAAAGGTGAAGGGAATAGCTAATTAGACAGAGCGGGAAAACTAACAGGACTGAACCAAAATCACAAAAGACGGGGGGAAACAAGATCTCAAAACTGAACTAATAACAGTACTAAACCAAAATCACAAAGACAGGGGAAAACAAGATCACAAAACAGAACTCAACACATTGAAAACGTGACACTGATCCAGTCACAATGGATCATGGGATTGCATTATCAGTGAAGGATACATGTGATGCTGTCCTAAAATTTGGCCCAAAGTATGTATCTTAAAATGCTGCCTACTTTGAAGAACATGCTGTTCAGGAAGACAGATCACTAGAGACACCGTTTCAGAGACAATTGTATATGTGGGACATAAGAATCTAACTTTAAAAAAGTAAGCAAAACAATATAGTCATGAGGGTTGCTTTTGACAGTTTTAAGATGCACATGAACAAGATTTTTTTTTTATTCAAAGCTCTCAAATGACCACATTACATACTTAAGAAAGAAAAATCCAACAAATACCATTGCTTACTATACATGTGGGTTTTTTTTTTTCATTCAATCCCTCCTTAGAATCCTCTTTGCTGCCTTATTTTCATCTCTAGTTTCGTTAACTGGAGGATTTTTACATTTCTGCAGGGGTTGAGGCTGTCCACACAAGGGACCCCTCTTTTTCTGTAGAAAGTTGTCTCACATTATTTCAGTCCCCTTTTCATGCATAAACAAGAAGGATCTTAGAAGTCTGTTTTATCACTGTCTCAATGGGAATCGTAAATTATCAAATTGCATACATTTGCCCCTAATTGGATTTTCTTGCACTCTCTGTGCTTTTGATCTTGCGATTGCTCTCTCATAGTTCCTTTGGTTTGGATGGGGCAAGTATTCATCGTGTAGCAGCATGCAATATGACAGCCAGGCCTCATGTGTCTGGACTGGATACAAAAACAGTGTTACTATCAAGCTCATTAATATTGCATCATAATGATGCACTTTTAAATTGCATGTATGAATATGAAAATGAGCTATTACACAATAGAAGGGCTAACTTCAGAGGGCACTTTGAAGTAGGGCTTCATCAAATTGTGATCATTGATCAACTGCACAGTCAATACTACTGCGACTGTACAGTCAGCGCTGCTAACTATTCAGTCACATTGATCTTTACACTGCTCTGAGTCATAGACAAACCATGAGTGTGAGTGTGAGTTAAACAGGGGTTAAAAATGTCTTGTATAAAAAAGGGTATGTTGTATGTTAATGCTGGTTGAAAATTTAAACCCAGGCTCATAAAAAAAGCGTGCCTGTGACGACCTATTTGGTTTCTATACTTTATTTTTATGGTCCCTTTAACACATTCTGTTGACTATAAGTAACTTTGCACCTACATGTCTACTAACTCTAGAGTTAGAGTGTTATGGTGCTTTTCCATTACCAGTACCAGCTCGACTCGACTCGGCTCGCCTCAGCTCGACTCGGCTCGCTTTTCGCTGCGTTTTCCATTGCAGAAAGTACCGCCACAAATAGTACCCGGTCGTCATAGCAACGCCTTTCGTTCCTCGTTGCCCCATCAAGCTCTCGCTGGATCCTCTCTTCGGCAACCAAACAAAGGAATGTCTGCACCTCCTCGTTTGACCACGGCGTATTCTTCCGAGTTGCCATAATAATAGTAGTAAGTTTAGTAACTATCTCTGGCCAAACTATTTAAAAATGGCGGGGTTATTTATTCTGGATACTCCATCTGGCGCGTGCAATGATGACGCAGATTCTCTGTGACCAATCAGCAGTCGGCATTGTTTTCACGTCACATTTTAGTATCGCCTTAGCTCGCTTAGAACCTCGCCGGAGGCAGACCTCGCCGGGGCAGAAGGTTCGCTTAGAACCTCGCCGAAAAAAAGTACCCGAAAGCAGGTACAGGTACAACTTTTACACAGTGGAAAAGCAAACAAAGGCGAGTCGAGCCGAGCCGAGGCGAGCTGGTACTGTGTAGTGGAAAAGCGCCATTAGTAGAGTATTAGTAGACTCGTATGGTTAGGGTAAGAATAAGTCGACATGTAGTTGCAAAGTTACTTATAGTCAGTAGAATGTTTGTTGGGGGACCATCAGAAAAAAGTGTTAGCAGATATTAAGCAGACAGTCTACTAATACTCTATTGAGAGTTAGTTGACATGTAGTTACAAAGTTCCGTGTCGATGACGCTTTAGGAACGCCCCTGTGTGATTGTGTCTGAAGCACATATGTCAACTAGACCAATGGTTTAGCATCGTCCCTAAAGGCCCTAGTGCTACCCACTAAGCCACTCAAAACTACATCTAAGTTAGTGGGTAAAGCATATATACGGCAGCAGGTAAGGCAAGAGCATGCCTTCATACTATGGCAGTGTTACAGGCATATCAGGCTGATCTGCTGGGGTATTTGGATAAGAGCAAGGGAGTAGGACCCGACGAAGTTCGAGAACTGCGCTGGGCCACAGATCTGTCTCACCGGGCCACCAAGGAGACGGCCAGAGCAATAGGGTGGTCTATGGCAGCCCTGGTGGCCGCTGAGAGTCACCTTTGACTAAACTTGGCTGAAATAAAGGATAAAGACAGCATTTCTTCGGCAACTCTGTGAATACGGTCATTGAGTGGTTTCACGAGGCCAAAAAACAATCTGAGGCATTTAAAAAATATCTCCATCACTGTACCCAACCCCCTGGGGCTGATGGGCATGAGCAGCCCCAGCCGTCCAGCTGCTCATATAGAGCACAGCAAAAAGAGAGTGCCGCGTCCCGTGCTCCTCAAAAGTCACGGGGGCAGCATTCTTAGCCGAAGCCTTTGAAGCAGAAATCGGATCTGAGGACCATTCTTCAAGCAAAGAAGGCTTCGGCTCAGAAGAGGTCCTGGCGCCACTGGTGTCAGACCTCTGAGGGCAGCCCCAACTGGGGTGGAGCATTGTACACCTCAGTATACAGTGCTCTCAGGGGGGCATATACGGTGCTCTCAGGAGGCCTCAGTATACAGTGCTCTCTCAGTTGGTCCTGCAGATAGTAGAAAGAGGATACAGAATCCAGTCCGGTTCTCATCCACCATGCTACAATGGGGTGTTGTTCACGTTAGTGCATCCCGAGCAGGCTCTGGTAATGGAGCAAGAGGTGAAAGCTCTGTTAGCGAAGGAAGCTATAGAGCAAGTGTACTTACCCGACAGAGGATCGGGTTTTTATAGCCGCTACTTCATTGTTCCATAAAAGGATGGGTGGTTGCCTCCTATACTAGCCCTCTGGGGTCGGCAATCACGCCGGCGTGATCTGCTCGCTTTTTTTCTTATCAGTGCAAAAGAGACTCAAAATACTCGGTTGATTTTGATCTTACATATAAGTGTTATACATCATTAGATCCTGTTAAGTTTCTTTTTTTTTTTGTGGATACTCACAATAAAAACAAATTGTTGTGCTTTTCACCAAATAAAGAAAAACAAACATGATGCGAGTTCTGCGTTCTCTCTGTCAGTGAAGTCCATTCTGAAACGCGTTCTAAGATTAACTGTAACTCCGCGATTACTTGTCACACAGGCACGAGAGATTTTTCTTTATGAAGCTTGAATTCTCTTCTTTTAAATTAAGTAATTTATATAAAAACACAAATATTCTCAGTTCATGCAATCAGTTTGAAACCAAGGAGAGGTCCAGTTTTTTCTTTCTCCCCTCATTATTTTTAATGAGTTGAGGCCGCCACGCCCCCGGCGCTATTCACATGTAAATAGTTTAGGTGATCGCACACCCCCCGATCAATGCCATAACACAAAGATTCTTCATGAGATTCACTGATAGTTCATCGCGTTTTGAGGATGGCACGCTACTCCGGTGAAGAAGCCCTTCAGATGATTCTGGACAGCGAGGAAGAATTCACCTTTTCCTCAGAGGAAGATTGTAACTCGGACGAGGAACGGCTGCATTTTGAAGAGCGAATTGACCCCGCCGAGGATACAAGTTCAGAGTAAGTTGTTTAGTGTTTTATACTTCTTTTTCTGATAATATAGAACTCATATGAATTTTCAGACTATATTTTGATTAGTTTTGGCTAGCTTTCGACATACTACGTGAAAGATTGCCTTACAAGATCCCTAACATTCGTGTATGCTCAAGTGTCAATTTTCAATGTGATAACGTTACTCTCTAAACATTTGTATATTAAATATATTTCACTTAGTTTTGATTAGCTTATGTGTAATTTAGCTTATTTGCGAATATCTGCTTAGGTGTAAATATAATGTGATTTAGTGCAAATATATTTCAGCCTCCTCCGGTAAAATATGTGATACCCTACTGTCTAAATACTAGACATTATATGTTTATATATAAATGTTCTGTTTTGGTTAGCCTATGACACTGCTTAACACTGCAGTGTTAATGTTTGAAATGCTCTAAATGTGTGCGGTCTATATGGCCCATCAACACTTGCGGTGTATGGTCCATAAATAGATATTTCTCCGTCCTATGGCCCATCAACAGATATACATTGTGCGTCCATACCCATTAATTGCCCATCAGTTTACTTTGGATTATGTATGCTAACAGTTTTGTTGTTGTTGTTGTTGTTTTATAGAAATGTGTCTGCATCACGCACTCCTTCTCCAGCACCTCGCAGAGGGGAACGCAGGCGTCATTCAGTTCTCCGTGCGATCGAGAATCATACTGACTAAGTGCACAGACGTAATATTTACATTAGTGATCAGTGTTGTGCTAGTTACTAAGAAATTACTTTTTTACTGCATGAATGAATATTTGAGCAATACAATTGTACCTTGATCATTCTTGTTAGTTCATAGTAGGCCTACATTATCTAAGATAATAACAGATACAATAAAAAAATGAAACTCAATTTAAAATCTATAAGTAAATGTTGAAATTAAAATACTAACAATGAATGATACAACATTTATTAACCCTTTAGAACCTGAAGCTAAAATAGGTGTTTTTCACATATTTTGATTTTTGGACTGTAAAATTCTAAAACAAAGTGCTATCTTCATGTGCAAGGTGTCATTTTTTTTCAGAAACAGATTAGCTTTCAGCAAATTAGATACCTGCCTTTACTTTTGTACACACATTTTATTTGCTTAGAGCAAATTTAGAACATTTAGTTTCTCCACACAGAGGAATTACAATAAAACAGATTGAAAAACAAAACCTTTGAATCTCCTCTCATTCTTTGTTCAGGCTTCCTCACCCTAATGGGCCCTTGGGGGAGTGTCTGTCACACCCCTGGTCTGAATGTCATTAATATTCATAGGCCATTACCACTCCCACGCATAAACCTCTTCTGACAAAAAAAAATGTCATGCAAAGTATAATGTAAAGTTTTTGTTTTATGTGAACGATTAGGAGGGATGATTTTCACATCATTTTGAAGCCAGAACTCGAAGCGACAACATCCATTTGTCAAAAGTCTTTCTGGACACATATTTAGCATTTGTTTTGTGGTCTTATTTCAACAACTTTTCATTTTTTTTTTTCAATAACCACGCATAAACATTATTCTCTTAAAAATACAAACATGTACATACATGTTGCTTAGATATTATGGTAGCCCAGTTTGTGCTATATAGAGGGAATTTACACCTTTGCCATTAACATGTTTATAAATAACTGAAAAAAACACAAATGTAAGGGCATATCAGAACATCTCAATGGCCCCAAAAACACCTCAGACCCCAGAGGGCTAGAGATTCGTCAGTTGAATCGTACAGTCAAGAAACTCAAGTTCAAGATGCTGACACTCAAACAGATTGTGACTCAAATCTTGTCCGAGGACTGGTTTAAAAGACACATACTTCCATATCTCCATCCTCCCTCAGCACAGGAGGTCCCTGAGGTTTTCTTTTGGGGGAAAAGAATACCTATATCGGGTGCTTCCATTCGGTCTAGCTCTGTCACCCCGCACATTCAGGAAGTGCGTAGATGCAGCTCTGGCCCCGCTCAGGCTGCAGGGCATACGCATTCTGAACTATATCGACGACTGGCTGATTCTAGCGGAATCGGAGCAGTTGTCGCTTCGGCATCGAGATGCCGTCCTCGCACACATGTAGAAATTGGGGTTGAGGCTCAATGCCAAGAAGAGTGTGCTTTCTCCAGTAGAGAGAACCACCTTCCTCCACTCCAGAGCTTCAGCTACGAGGAAACTTTACTCCCTGAAGTGGCGAGTTGGTACAGTGCTTATATTCTTACAAGATCGCTTTTCATCAGGGTTATCTCCATCCACTCTAAAGGTTTACGTGGCGGCCATAGAGGCTTACCACGCCCCTCTGGGTAATGCATTGTTGGGTAGAGACCCCTTGATAATCCGTTTCCTTCATGGTACTCTGAGGCTCAGGCCTGCAACTCGAACTCGGGTTCTGGCTTGGGACCTGGCTATAGTCCAAGAGGACCTATCTGCGGCTCCCTTTGAGCCCCTCGAACCGGTTTCAGAAAGGTTTCTGACCTTCAAGACCATTTTACTTCTAGCTATTTCATCCCTTAAGCCAGTCTGAGATCATCAGGCCCTTTCGGTTTCTCCCACCTGCCTTGAGTTTGCACCAGGGATGGTCAAGGCATTTCTATATCCTAAAAAGGGCTACATCCCTAAAGTGCCGACCAATATACCGAGGCCTTCCTCGGTAGGGCTTCCCTACAGGAGGTGTGTGATGCGGACTGATTCTTCCCCGCTCACATTTGTGAGGTTTTATAGCCTGGACGTGGATGCTGCCCCAGGGTCTCAGGTGCTTATGACTATGTTGCAAACAGTTTCTCATACAGGCAATTGTAAGTACGGCGTTTGGGTATTATCGTTCCCAAAGCGCCATCGACAGAGTGCGGTTCCCTTGAAAGGGAACGTCTCAGGTTACGACTGTAACCTTAGTTCCCTGAGAAGGGAACGAGACACTGCGTCGCCCTGCCATACTTCCTGCATCCCTGTGATCGACGTGTTTTAGCTAACTCGAAGCTAACGCCGATTAGACCGGATGTGCTTTTATCCTTTCCTGGACGTGACGTCACCCGCCCATTTTATCTTGATTCTACAAGTCTTTGAGCTCTTTTATTGTGACTTATTATTATTATTCTTAATGGAATTCACTTGTACCTGAGCGCTCCGCATCATAAGTGCAGTGCTTTATCAGGTGAGCTACCAGGCATGTTTACTACATCAGAAAAGCCATTTATATGGAGCTGGTAATTATGTGAACTTCACGTCAATAAGTCTTTATTATTATTCAATAATCAGTTTCAGTTATTATAATTTGTGTGAAAAAGAATACAAGTTGTTGGTATTTTACTGCCTATAGTGTTAATTTCTTCTTGATATGTTTTGTATGTACATGATTGTTTTTGGAGTTTTGGAAAAATGTAGGTATAGAGGGATGTTTTTCCTCCAAGTTGGCACATTTTCATGCATGTGTAACCGGCAGAGTAGTCGCTTTCTGGTTGAAGTTTGTCCCTCTGCAGCTATGGTAGCCCCCTGACGTCACTCAGTTAGCCGTGAGTGGCTAAGCAACTCATTTGCGTCTAGGCCAGTTCCTATAAAACAGTCTGCACTGTTGGGCTTAGAGAGTCTCTGGTGTTTAGAGACATTTTCAGTCTGTTACTGCTTGGGTATGTGGTTCTCCTGTGCAACGTAGGTGTTTGACTGATTGCCAGACGCTTCCGGGTAATCGTGCTGTGTATTACTGAAGGTATTATTTGTGCATTTTATTGTTAATCAATACGTGGGTGTCACTGTTGGGACATTTGTATTTTTAATGAGCACATTTGCGCACAGGTCTCGGGCAAAGCACCCGCCAGGTAGCTGTACCGCAATTGAGCAGCAACATCAAGAAGGTAAATGTTTGTTTATGGTGTTGCGAGTAGATCCAGTGTGTTAGGACTAAAAGCGTTGAACACCTGTAAAATGAGTGTGACTGTGTTGCCCTGACGTAATGCATGGCTGTGTTTTATTGTCAATTCTTAATATAAATGTATTTGATGAATATGTTGTGTGTATCAACTGTGATGTAGGTTTGTGAAGATTGGCGCAAAGGGCTGTTTTTCCACTGTGTCAGTTCAATTGTCAACATTGAGGTAAAAGAAAATAATGGTTATGAAATGTTTGCGATGCCACGTGACTATTGGTGCATGTGTAAATCCAGCACTAATTTTAATGATTTTGTGTCTGCAGGCAGATTGCTCCTGCTGCTTTGCCTTGCCTAAATTACATGTATTATTAGTTTTGTTTCTCTAATATATTTTTCTTGGTTTCGTTTTTTTGAGTTGCGCAGTGGTGATTTCCACCCACTGCTCTGTTCGATCGAGGCGGTGTTGGCTGTTCCAGCATTTTAGGATCTGGTCCACTGAAACTATTTTGCTGGCGATAATAACTTTTCTGTCTTTACCCGCCAGAGTACCAGGGGGCTGTTCACGAGAGGTTCCTGGGTCCGTCTATGTGCACGGTGTATTATATTGGTAAACTGCACTTCACCATATATTGATTGAATCACTATTTGCAGTGGTGGTGCCTATGTATGTGTGCGTGTGGTTGACTTTAGGCATCAGCGTTCAGAGCACGGTTGGTGAGTTCCACGCTATTTCTGGACAGGTAACCTACCCTGACAGCAAACCAACATTTTTCTATTAATTTATACATCATTGCTGGTAACAGCCAACACCAGTCTGGGTCCTCCTCGTTTGCGGTCAAGCCTCTCCGCTTGTATTTCCCATGCCCATGGGATGATGCGGATGCTACTGATGATTTGAATTTTTATATGATGGCTCAATAAAACGTTGTTCCCTTTTGTACGTAAAACACGTCTCTGTATAGTTTCATCTTGGGTGCACACCCACGAACTTGTTTGCCTTCTATTAGATATTCCGTAGTTAAGTACTAATATACATAAATCTTGGTGTGTGAGGCACCAGGTGGCGTAGTCGATTCGGTTCGGAGTCAGCCACGCTCGGGTCACAAAGTGGCGTAGTCGGCAGGGTCTTTGCACACAGAGACGTGTTTTTCATTTGTTTGGGTTATTTGTTTTTTTTCTGTGTATGCACATTTTGATTTGAATGACATAGTATTAGGTGAGAGGCAAGGCAGCAGGAGGCACGGCGTGGGATCTAAAGGTGCAGCTGGAGGGCCACTAACTAGTCCATCGCCCCTCCAGTGAAGTGAGCACTGCTCTGCCAACAGCAATGGATGAAGTTGAACAGATGAGAGAGCAGATCCGCCAGTTGCAGGCGGATAATGACCGCCTGCAGCAGCCACAGCCACCACCGGTTCGACCGTATAGTTCTGCTAACCCTGTTTCCCATGAACGGTTGGTTTATCTTCCTAGGGAACGGAAGTGTCCTGTATTTCGGGGTAGGGTGGGTATTGGCATTGTTGAATGGGTGGAAGAGGTGGAGGTTTGTGCGCGTACCAGACATTTGGGTGCCCTTGACAAAGCTTACTTCATGTTTGACCATTTGGATGGGGAAGCTAAAGATGAGATTCGTTATAGGCCAAGAGTAGACCGGGAAAACCCGGAAAAAATTGTAGATATTCTCAAAGAACTGTACGGGTGTTCCCAATCCTATGTCGCCTTACACGAGAGTTTCTTTTCTAGAAAACAATTAGATGGTGAATCTTTACAAGAATATTCACATGCTCTCTTTTCTCTGATGGATAAAGTTAAACAGGTCTCCCCCGACTCAGTACCCCAGTTTGACATGCTGCTCCGTGACCAGTTTGCAGAGCACGTTATTGACTCGGACCTCCGCAGGGAATTGAAGAGACTTGTCCGTCAGACCCCAGGGATGTCCATGCTGGAAGTGCGTGCTGCTGCCATTCGGTGGGAGTGTGAGGGCAGGCCCAGTGACTTCAATAGGGGTAGGAGTCATTCAGTTCCCTCTCTTTGCGCTATGCAGTACTCCAAAACTCAGCCAGGTAGAGCCTCATCGCCCGTTAGTATGGCAAGTTCAGAAATGGCAGAGCTGCGGTCCATGTTGCTGAAGCAACAGGAACAGATCAACCACTTAACTAGTGCCTTAACTACTTTACAAGGAGTAGCTCGCCCAGTCTACTCCAGTCGCCCCTCTCTAGTTAGTCGACCGTCAACTGTCATTTGTAGGCGATGCTTAAAGCCTGGTCACTACGCTCGAGAGTGTAGCAATGAGAGAGTAGTAGGTCCTAATCACATCCCCCAGGCCCAAGCTCAGGCTAATGTTGTCTCAGTTTCTCAGTCGGAAAACTAGCTCCCCTCTGCGTGCAGAGCCACACGCTGAGAGGGGATAGTAGCGGCTCTCAGAATCAGGACACTTCTAGTCACCCTGTAACCTCCCTGGTCGCTCAGTGCCCGAAGGTAGCTGTGAGAGTAGGGGGAGTAGTTGTCAGTTGTCTTTTAGACACAGGGTCCATGGTATCTACATTGGTGGAGAGTTTCTTTGTGCAGCATTTCAAGGATAAACTTCAACAATGTAAATGGTTGCAGCTTCGGGCTGCAAATGGTCTGGACATACCCTATATCGGGTATGCTGAGCTAACGGTTAAAGTATTAGGGAAGGTAATTCCCCAAAGAGGTTGGCTAGTGGTCAAAGATCCCCAGGTCAGCTCTCCCCTCCACTTGTGCCGGGCGTCCTTGGAATGAATGTTATTCGAGAATGTTATACTGAACTGTTTGGCCGACATGGTTCGTCTCTGTTTGATCTCCCACCGGTAGTTCATGCTTCACTTCCATGGCGGCACGCCTTGCAGCATTGTCATCGGGTCCAGCTCAGCTCTCGTTCATCCAAAACGGGTGTAGCTAAAGTTAGGGGTAGAAGGCCTATCCATATACCAGGAGGCACTGTAAAATTGGTGGCAGCCACCTGCTCCCCTCACTTTTGTGATGCTCCTGCTGTCCTGTTGGAACCGGCTAGCGGCTCTTTACCTAGTGGTCTCCTGGTTTCGCCTGCGCTAGTGCACGTAGAACAAGGTACAGCTTTTATCCCGGTGGTCAATGTGGGGTTTACACGTGCTACATTATACCCCCGCCAGTCGCTAGGGTTGCTTGTTCATGCTACTGTTGAGGGCCTTCCTGTGGGTATTTCTGAAGACCAACCAGAAATAGAGGCTGTTGTGGCTAGTATGCAGGTTCCTAATGGGGAAGTCAGGTCTAAGTCAGTGAAGGAGCAGATACAGACCCTTGATTTGTCAGGGCTAGGGGAGGCTGAGCAAGAACAGATAAGGGCATTCCTGTTAAAACATGAGTCAGTGTTTTCGGCTTTTGAGGGTGACCTTGGCTGTACTAATCTCATCTCTCACGAAATACCTCTGCTAGACGACCAACCGGTTAGGCAACGTTACAGGCGTCTCCCCCCTTCTGATTATGATGCTGTTAAGGCCCACCTGCGACAGTTACTAGACAGCCAGGTCATACGAGAAAGTAGTAGTCCCTATGCCTCTCCCATTGTGATTGTGCGGAAGAAATGTGGGGGCCTGCGTATGTGTGTTGATTACAGACAGCTCAACAGTAGGACCAGAAAGGATGCCTTCCCTCTTCCCCGCATCGAGGAGTCTTTGGACGCACTATCGGGGGCTCAGTGGTTCTCCATGCTGGACCTGGCTAGCGGGTATAACCAGGTACCTGTGACCGAACAAGACCGTCCAAAGACTGCCTTTTGCACCCCTTTTGGGTTATTTGAATTTAACCGCATGGCCTTTGGACTGTGTAACGCTCCAAGCACTTTTCAACGACTATTGGAGAGAATGTTTGGAGCGCAGCATTGCCAGTCCCTTTTACTATATCTGGACGATATAATTGTTTTTTCTTCTAGTGTCGAGGATCATATACACCGTCTGGATCTGGTGTTGAGCCATTTACAGAAAGAAGGTCTGAAAGCAAAGCTGGAGAAGTGCTGTTTTTTCCAGAAGGAAGTCCAGTACCTGGGCCATCTGGTCTCCCGTGAAGGTGTATCCACTGACCCAGCCAAGGTGTCCGCAGTGGCTAAGTGGCCCCGTCCCACCACCGTGTCTGAATTGAGGTCTTTCCTTGGTTTTGCGGGTTATTACAGGCGATTTGTGGAGGGCTTTTCCAAGCTGGCAGCTCCTTTAAACCGCCTGGGGGCGGAGCTCGGTGGTACGAAGACCCGGAAGGGCCGAGGGCCACGGCTTGATGGAGTGTGGACAGACGTCTGTGAGAACAGCTTCCAGGCCTTGAAGCAGAGGTTGGTGAGCGCCCCCACTTTGGCGTTCGCTAATTTTAGCTTACCATTTATTCTGGAGGTGGATGCCAGCCACATTGGTCTTGGAGCAGTGCTCTCGCAGGAGCAGCAAGGAAGGATCCGGCCAATCGCCTATGCTAGTCGTAGCCTCAGTCCAGCAGAAAAGAACTACAGTTCGATGTAGCTGGAATTCCTTGGAATGAAGTGGGCCATGACCGATAAGTTTCGGGAATATCTGTGGGGCCAACAATGCACTGTTTGGACGGACAATAATCCCCTGAGCCATCTGGGGACTGCTAAGCTGGGAGCGACTGAACAGCGGTGGGAGGCCGAGCTTGCTGCTTTCAATTATACCATCCGTTATAGGCCTGGTCGTACTAACAGGAATACAGATGCCCTCTCCCGACAACCTGCAGGATCACTGGGGCAGGCCACCGAGTCCTCCACACTAGGGACAGCCATACCAGTTCTTGTACAACAAACGACCAGATGTCAAAACCCACCACTGGCAATCCAGATGGCTGTCTCGGCTTTCCCCTCCCGCACCCTCGAGGAGTTAGGAAGGCTACAAGCAGCGGACCCCACTATCGGGGCCTTCCTGCCGTTCTGGCTGGCACAGGGACCGCCCGACACGACAGTGCGTAGGAAATTGCCGGGCCCTACCCGTGTGCTGCTGCAACAATGGGACCGTGTGGTGGAAGCCGATGGACTGCTCTACCGCCAAACATTCCGTCCAGATGGGGGTGAAGAGGTGCGTCAGCTCTTGTTGCCTGCATGCCTAAAGAAGGAAGTCCTACAGCAGCTCCACAACGACCATGGCCACCAGGGGGTTGAATGTACCACAGAGCTGATAAGACTGCGGTGCTATTGGCCAGGGATGGGGGAAGATATAAAGCAGTGGTGTCAGAACTGCGAGTGGTGTACCCTTGCGAAGTCTTCGCAACTTCGACCTCATGCACCGATGGGGCACCTCCTGGCATCTCGTCCAAACTAGATACTGGCGGTGGATTTCACCTTCCTGGAGCCTGCAATGGATGGTAGAGAGCAAGTGTTGATCATGACTGATGTTTTTACTAAATTCACACAGGCCGTGCCCACCAGGGACCAGAAGGCAACAACGGTGGCCAATATGCTCATCCGGGAGTGGTTCTTTCGTTTTGGGGTCCCGGCTCGCCTGCACTCCGATCAGGGACGCAGCTTCGAGAATGCCATCATCTACCAGTTGTGTGCCCTGTATGGGATCCAGAAGACCCGGACCACCCCTTACCATCCTCAGGGCAACGGCCAGTGTGAGCGTTTCAACCGCACGATGCACGACTTGCTCCGTACTCTGCCCATGGATTTGAAGCGCCGCTGGCCAGAGCACCTACCTCAATTAGTGTTTAGTTACAACACTGCTGTTCATCAGACAACTGGCGACTCACCGTATTACCTGATGTTTGGGCAAGATCCCCAGTTACCGGTGGATTTCCTGCTTGGCAGGGTACAAGAGCCTGGACACGGGCATGTGTGTGAATGGGTCCGAGAGCACCAGCGGCGCCTTAATGTGGCCTTCCAGAATGCCAAGGAGCGTATGCAAGCTGCTGCTTCCAAGAGAAAAGAACGGCATGACCAGAAAATACAGAGTGAGCCACTGGCAGAAGGACAGCACGTCTACATCAGAGAGCATACAACGAGGGGCCGTTCGAAGATCCAAGATGCCTGGGGCGCCACAATACATCAGGTCATCCGTGCACCCCCACTTGGTGGGGTGGTATACTCTGTGGCCCCAGTACAGGACCCAAGCAAAGTACGACAAGTGCATCGAACTATGCTAAAGCCTGCCCACTTGGACCAGGACCCGCAAACACCCGAAAGGCCTGTGGAACTGCAGGTGGAAACAAGCCAGTCAGCAGAGGGTGACACCCCTGGCCAATGGGTTCTTGTACGCTCTCGGGAAGATGTTCCACCTATCCAGCTTGCCACAACTCTTCCAGTGGATTCCCCCATGCTGGCTTTGCCCGATTTCCCGCATGTCGCACCCATCACGGACGAGACACCAGCTGGCTCAGTGGCACCCCGGAGAACAGCTCCGTGCATTACGTCAGGGCAACACAGTCACACTCATTTTACAGGTGTTCAACGCTTTTAGTCCTAACACACTGGATCTACTCGCAACACCATAAACAAACATTTACCTTCTTGATGTTGCTGCTTAATTGCGGTACAGCTACCTGGCGGGTGCTTTGCCCGAGACCTGTGCGCAAATGTGCTCATTAAAAATACATATGTCCCAACAGTGACACCCACGTATTGATTAACAATAAAATGCACAAATAATACCTTCAGTAATACACAGCACGATTACCCGGAAGCGTCTGGCAATCAGTCAAACACCTACGTTGCACAGGAGAACCACATACCCAAGCAGTAACAGACTGAAAATGTCTCTAAACACCAGAGACTCTCTAAGCCCAACAGTGCAGACTGTTTTATAGGAACTGGCCTAGACGCAAATGAGTTGCTTAGCCACTCACGGCTAACTGAGTGACGTCAGGGGGCTACCATAGCTGCAGAGGGACAAACTTCAACCAGAAAGCGACTACTCTGCCGGTTACACATGGATAGTTTATTTACTAACTACATTCCTTTTTTAAAGTGCCGAATTAGTGTTGCTTTCGTCAACAAAAATTATGACTAAATATCGTCGTCAACGAACCTTTATCACGTGACGAAAACGAGACGAGACGCAACGAATGCTGGTCATGTGACGATGACTATAATTAAATGTATAATGCAATATCGTTGACGAATAAAAACGAGACTAAATGTGGTTTACAAAATAAAAACTATGCTAAAATGTCTCTTCATTTTCGTAGACCAAAACGAGACGAGACGAAATGTTGTTTAACGTTATTTTGTCTCGTTTACTTGCATTATTATTAGGCCTACTATGCAGCATTTCTGTTTCCTGTGTCACTTCAGGGGCTGCATTAGATCGCACTGCGCAGACGCAGGCGACTTCACATCCTCAAGCCCCACTCGCGGCATTATTTAGAAGATGCAGCTGCGTGAGTTACGGCTGTTTCACCCCGGATTTCCACCAACTGCGGAACGGCTCCGGATTCGCTGCGGAACGGCGGCGGAGTCAATAGGTTTCCATTCAAGTCAACGTGTGTATTTTCACTGACTGCAGAACGGCTGCGTTCCGACTCCGTCCCAGCTCCGGCGACCGCAGCCCTCCGGAGCAGATGCGCAGAGTTTCTATTTTTGCCGGATGCCGGAGAGCGCCGCAGGAAGTCGAGCACATAAACTAAATAAAACATCCGGTAATTTCCAAAATAAAATACCCAGTGCTCACGGCGGATCTTTTTTTTAATTTATTTTTTTTATTCTATGACATAATAGATATAAATGTTTCAAATATACTGTTCTAAATGATTACAAATCATCATAAGATATGAAGATCATTAAAGATAACATGCATATCAATGAAATTAAAGAACATTCGAATCACATATTAGAAACAAGAAAAAGAAATAAAAAGAAAGAACAAAAAAACATAATGGAAAGGAGGTATACCGGTACATGTATAATTAAAATAAAGAAGAGGAATTTAATTCTTTGAGGATGTCCATCGTTCTGGTTGCTTTGCCGTTTGAGAGTCCTTTCAGTGTTTCAAAATAAATCAGCTTTAAAATGGTAGATGTTAGTTATCCTTTCAGACCATTTACATTTATGTATGTAAAACTTACCAAGTAATAAGATAATTCAACATAAAATCGTGACTTTTGTCTATCTTTTTTTTTTCATAATAAAAAAAAAACATCCCTTTTCTTTATACTAATCTTAATTCCACTTAACATATTAAATAATATTACACATCAGCTCACGGCGGATCGTATTTCCCTGCACTACACCTTGAAAACGTCATAATGGGCGGAGACAGGTATGAAGTCAATAGGTCATATTTTTTTCAGACACCATGGATGAGGAGAAGCTGATTCTGGAAGTACAGAATCACCAAATCATGTATGACCCGTCACATCCTTTTTATAAGGACAACCTTAAAAAGGAAATGGCGTGGAAAACAGTAGCAGGAGTAATGGGTGTGGATGGTAAGTCACTAATTTTGTCCAATAAATGCAGATAGAAAGCAAATAGTTTATCCATGAACTTGTAAAGGCATTCTCTAGCTATACATGTTAAACCCATTAAAATTTGAATTAAGCAGACATTGTAGGGTTGTTTGATTTGCATGAAGAACTTTATTAACAGGTATTAGGTTATGTAATTAAGTAAGTAAGGTAAATTTGAGTTAAACTATATATATATATATATATAATTGACCACATGACCATGTAGTTGTTACTTTCATACTTACAAATGAGGGGGCTGACAAGGAAACCAATGGTTTAAAAAAAAACTTTTCAATACAAATCACTCACACTTCACAGAACTTAACTTTATTACAGTACAATACTTCACACCAGAAAAAACAAATACACACAATACAAATATACAGGGTTTCAGTCAACAGTAATGACAAGTCTTTTCACACCATTCTGTCCTGCCAGGACACACTGCCCTCAGGGGAGGTGAAGAAAGTGGCTAAGCTCTCCCTAACAGCACAGGCTTCTCTTGATGCTCTGTTTCCCCCAATGTTTCTCACTGGCGCCATGTGTCTCCCCAGTTCCTCTGCCTCTTCCAGCAGCCGTACATTTTCACTTGGGGCAAGGAGGAAATTGTGCAGGATGCATGCTGCCACCACTAGTGTATCCACATTTTTGGGGTGCAGGTTGATCCTGTGATGAAAAATCCTCCAACGTGACGCCAAAATGCCAAAGGCATTTTCAACTACCATCCTTGCTCTCGAGAGTCTGTAGTTGAAAATCCTCTTCCTGAGGATGAGATTCTGTCCTGGGTAGGGTCTCATTAGGTATGTCTTCAGAGGGAATGCTGCGTCACCCACCATGACATGTGGGACATTCCCGAGGTGAGCAGCACCAGGCAGAGAGGTACTAGGAGGAACGTGTAGAGTGTTGTTCTCCATTTCCCTCCCCAAATCTGAACCTGCATACACCCCACCATCAGAGGTTCTTCCAAAGTCCCCCACCTGTATGCACCTGAACCGGTAGTCTGCATCCACAAGTGCCAAAAGCACGATGGAGAAAGTCTTTTTATAATTAAAGTACTGACTACTGGACAGGGGTGGTGCTTGAATCACAATGTGTTTCCCATCAAGTGCTCCCAGGCAATTTGGGAAGTTCCATTTATCCCAGAAGTGTTGTGCTACCTTCTTCCATGAGTCTGCAGTCGGCCGGGGCAAAAATGTCTGCATCATGACCTTTTCAATGGCAGCACACACCATATGGACAGAGTTCATCACTGTTGTGTGGCCAAGGCGGTAGTTAAACGCAAGGCTGATAAATGAGTCACCAGAAGCCAAGTATCTGTAAAGTGAATAAACAAAAAACGATTAGTTAAATGTGTGATTATTATTTTAATTTATTTCTTCTTTTTTCAGCTGATCTTTGCAAGGCAAAATGGCGGTCACTGAGGGACACTTTTGTAAAGAACAGAAAAAAAGTGTTTGCCAGCGGTTCAGCAGGAGGATCACAAAAGAAATGGAAGTACACAGACATCATGTCCTTTATTGTGCCCCACCTACAACCGAGAAGGTCTGTATGAAATTATATAACAGTATTGATGACAATATCATCTTTAAATTCAATATCCACATTTAAAATAAAGTGATAGATAATTATTGTGTGTATGACATAAATATTTTAGAAGGTCTAATTTTTTTTATATATATATATATATATATATATATATATAGTTCCAAAAGCAATTTGAATGATGTGTTGGCAGAAGAAAGATATTCAACACCAATGTCAATGTGTGGATCTGATGAGCCGGGTCCTTCGAGTGCATCAGTGCCACAGGACAGCCAGGGACCACAGACTGTGACGCTAAAGAGCTGATTTGTGTCTGAGATTGATGCACTGTTAAAATAAAAACGGCGAAACTGAGAAGCCGAATTTAAAATTGAGTGACAAAGAGTGGCGGAGAATGCCGAGTGAACGCGGAAGGAGAAAAACTCACATGCAAATGCACGCACGCAGAACTAGAGTGCAGAGTTAGTGAAAGACGCGATCGTTTCAGTGCATTAACGACGCGAATTCAATGCATGAGTAATTTCTGCATGAAGATGACGCATGCTAAAAAGTTAAAAGGCTGAGGAGAGAAACGCGCAAGACGGGAAACGCATCAGCAATCGGTCATCTCAGGGACACTGATGGTATGACAACATCTCTCTTTAATTGCGTGAAGTACTGATTATCACTTAAATCTGTTATTTGATTATTAGAATGTACAATATAGAGGAGAACAGTAAATAATGTCGTGCTTTTGTTGTTATTTAAGTACTTGGTGCGCAGTTCTCGTGCGTTTATATATATATAAAAAAATGCAACAGTGACAGATACCACGTTTGCCTAACTAGTTTGTGGAAATTTATTGTAATTGTGTATTGAATAAGGAAAGGAAGAAAGCTTAAATATGTGAATGAACAAATATTTGGACAGTTGTATGTGGTATGACAAATCTTTATTTACATTGTATTTGTTCACATTTGAAAGTATAATCAGAAGGAATTATGTATCCTTTTCTTTTCTTTGTTGTTATTTTTTTTTCTTCTTCTCTTTAAGGTTATCAACCTTAATAAATACAAGCTAAAAGTGATTTGGAGTTGTTCCCTGTGTCCCCTGTGATTGGCTGATGCTCTTTTCGAGTTAGAAGCAGATACTGATGCACAAAATTCCCAGATAACTCGACAGTTGATAACCAAGTGTAGCAGCGAGGACGAAGAGATCAACGGCTCAGAAAAGTCCAGGAAAAAAAGTGCTGCTGACGCAAAGGAGTTAAGTGAATAACATCCCAACCAACATGGCTGAGGAAGCTTTTGGAAAAACAGTCGATCAGCTGAAAAAGGAGAGAACCTCCGCAAAGAGCAGCTTCACCAGGCAAGCTAACTTCATCTGTAGAGAAGCGCATAGACTGTTGGAATCCGAGCTCAAAGAGGAATTCAAAAAGTTCTCTTCTGAAGCAAGGAAAGTCTTTGAAAGAAATGATGATTACAAAGCTGGATTGCTGGCAGAGATTGAAGCTAATGAAGAAGATGGTGCAGAGGTATTACTTTCAGCACAGCAGGAAGCTGACTTTAAGAAAACTCTGGAAGACTGTGACACAAAGTTTGCAAGTTAATCTCTGGAAAAGATACGGACAAAACGAAGTGTTAGCTGCTGTCTCCGCAGCAGAGAAATCCTGTGAACGCACAGTCACCATACCTGTCGACAGCGCCACCTACGAAAGTTATGAAGTACAACTAGAGCTCGTGATGAAACTGGTGAAGGAGGCAACTGGAGCTTTGTTAAGTTGGGAAAGATGGACGCCAGCGTCTGAAAGAGGGGATCTAGAAAGTCGTGCACGGAAGCTGAAAGAGGTTAGCAATGAACTTGAAGCAAGAAAGGTTGAATCTGCATGGGCTCGAAGGGCTGCTGAGGATGCGCGAGCTTCAGAAACCAAGTTGAGGGAGAACCTGGATGTGACGGCATCCGCAGCACATGTCATCCCAGCAGTAAGAATCAAACCTACAAGCTTACCCAAGTTTAGTGGTAATAAGAGGGATTTCTACAGCTGGAAGAGGGACTGGGAAAATCTCCAGAGGCAAGGCGAGTCCACCGGGTCAGCTGAGGTTAAAAAGATCCAGCTCGTGGACAGCATGGATGAGAAGATTGCCAAAGAGCTCAGATTGTCGTCTTACAACACTGCTGTTGACATATTCAGAGTGTTAGAAAACCGTTATGGAAATAAAATCGCAATTGCCATGGAAATTGTTGAGGAGTTAGAGAGGATCCCTGCTGTGAGAGGAAATCAACCAAGAAGGGTTATAGAATTAATCCAAACGGTGGAAAAAGCACTGGCGGATCTCACAGATCTCGGAAATATTGGCGCAATGAAAAACCCGCTTGTAATAAAGTCGATTGAGAGCAAGTTGCCGGAGTTTGTGAAAAGAGACTGGCTGGTCTACATGACAGATCCTGCAAATGGCATCACACCAGAAAATCATTTTGATGCACTGTTAAAGTTCCTAAAGAGAGAAGAAGAAATTCTTGAAAGACTTGAGCAGCTCAAGATCTCAGAGAGAACAGAAAAACCAGACAGGAAATCTGAGAGGAACTACGCTTTTACCAGAACGACAAAGAAAGTTTCTGCAGAAAGCGGCTGCATCGTGTGTGGAGCAGAAAAACATAGAGACAAGATTTTCTTCTGCAGAAAGTTCAAGGAACTAAAACTGGCAGAGAAGAGGTCTATCATGAAAAAGCTGGGAGCATGTAAAAAGTGCTTGGGATATCATGAGGAAGACGACAGGTGCAGCGATAACTACCTTTGCAGGAACAAAGATTGTAAAAGAGGAGCCTCGTCAGACCACCATTACTTCCTTTGTCCAAAAGAACTCAAGAATGTGAGTGAAGGAAAGGCTGTCTTCAAAGATGGTAAGAAAGGAAGCAGACTGACAGATGAGCAGGAGGAATTCTTGGCTGAGCTCTCTCCAGACCTGGCGGAAAGGTGCAAAAAGGCATTCACCAACAAGGTTAAGATGGTAAACTGCTCTGGGACAGACCAGATGGGATTGTTGAATGAGAGTGGGCTGAAAGAGCTTCCTGTTATCATGATGCTGATGGAGGTAATCACAAACGCTGGGCAGAAAATCGGCACTTTAATAGACCTGGCCTCAGATACAAATTATATTACCCATGAAGCTGCTGACAGACTCAAGCTGAGGGGCGAGAAAATTACCCTGGTGGTTCATGGTGTTGGTAAGATGGCCATTAAAGTGAGCACAAAAAGATACCTCCTCAGGATTCGAGTTAAAACTTCCAGGGGGACGGAGAAGGCTTACCAGTTGATCTGCTATGGATTGGAGGAAATCGCCAAAGTTCACGGAAGGGTAACTCCAGAGCAACTTAGGAAATTCTTTCCAGAGGTGAATTCTGAAGAATTGAAAAGACCAGAGAAAATTGAACTTCTTATCAGCCATCGAGAGGGGAGACTCGCACCACAAAGATTGAAAATCGTAGGAGATCTCGTCCTGTGGGACAGCCCGTTGGGGAAGACGGTGGCTGGAGCACACCCAGAGTTGTTGGAGATGGTTGATATGGCAGCGTATGAGTCTAATACGCAATTTGCTCGGTCCATGAGGACAGCTGCAGCTAGATATGAGGAAATCTTTGAGAAGGCTGAAGCTCCTAGTATTACCAACATGATCAAAAAGGGAAAAAATCACGTCGCTGACACAAAAAGCTCACTGGCAAGTAATCAGGAGTTTCTTGAGTGGTGGAGATGGGACAGCATTGGTGCAGCCTGCGAGCCAAAGTGTGGAGGCTGTCGCTGTGGCAAATGTCAACCTGGAGGGAAGGAGATGACCCTGGTGGAAGAAAAAGAACTTGAGATCATAAGAGAGGGTCTCACCTATGTTGAAGAGGATTCCCACAGTAGGTCCCCACACTGGGATACAAAGTATCCATGGATGCAGGACCCAGCCCTCCTTCCATACAACAGAAGTGGAGTGGAAAGTGTTTTCTTAAGAACTGAGAAACAACTCAAGAGGGTGCCAGAGTGGCAGAGCATTTATGCAGCTCAAGTCCATGACATGGTGGAAAGAAGGGCGGCAACAAAGCTCACAAAGGAAGTGATTGATAGTTGGAATGGTCCAATTTGGTATGTGATTCACTTGGTGGCGCCAAACCCCCACTCAACTACCACTCCGGTGCGGCTCTCCTGGAATAGTAGCCAAAAATTCAAAGGACTGAGCATGAATGATCTTCTGCTAAAGGGACCGGATGTACTCAACCCTATCAGGGCTGTCTTGCTTCGATTCAGGAAGGGAGTTTTTGCCGCTCTTGGGGACATTAAAAAGATGTATAACTCTGTGTGGCTGGAAGAGCGTGAAGTACACCTTCACAGGTTTCTTTGGAGAGATACTCAAGAAGAAGAAATAGGCGAGTACGCTATCACAAGAGTTAACATCGGAGATCGCCCTGCTGGATGCATTGCACAGTTAGCTATGCGTGAGACGGCAAGACTAGCAAAGTTTGCTCATTTAAGAGAGGAGCGCAGAGTCCTTGAGGAGGACAGTTATGTGGATGATATCCTTACATCCCACAATGACCAGGAGGTACTGAACGAGATAATAAATGGACTTGAAGAGATTCTGACAGCTGGTGGATTTGCACTCAAGCCATGGGTTTGGTCAGGGCAAAGTGGGAGGCAAGGGACTGGTGCAAAAAATCAAGGTCAAGTAATCATCCTCCCAAACCAGATGAAGGAGGAAGACAGCAAGGCTTTAGGCACAGGGTACTTGGTAGAGGAGGACAAGCTCTACATAATGACTTCCATTAACTTCTCAAAAAGAAAGCAGAAGATGAGAATGGGCCAAAACCTCCTTAAGGAAGAAGTGAAAGAGAAAACGCCTAACCCTTTGACCAGGAGACATCTGCTAAGCCAAGTTGCTGCGCTCTATGACCCAATTGGTCTTGTCACACCTGCCAAGCAAAAGGGTGCAATTCTTGTCAGGAAGGCGTTCCAAGAGGCAGGAAAAGGGAGCTTAACTCGGCAAACATGGGACCAACCACTGTCTGAAAATCTCAGGAATGAAGCCGTTAAACTTTTTGAGGAATATGTGCAGCTTGGTCAAGTTAAGTTTTGCAGAAGTCTCACACCAGTTGGTTGGAAAGGAAAACCATGGGGGATCACATTTTCAGACGGTAGCGACAAAACCTATGGAGCTGTGTTGTACCTAAGGTGGGAAACGAACCAAGGGATAGATGTCAGATTAGTTGAATCCAAGGCCAAGTTAGCACCGTTGGACCAGAAGGGAGATGCTGTAAAGGCCGAGATATGTGGTGCAGTTTTCGCTGTACGTCTCAGAAAGTACTTTGAGAAGCATGGTCGGATGGAAGTTGAGCGTTGGTTCCACCTAGTAGACAGTCAAACCGTATTGGGGGCCATTCAACGTGATAGTTACGGGTACCAGACGTTCTTCGCGAATAGAGTTGGAGAAATCCAAAACGCTGGGCCAGTCAATGACTGGTGGTGGATTCCAGGTGACTTCAATATTGCAGATATCATCACAAGGGGTGGCACTCCTGAGGATCTTGATGACGATTCTGTTTGGCAGAAGGGACCACAATTCCTTAGGCGTCCTGTAGAACAGTGGCCAAAGAAATCTGCTCCCGAAGTTACTGCTGAAGCCAGGGACAGAGTTAATAAACTTCAAAGGAAGACATTCTCAGCAGTTCTGACAAGAGCGCAAGCAAAGAAGGACCTGAGAGAAACAGAAAAAGGAAGTTTCAAAGTGCCAAGCCTTGAAAGGAACGATTCAACCAACATCACTTCTGACCCAAGCACCTGCAAGAAAGCAGGAGAATCAAACCTTGCGGAAAACGTATCTAGAGGAACACCGGGTGACCTAGTTGTTAAAAAGCTAGTGGATGTGGAAAAGTTTAGTAACTTAGCCTAACTAGTCAGAGTCATCTGCTGGGTATGGCGTGCTATAAGGAAATGGTTGGGAACTCGAAGTCAGAACCCAAAGGATGGAAAATGGGAAGTGCCAACGAAGAATGAAACCAGAAAGGCTGTGCTTACTGTAAAAGAACAAGAGGATGCGCTAAAAGGGCTCTTTCTGGCAGCCCAGGAGGGTGTGACTTTTCCTGACACTACACTTAATAGACTGGCAGTATACAGAGAAGACTCAGGACTTTTAGTATGTGGTGGCAGGATCCAAATATTTACTGAGGAAAAGGTTGCTGTTCCAATATTAACTGAAAGTGCATGGGTGTCCACGTTATTGGCCCAAGAGGCTCACGGAGCAAATCATGAAGCAGTAGCAGGAACACTTCTCAGAATGAGAAAGAGAGCATGGGTGATTAAGGGTCAGAGACTAGCCAAGAAAGTGGTAGACGGCTGTGTGATCTGTAGAAAAGCAAGGGCAAAAAGATGTCAGCAAATCATGGGCGACCTTCCTCCTGAAAGGGCAGAGCCAGCTACACCCTTCGAATTCACAACTTTAGACTTGTTTGGCCCTTACGAAGTAAGGGATGAAGTGAGGAAAAGAGTACGACTCAAAGTTTGGGGAATTGTTTACTGCTGCATGGCGTCCAGGGCTATGCACACTGATGTTATAAGTGACCAGTCTGCTGAAGGCTTCCTACTGTCCTACCAGAGGTTCACAGCCCTGAGGGGTCATCCGAGAAGATTGTGGTCTGATCCAGGCTCAAATTTCATTGGAGCTAAACCTGCTCTCACAGAACTATACAAGTTCCTGGATAAGTTGCAGAAATCCGAGCTGGTGGGAGAGGCTGCCAAGCATGGTACTGAATGGTCCTGGAAAATCCATCCTGCAAGCTCTCCTCATAGGAATGGGGCTGCAGAGGCTGCTGTTCGCATAGTAAAGCGAGCCCTTCATAACTTGGGAGGCAATGGTATCTTCACGTGGGGTGAGTTCCAAACCTTCCTCTACATGGCAGCCAATCTGGCGAATGAGAGACCTATAGATGCGAGAACCCAGAGCAGAGAGGATGGCATAGAGTATGTCACTCCCAACTCTCTCTTGTTAGGAAGGTCAGGTCCAAAGGGAGACCCAGGTGACTTTGATTTCGTAGGTTATCCCTACAAAAGACTACAGATCATTCAAGGAGAGGTTAACAAATTTTGGAAAAAATGGAGTCAGTTAGCAGGCCCAAATTTGTTCGTGAGAAGCAAGTGGCACACGAAGGAACGGAATGTTGCTGTGGGAGACGTGGTCTGGTTGGCTGACCAAAACGCATTAAGAAGTCAGTATAAGTTGGCCAGAGTAGTCAAAGTCAATCCTGATCACAAAGGTGTTGTCAGAGACGTGAATGTTAGAGTTTTTACAAACTACCCAGTCTCAAGTATCAAACCTAACAAAGCGAAAGTCACGGATAATGGAAAAAGAGTCACCAAAGGTTCGACTAACAAAATTCCTGCAACCATCCTCCATAGAGATGTTAGACGGTTAGTCGTCTTGATTCCTGCAGAAGAACAGCCAGACAAACAAGCAGAGGAGAATGAAAGTGTGACCTACTTGGGTTCAAGAACCAGTAGTTCAAGTGGGAGGTGTGACGCTAAAGAGCTGATTTGTGTCTGAGATTGATGCACTGTTAAAATAAAAACGGCGAAACTGAGAAGCCGAATTTAAAATTGAGTGACAAAGAGTGGCGGAGAATGCCAAGTGAACGCGGAAGGAGAAAAACTCACATGCAAATGCACGCACGCAGAACTAGAGTGCAGAGTTAGTGAAAGACGCGATCGTTTCAGTGCATTAACGACGCGAATTCAATGCATGAGTAATTTCTGCATGAAGATGACGCATGCTAAAAAGTTAAAAGGCTGAGGAGAGAAACGCGCAAGACAGGAAACGCATCAGCAATCGGTCATCTCAGGGACACTGATGGTATGACAACATCTCTCTTTAATTGCGTGAAGTACTGATTATCACTTAAATCTGTTATTTGATTATTAGAATGTACAATATAGAGGAGAACAGTAAATAATGTCGTGCTTTTGTTGTTATTTAAGTACTTGGTGCGCAGTTCTCGTGCGTTTATATATATATAAAAAAATGCAACAGTGACAGATACCACGTTTGCCTAACTAGTTTGTGGAAATTTATTGTAATTGTGTATTGAATAAGGAAAGGAAGAAAGCTTAAATATGTGAATGAACAAATATTTGGACAGTTGTATGTGGTATGACAAATCTTTATTTACATTGTATTTGTTCACATTTGAAAGTATAATCAGAAGTAATTATGTATCCTTTTCTTTTCTTTGTTGTTGTTTTTTTTTCTTCTTCTCTTTAAGGTTATCAACCTTAATAAATACAAGCTAAAAGTGATTTGGAGTTGTTCCCTGTGTCCCCTGTGATTGGCTGATGCTCTTTTCGAGTTAGAAGCAGATACTGATGCACAAAATTCCCAGATAACTCGACACAGACTGTTTCACCATCACTATCGGGGCCCACTACATCTGGGGTGAGAGACAGGCCCCACAGGTCCCGGAGCCCAAGGGAGAGGGTGCCTCAAGGCCCTACTGTGAAAGACACAAGGACGAGCCACAGACCACAGGCATCTGATGTAGAAGAACGGCTTCTGTCCATCTTACAGGAGCCGCTTCCCAGACCGGAATCTGAGCTTGATGAAAGCTACCACTTTGCCATGAGCCTGGTTCCACTCCTCCATAGACTCGACCACAACAGGAGGCAGCAGGCCAAAATTGGTATTTTGAACCTGCTGCAAAACATAGAGAGCAGCACAGCCTCAAGGCAAGAACCAGCAGCACATTCAAGTGTATTTCATACATACTCTCCTCCTACGTTCCACAACCCCACTGGAATTTTGCCTAGGCCAGGTACTTTCAGACCTTTAACCCAACCCCTACCAATAAACCCAATAGGAGCATTCAACCAGATGCTGGCCTCTGATCAGGATAGACAGTTTGGGGTAGGGCAGCACCCCTACACAAACATTTAATCTTATCACCTAATCGTGTAAATAGTTGTTTTGCTGAGGTTTTTTATATATTTGATTTAAAGATTATTCTTAACTTTGTTTACATTCTGTTTGTAAATTTTTTGTTTTTACTTTGTATGTCTCTAATTTTGAAAATAAAAGGTCAAACCTATTGTGATAAGTGTTCATTGTGTATGTAATGTTAAGCTCACCTCATTCCAACAGCCAGTCTCTGCTTTGGTTCTATGGCAGACCTGTAGTTGGTGTTTTGTCTGGTGAGTTCAGAGCTAATGAGTGAGAGAAGCTCATCCATTTTCTCTGCACTCATCCTAAAATACTGGTGATGACGTTGACTGTCCAAACGCAGTTCAGCAATGAGATGGTAAAAATCTCCTTGCTGAGGCCTGCGCTGGTTCAGTGGATGGACCCAGTACTGGCTCCTTCTCCTTCTACCCCTCCTCCGCAGTTTTGCAAGCAGAAGTAAAAGAGCAATTGTTCTCCTTCTAGCAATGGGCACTGAAACGCACAGAATTATTTAGTGAATTACTGTATTGCTGGGTTAAATAAGAAACAAAACCAAAACATTATTGTCACTCATAAGTAAAATTTCAACTACACCAATTTTGTTTTATATACTTTTTCCTTTTCCAAGAAGAACAATAGTTAACTTTATTTACACAACCTACTACTTTCCCAATATATTCAAAAAGAAACCCAAAATAAACATTTAGCATTTTATAAGTTAATTATATAATTATAAATATTGTACTTACCCATGGTAGAATCACAATAATCTCCACAAAAAAAGAGATCAGCAGGTCAGCACAGAATTGTTTCCCCTGTACTCCTCTGGATGGAAACAAACTGTTGCTGATTTTGTAGTTCTATTTATAGAAACTACATCCTATTATATCGCGCGATCAAACGTAAATTCGTGAGATATCGTGTGTCCTCGTGACTTCAGCTGTCAGTCTTGGCCGCAGCCGTTCCGCAACAAATCCGTATCTGGTAGGTATTGAAGGACGGCGGAGCACGGATCCGACACGCAGCGGAGCCAATCCGCAGCCGTTCTGCAGTTGGTGGAAATCCGGGGTCCGTGTGTAGTGCGTATGCGGTGCGTGTTGCGGTGTGTATGCAGGAGCAGCACGCGCTATTGTGCTTTCACGTGTGCTGCGTTTGCAGTGCGCAACTGATCTACGGCTGTACCACAATCACAACATTCTCTATTTTTTTTATTTCAAATCAATATTTTTAGCCTACATCTATTATGTCGCGTTGTTGAGGTACTGTGTAGATCTCTGCTCTGCTGTTATGCACGCACGCTCCTGGAGCGCATTGCCGGACGCATCCGCGTGCGGTGTGAGCGCTCTAACCTATTAACATGCTCTAACCTATTAACATGGGTGCGGGGAAATGCAAGCGGAGTATGTGAAACAGGCGGTAGCATAAACGACAACAAACAAAGTTAATTCTGACACAGAGAAAGGGATTGGTCTTTGGGAGAAAAAGAAGAAATGACATTTGGAAAAACTTAAATTTCATCATGTGCATAGGCTACTTCTAACATGTTTGGTTGGTAAAATAAATAGGCCTATGTTGTAAATTCAAATCAGAGCGTCTTCCGTGTCTTGAATGGATGCATTCTTGAGTCTATAAGGTAACAATAATATAATAAGATAACTATAAGAAGATAAGACTGTTTGAAATGGGTTTGGCTAAAAGAAAATGTTGGTTTCGTCTATCCTACTAGGTACTTATACTATATAGACTGGGTTAAATAGAATTGCATTACTAGAAAGAGACTAAAATGCCATTTTCATTGACTAAAACTAGACTTTTTCTTTCGTTGACTAAAACTAGACTAAAAGGTCATCAGTTTTCGTCCACTAAAACTAGACTAAAATGTCATCAGTTTTCGTCGACTAAAACTAGACTAGACTAAAAAGAGTATGAACGTGACTAAAACTAATAAAAACTAAAATGACAGCTTGACACAAAGACTAGACTAAAACTAAAATTAAAATAGGCCGCCAAAAACAACACTATGCCGAATACAATAGAACATGTGCTAAGAATACACACGGTGCAATGTGCTCCATTTAACCTTCAGTTTTCAGCGTGAGAAATGAAACAAAATCTCTTTTCACTCCTTTTTATATCAGACTGCCATGAGTTTAAGACTTTTTTTTTTTTGTAAGCTAGAAACTACAGACTCTGGATCAAAACAACACAACCCTAGTCATTCTTCCAAAAAGACATCAGGCATTAACCAATATGCTAATTGTAAAGATATTTCCAGAAATTAACAAAGATTGCGTATGGGTGTTAGCATTTATTGACTCCATAGCCACTGGAGTATTAAAACATTCTTAACAATTCATCCTGTAAATAGACTGCTGAACCTATAATGATTGGTTATTTCCTCTTGGAATTGATATGCCTGTGGTTCAGCTGGAACGTATCAAACACAGCTGAACACATAAATAATGTCAGTGACGTGGATATGACACGTATTATGTTTGATCTTGAGCTGTGAGTCACATGTTGATGCCAATGTGATTAATTCTTACACATATTTTGCTCACCATTCTCTTTATATGGCCCTTTTGTTTTCTGTGCCATCAATTACGGTGAAACGTTCATCTCTAAGGCTAAGTGTGATTATTTTGTTTAAGGTGACCAACAGGGTTAATGAATAAAACAGCAGGATTGCCAAACACTGTTTGAACCGTTAAAAAGATAAACAATGAAGAAAAGATACAGTTTGTGCAGAGAGAGATGTTTGTTCAACCTTTACTTGAGATTATTTGTCAGATTTCCTGCATTGAGGTAATTTGCACTTGTTGGGTACTTGCTGGGATGTAATGGAAGCACTAAGTATGACACTTAACATGAAGAGCATTCAACTTCCTGTGAGCGCCGCTGCTTTGTGCAAACATTTAAAGTGATTCAATGATATACAATAAACACTTTAATGGGGTTATATTATACAAATCTACTTTGTAAACATGTAACTTTCAGATCTGAAACATTCTCCACAGTTCAAGAAGACCATCGACTGAAAGTAGGCTGCAAAAACGACTCGTTCCAAACTCCATGGATTTCTGAAGTCGAAAAACATCAACACATGAATGCCCACATTTACTGGCTTACTAGGTGGTGAGATGTTTAGTCCTTCCAGTCACTTGCTAAGCAAGGCCTCAAATGCCAATTATAATCCCAAAGCAATTGAAAAATCAACAAGTATTTGACTAATAAACAAGTTGAAAAAACAAACAAGTTAGGGAGCGAGCAATGGTGAGCAATGGTGCCAGCTGGTTTGGGATGTACAGATTGGTGAAGGATTTGATTTAGCAAGAGGGCTGAGCCATTGGCGGCAGTGTAAGTCAAGCGCAACATCTTGAATTAAATGCTAGCGCATGCCAGGGTAGAGACCTGAGCAAAGGTATCATATGAGAATTTCCGGAGTTAAGCAGCAGCATTTCGGAAGCGCTTGAGGGGATGACAGATGCTAGTTGGTCGACTAGGGAGTTTCAGTAGACGTTACCTTCAGTAGATATTACCTTAATGTTGTCCACATAGGAGAACAGGTCATCTATGATGACACCAAGTGTTTTAACTCATGTCTGGCTTTCTATAAATGTGTAATTTTGGCAGCAAGTGCTGCAAGTTAGGCAGCAGTCTAGCCAATCTGTTTCACTCTGATCCCCACTGTGTGTTTTATCAGGAATTAATCAAACAAACATTTTACAACTTTAGAACAAAAGCAGTGCCACATTGAAGCCTGAATTATTCAAAACATTGTAGGGGCTGAAAGCAGGGGCTGTGTTGAGTTGTTGTCTGGGGGCGTAAAGTGTATGTTTTTTTTTTTTTATATTTTTTATTTGCAGCTGAATATTTACTTGGCCTTGAGAATAAGAGATTTAACTAACTTCCCTTGTGGAAAATAAGTGCACAATAATGACATTGAAATCTGGTTAAAGTGTACTGACAAGCATTTATGGTAAACTGATATATATTATAAAGACAATATAAGTTATGAAATCACATATAAAGCTGTACTTAAGTACTACTTATGCGGGTCAAAAGTAGCATATACTCTAAACTTCAGCTAATTGCATTTAATACAAATTGCATTTAAAACTAATACATTTTCATTTAATTGTAATTGACATGCAGTTAAGTGTCTGAAAACATTACATTTAGTTCCCTTTCGAGGGAACTCGAACTGCGTCGGTGACGACACTAGGGGAACGCCCTTCAGCGTAGCGCGTCTGAATTTATGAATGAAACCGAATCCAATCCTATTGGCGTTGCGTGATGACGTAGCGAGTGACGGCATACACGGATGTGTACAAAGGCATACCGGCACAAGCAAAGTAAGCTTTTTTGCTATTCAGCAAGCGCTCTGTGTATTTGTGAGTCTTATTTGGTGTCGTTTGTCTGCTTTGGGAAAGTTCAGTATGGCTGATCAGTTCAGAAAGTGTGTGTTCCCGTGCCCTCGTTTTCTCCCGGCTGGGGATTCACATGAGATGTGTGTGTCATGTTTGGGAAGACAGCACGCTCAAGCAGCTCTTGAGGGGGCTGCTTGCGCTCATTGCGAGTCTCTTTCCGTGAGAGTGCTGCGATCTCGACTGGCTTTATTTTCGGAAGATGGCCAAATGTGTTCTCCCCGCGGTTCGGGTCCCGCATCTGCCGAGGCAATGCGGCGGCTTTCATCGTGGGGATCGCAGAGAGATCTGGTCGAGGATGAGACTGCCGAGGCATATTCTCGCTCCTCTTCTGGTGAGTCTGATTCCCCCATTCCCCGTTCGGGAGCCCGCTCCGCGGCTTCTCCCGATCGGGAGGATGTTCCTGCTTTACAGCTGTCTAATTCCGAGGAATTAGACATACTGAGTGTTGGGGATGAGGATCATGTTGACACGCATCAGTCTGTTCAGCCGGCACCTAATTACAATGAGTTGGTGGAGGTTTTGACGCGGGCTGTGGCCAAGCTGGATATTTCTTGGCCACAAGAGCGGCAGGAAGCGCGTCCGAAAAGCAAGCTTGACGAACGCTTCCTGCAGCACCGCACGCAACCTTCACGCCGGTCTCTCCCTTTCTTCCCGGATTTACACAATGAGTTGTGTAAATCCTGGAACAGGCCATTTTCATCACGCCTGTCTAATCCTCCAATGTTAAACTACAGTAATGTTGTGGGGGTTAGGGATAAGGGATACGGGATGATGCCTCGGGTTGAGGAAGCATTAGCCAGCTACCTTTCACCCGACCTTGCGTCATCCCTAAAGTCGCCGGCATTGCCTTCTAAACCTTGCCGCACCACATCTGATTTGGTGGGCAGGGCGTATATGGCGGCGGGTCGAGCTGGTGCGAGCCTGCACACAATGGCCATATTGCAGGCGTACCAAGCCGAACTTTTGAGAGATATCGACCAGGGCGAGGGTCCATCCCCGGATGATATCGCTGAACTTCGCAGAGCCACAGACTTGTCTCTCCGGGTTACCAAGGAGACGGCCCGTGCCATCGGTCGCTCCATGTCTGCCCTGGTGACCATGGAGAGACATTTGTGGCTCAACCTGTCGGGCATGAAGGAGAAGGATAGAACCTTCCTTCTTGATGCACCCGTTTCAGCCTCAGGTCTATTTGGTGAGGCTGTTAGCGCGGTGGTGGACAGGTTTGAGGATGCTAAGAAGCAGGGCGAAGCCTTCAAGCGGTATCTCCCTCGCCGCTCTAGGTCTAGGAGGGCTGCTGCTAAAGAACAGCCACAGCAATCCTCCTCTTCCTCTTACCGCCAGGCACAGAAGGCGAGTGTCGCTTCCAGAGCTCCCCCTCGTAGATCTTGGGACTCTGGTCGACGCTCACACCCTCAGCCTCCTGATAAGACGGATCTGAGGACCGTCATCCAGTATAGGAAGGCTAAGGGAAAGAGGTCCTAACTCCTTTGAGGCCTCAGAGGGCCGCCCCCCCCGAGAGAGAGCGACCGAGGTCCCCTCTCTCGTTGGGCCCTCAGTATCCCGCCGTCTCTGACGCTTCGGGACACGCTAGCTCCCAGCGAGCTCACACTGGTTGGCCTGCCCCAAAGGCTTGCAGGCAGTCAGTGTTCGGGTTCGCACAATGTAGGGTGTTGTCGGTTTTTTCCTGCCGGTCCTCCGCTTCAGGGCACCGTCAACATCCTGCACAAAACACTGGACACCAGCCCCGAGGGGCTGGTTCCTTTGGTGAATTTCGCAGAGGCATGGCAAAACCTCGCGAACATTTCTCCATGGGTCCTGCGCACTGTAAGAACTGGGTACAGGCTGCAGTTCCAGGTCCGCCCACCAAAATTCAACGGGGTGGTCTGGACTTCAGTGCACCCAGAGCAGGGTCTAGTGTTGGAACAGGAAGTTCACTCGCTGCTGGTAAAAGGGGCCATAGAGCATGTTCCCCCACCAGTCAGGGAGTCCGGGTTCTACAGCCGGTACTTCATAGTTCCCAAGAAGGATGGAGGGTTGCGTCCAATTTTAGATCTAAGGCACTTGAACCAGTCTCTGAGGAGATTCAGGTTCAAGATGCTTACCATTCCCATCATCGTGAGTCAAATCCAATCCGAGGATTGGTTTGTCACGATAGATCTAAAAGACGCTTATTTTCACATCTCCATTCTTCCATCTCACAGGAAGTTCCTGAGGTTTGCTTTCGGGGGCAAAGCTTACCAATATCGGGTTCTTCCGTTTGGCCTGGCACTCTCCCCTCGCACTTTTACCAAGTGTATGGATGCAGCTCTAGCACCCCTGAGGCTCGAGGGCATCAGGGTGCTCAATTACATCGACGACTGGCTGATACTGGCGCAGTCGCGAGAGCTGGCGATTCGGCATCGAGATGTCGTCCTCGCCCACATCCAAAGCCTGGGGCTGAGACTCAACACAAAGAAAAGTGTGTTGGCACCAGCCCAGAGAACCCTGTTCCTGGGAGTGGTGTGGGACTCAGTCACGATGCGGGCACAATTGTCTCCTGCTCGGATCGAGTCCGTCCTGACTTCAGTGTCCAGGATAAAGCTAGGCCAAGCCATCACTGTCAAACACTTTCAGAGAGTGTTGGGTCTCATGGCAGCAGCGTCCAGCGTAATACCTTCTGGCCTGCTACACATGAGAGCTCTACAGTGGTGGTTAAGAGCCAAGGGGTTTTCCCCGAGGGGAAGTCCATTCCGCTTGATAAGGGTTTCGCGCAGATGCCTTCATTCCCTATCAATTTGGAAGAGGCCTTGGTTCTTGTCCCAGGATCCCAGGCTGGGAGCGTCGTGTCACCGGATGTTTATTTCGACAGACGCCTCCCTCACGGGCTGGGGCGCGGTCATGGACGGCCGTTTTACGAGAGGTCTCTGGCAGGACCAACATTCCTCTTGGCACATAAATTGCCTAGAAATGTTGGCGGTGTTCCGGGCTCTGAGGAGCTTTCTGCCAGACCTCCATGGTCGCCATGTCCTAGTAAGATCCGACAACATGTCGGTGGTATCTTACTTAAATCATCAGGGGGGTCTGAGGTCGCGCCCTCTGTGCAGACTGGCGCATCAGATCCTCCTGTGGTCCCAGCGGAGACTGTCATCCCTCAGGGCGATGTATGTCCCGGGGTACCAGAACCAGGGAGCAGACATACTGTCGAGGCAGGGGCTGAGGCCCGGGGATTGGAGACTCCACCCCGAGGTGGTGGGGTTAATATGCGAGAGGTTTGGCCCAGTGGAAGTGGACCTATTTGCGTCTCGAGAGACGACACACTGTCCACTGTGGTTCTCCCTCACACATCCAGCCCCGCTGGGGTTGGATGCCATTGTGCAGACGTGGCCGAGGCTGCGTCTGTACGCCTTTCCCCCAATCGCTCTGCTCCCAGCAGTTCTGGAAAGGGTCCGTCAGGACGGAGTCAGCCTACTATTAGTAGCCCCGTTTTGGCCGGCCCGGGTATGGTTCTCGGACATCATCTTGCTTCTGGCAGGCCCGCCATGGCAGATCCCTCTGAGGAGGGACCTGTTGTCTCAGGCGGGGGGCTCAGTTCTCCACCCTCGGCCCGAGCTGTGGAAACTGTGGGTCTGGCCCCTGAGGGGGCACAGTACCTAGAAGCCGGCCTGTCAGCAGAAGTGGTTGAAACTATACTCACTTCCAGAGCTCCCTCCACGAGGAAGTTATACGGCCTTAAGTGGAATGTATTTTCCATTTGGTGCAGAGAGCGTGATTTGGACCCAGTTCACTGCCCAGTGGCTTCAGTGCTGGAGTTTCTCCAAGACCGCTTTTCTGCCGGGCTTACCCCGTCCACACTCAAGGTTTATGTGGCTGCCATTGCGACTTTCCACGCTCCTCTGAGTGATGGTCCTCTGGGGAGGCATCAACTGGTCGTACGCTTCCTCCGTGGAACCTGGAGGATGAGACCTGCGACTCGCACCAGGGTTCCCTCTTGGGACCTGGCAGTGGTTCTCGAAGGACTGGCCGAGGCCCCATTCGAACCATTGGAGTTGGCTGAGGCCAAGAACCTTTCATTTAAGGTGGTCTTTTTGTTAGCCATTACTTCTCTGAGGAGGGTAGGAGATCTCCAGGCGCTCTCTATTTCCAATGGGTGCTTGGAGTTTGCTCCTGGCGACATTAAGGCCATCTTGCACCCCAGGTCCGGCTATTTGCCCAAGGTGCCATCTAGTGTGGCACGGCCTTTGGTTCTGCAGGCATTTCATCCTCCACCTCATGTGACGGTGGATGAGGAGAGACTTCATCTGCTCTGCCCTGTTAGAGCACTTAAGTATTACATCCAGAAGTCCTCCTCATGGCGGAAGTCGGACCAGTTGCTGGTGTGTTTTGGGTCTCCCAAGAAGGGGCTTCCCGCCTCTAAGCAGACCATCAGCAACTGGATCGTTCAGACTATTTCCCTGGCCTATCAGGTGCGCAATTTGCCTTCACCTATGGCCGTGAGGGCTCACTCCACCAGAGGCATGGCGTCCTCTAGAGCCCTCCTTTCAGGGGTTTCCTTACATGACATATGTGAGGCGGCTGGCTGGGCCACTCCGCACACATTCCTGAGGTTTTACAGTCTGGACCTTCCCTCTACACCCGGTGCACGAGTGCTTTCGTCCTAGGTTGTGCCTGAAGTCAGTTCACACTAGGATGAGCAGGGTTCGTTGTGGTATAGTGGGTATCTCGTTCCCCTAGTGTCGTCACCGACGCAGTTCGAGTTCCCTCGAAAGGGAACGTCTCGGGTTACGTATGTAACCCTTGTTCCCTGAGAAAGGGAACGAGACACTGCGTCGGTTCGCCACACCTCACCCTGCTTGGAGCACTTGCTTCATAGCAAAGAGCTTACTTTGCTTGTGCCGGTATGCCTTTGTACACATCCGTGTATGCCGTCACTCGCTACGTCATCACGCAACGCCAATAGGATTGGATTCGGTTTCATTCATAAATTCAGACGCGCTACGCTGAAGGGCGTTCCCCTAGTGTCGTCACCGACGCAGTGTCTCGTTCCCTTTCTCAGGGAACAAGGGTTACATACGTAACCCGAGACGTTTTCACATATTCATTTAGAATGTAAGTATAATATTAATGATCTATTATTTATTAATTTAAAGTATGTTATTTCCTTGTGATTATTCTAAATGGATCTAAATCCATTTATTTTATAGGACTATTAATTATTAGCATACATCTACCATTGATTTGCTATGCATGAATGATTTTACAGATACAGTTAATTAAACTTAAAAAGATATGGTAGTTTAAAACCTTATTTTTCATTTTTTTTTTTTTTTTTTTTTTTGTATTCCCACATGCTTCTCTAATCTTCCTTGTATTTCAGTGGGCAACATTGAGTCTTCTTATGTTGTTCTGCATAATTTAACAAGTTGTCATCCTTCTAGAAGGTTCTGAGGATTAATTTTTAAGTAACTGCTGGCAGGTAGTAATTAATCTACAGCTGTCACAACAACATCAAAGATACACAGCTAGAGAGAGATAAACAGAGAAACACAGTGAATAGAAAATTGAGGTTGATAGTTTGTATTAGCTTTACTAGAAAGACTCAAACTGAATATAAATGTACCTTCCTTATTTCTGTCATGACAACTATTGAAGATATTGGTAATAGAGATTGGTATGGTAATGGAAATGGCAATGCTAATGTTTTTGGTCTTGGTGGAATAGATCTGCTACACTGCTGCTGCTGCGGAGCAAGTACCGAGACTTGCTACTGTCAATACATTCACAGACATTGCTGTGAGCTGTAATGTTGTGTTCACACCGGACGCGAATAGCGCGTCAGGCGCGAGTAATTTCAATGTGAAGTCAATGCAAAGACGCGTTACGCGCGTAAAAAATTCCTGTGGAGCGAATGAGGCGTAGAGCGCGGCGCGGTAGACGCGAATACACCTCATTCGCGCGTCAAGTTCACGCGAATTGAGCGTCTGGCGCGTTACGCGCGAATGATTTAGTTAGTGCTATTTGTGCATTCACGCGTTTCACGCGAATTCGCGCCTGCCGCCCGAGTTGAAAAATCTGAACTTTGGCGTCAATTCACGCCGCGTTAACCAATCAGGAGCTTAGCTGCTTGCTGCTGTCACGTAGTGAAGTGTCTGGATGCCTCAATAAATTATTTTGTAATATGACTAAATGCCTGGTGTGGTTCTGCACAACAAAGCAAATATTTTATCACTTACAACTTTATTTCAATATACGAGACATGTTCATTTTGTATTGAATGTTATTTATTCCATATCTAGATTATATGAAATATTATGATGTAAAGACAACCAACATACATGTGCATAAGTTCGTGTCTGGACATGAGAGAGTAAAAATCATAGGACAGGTTAATAACTTTTGGAGGCTGGCTCTATTTATCATCAAAACAAAAATAAATGACAGATTAGGTGGATGAGGGCGAGGGTGATCCACGCTCCGATGTGGGACAACAGCTCATCAAGCTGGCCGCGGGACAGGCGGAAGTACCACTGACAGCGGCCGTCATCCAGGCGCAGCTCCTGGAGCGAGCAAATGTGAAACTCGCCAAACGGTTCACCTCCGAAGGGTTCGGTGGACACAAATATGATCCCCACGCCGCTGTTCTGCTCTCCAGAGCAAATACAGAGCGGTGACTCTCTCGATGAATGCTCGATCAACATAAAAAAGATGGCCGCCAACGGGTTTCGATTCCGCTGATGCAACAGCAACCAATCAGGTGCGTTAAGTAGATTACGATGCGATCGCTACCAAGTAAGTTAAGAACCTAACAGCTTGCACCATCTACAGTTTCATGCCAGAACTATTTAGTGCTAGAATAATGTTAAAAGTCCTAATAAAGTCCTGTCCCCAGATCCTGTATTGGGAAGAGGGCCTGGGCAAGTAGCATATTCTCAGTCAGTTTTCTTAGTAGACCCAGTATTATTTTAGTGGTATACTATTATAGTTTTTATTGATCTTTTTATTCATCATTTATTTTCATATTTCCAGATTATATATATATATATATATATATATATATATATATATATATATATATATATATATATATATATATATATATTAGTAAATGTGTTATCTGCTTTTGTCATTTTCAATAATATTAATATTATTATTATTATTATTATTAATGATTCGTTTAATTTTTATGTTTCAGTTTTTATTTATTTCTACTTAATAATGTTAGGGCCTCAATTTAAACTAAAAAAAAAACAATTTGAAGAATTTAACTAAAAATGAGGTTATATATATATATATATATATTTTTTTTTTTTTTTTTTTTTCAGTTTTATTTCAATTAACAAAAATGTTTTAATTGTTTTAGTTAACGATAATAAACCTGGGCACAACTGCCACATCAGCTTCTGTTTTTCTAGCATTTATATAACATGTTGATGTTTAGAGCCAAATAGTGAAACATTGATTGTACATCACCAACTAGTTCAACTTTAGCTAATGATAATAACTGTGTTAGCAAGCAAACTCTGCTAGTGTCACATTTGCTTAACATGATCATAGATTATTTTACTAGCAAATCAAGAGACAGTCAAGAACAATATAGGCCTGTTGCAGCTTAAATTTGTTAAAATAGTGCACATGTGCTCAGCAGCACATCTAACTTCATTCAGTTGCATGACAATAGTTCAGCTTTTAATGTTTTGGTAACAAGCTAATTTCATTATTTGTTTATTGGTTGTAATATTAGATATAGATTAACATTATTTAATGTTCAAAAAACATTTTTCACATACTGCACATTATTGTAGCTCCTCTATTCCCAGTCTTTCTGAAACGCGCGGATTTCTACAAAGCCCCTCCTTCCGAAAAGCTGAAAGTGCTCTGATTGGCCAAACACCTCCAGCATGTGTTGGAAATGTAGTGCTGCATCCCAATTTGCCTACTTATACTACGCCCTCAAAGTATGTACTCTTTTTGGGAAGAAAAAGTACATACTTTTGAGTGTGTAGCAAAAGAGTAGGCAAGCTTTGGGACATACTACTTCGTCATCTTTAATGGACAGACTGTCGCGTACATCCTGTCACCGTAAACTGTCCTCACAATCTCATCTCGTCACAGTTAAAATCCTCCATTCAATCTAATATAATTTCTTACCATTTCGGAGAGAAATGTTGTAGCACGTTCATCTGCCAGTCGTGGGTCTTTCATGCAGACTCCTTTGCAATTTGAATGTAATGATGCATTTAAAAGTTAATGGCTAAACGTAGCTTTACAAAAGTTCACAATGCTGCTGCAGATGCAATAAAATGTAGCCAACATTGAATAAATAAATTTTCGTCAGGTCAGATACTGATAATTAATCACTCAAACCCCTTTATTTAAACCTCTACATAACCGCCGGACTCAGTGTCCTCCATGTCTGTAGTTTTTTTTTTAAACACTTTTACGCGCGATGGGTTGTGGGCAATATCAGCCTTTAGAGTGTGCATCGATCTGCACTTTGGATTCTGACCGCCTACTCATTCCAACATACTACGATTTGGGACGTAATAATTCTATTTTCAAACACTATTTAGGACGGATAGTATGCAAATTGGGATGCAGCATAAAACTCCTTACCATAATCGCGAGCTTCAGCTTCTAAAGCAATTGTAAACACACTGTCCAGTAAGCGATTTCAAAAAAAAAAAAAAAAAGAAAGAGAAAAAAGAACACTGTTGGAAGTGAATTGGACTGAGAACAACAACGAACTTGTAGCCAATCAGCAGTGGTGGCGTGTCCACTCATGATGGTGGAGGAGAGATTGTGAGCAAGAGGGAGATTTGAAGGAAGACTGTCGAAAAGAGAGATGGCTGAGAGAGACATTACACAAGAGAAAAGCTCAGAGGAATATCAGCGGAAAAAGATCCGGCTATAAATCTTAACCTCTGATATGTCATCCGTTTTTGGAAGGGCAAAGCAAGCAGGTTTTCCTTGCCTTGCCTACTTTCTTTGCATATGCCTTTGGGTTGGCATTATGCTAATATTTCACATTTCTGTACTTTGATCGAGGCATTTTAGACAGGTATGGATCAGTGTCCTCTGTTAGATTGAATAACTGAATTTGTGGGAGACTATGAGCTTTCTAACTTTGTAGATCGTATACATTCACAAACAGATACATTACACACACAAGGCAAAGCAAAACAAGAAAAACATCATATGACCCCTTTAAGTAGCTAGCTATAATAAAACAAATTGACATAGAGTAGCTGTCTTAAAAATATATATATAATTCTGGTAACACTTTACAATAATGTTCATTAGTTAACATTAGTTCATGTAATAACTAACATGAACTAACAATGAGCAATACATTTGTTACCGTATTTATAATCTTTTGTTTAAGTTAGTTAATAGATATCCAGCTGTTCATTGTTTGATCATGTTAGTTCACAGTGCATTAACTAATGTCAACAAACACAACATTTGATTTTAACAACGTATTAGTAAATGTTGAAATTAATATTAACTAAGATTAATAAATGCTGTAGAAGTATTGTTCATTCTTAGTTCATGTTAATGGTAGTTATGTTAACTAATGAATTGTAAACTGTTACCCCAAATATTTACATAACATAAAGAAGATCCTAATGTGAGATCTTATTCACTGCTTCATTAGATCAAGCCCTATTCCTAATGCGTCTCAATGGGCAAGCTCATATGGTAATGTTTGCCTTTAAAGCTCATCAGGACCATCAATGAAGACAGAAAAGCCAGTCCCAAGCACTTAGAAATTGAAGGTCCATTTTACGGTGTGTGGGAAGGAATTTACCTGAACAACTTATTCCACTGCGTCCGATAAATCACAATCAAAATGATTTATTTTGGCAGTGCTTGCTGTGTTGGAATTTGCCTCTGTAAGTTCAGAACCTGCTCGGTGCAAAATCGGCACAGGTGTGAAGAATTATTCATGAACAGGGATGTTCAGAAAGCTTCAGACAGAAGTTTGATTTGCTTTCATTTCTTCAAGCAACATTTCACTAGGCCGTAATTAATCAATTGACTGTTTAGCTTGAGGCTATGGAGAAACACACAAAAAAAAAAAAAACGAGTTGAAATAAATGCTCTCATCTACTGACAATTTGCATGATGTTGACCTGAAATTATGATCCATGATCTTTACCTTCATTGTTTTCTGTTAACTGTGAGAAGTTTCTCAGTGTTCCACTGCACCAAAACCTATAAAGGTAAAAGATTAGCAAAACTTGAAAGCATGTTATTTGTGAATGGCATTTTACACATTTGTGACTACTTGTCTGCAGCTTCAAATTCAGAATACGGGTTTGTGACTATTGTCTGACTATTTAACTTCTTTTTTATTTTATTTGACAGGTTTTCACATTGGAGCTGTGAGTGTAAATTTTAGTGTACAAGTCCAAATATTTATTGTACAAGCTCTCAAATTCACATCTACATGCTCGAGTTTTGCTACTCTTTATACCTTCATAAAAAAACAGGATATGAAAGTTCCAAAGACGTTTTCAGTCTTTTCATCTTTTAACATGTCAGTCAGTGGCTCTGCTGCTGTTTTCACTTCAGTGAGCTCATATAACTGATTGCTAATTCTTTTTCATCATCAATGGGCCCTTTTTCCTTTAATAGCCATGACGTTACGGGCAGTGCCTTTAAGGAAACCATGTCCCCAGGATGGCATGCTATAAAAAGTGTATTTCTGACACCATAAAGAAATGTGCAACTCTTTGTGTTTTAGAAAAGGAGTTACTTTTTTTCAGAATGCTAAATCACTGACATTGTGATTAGCGCAAAGCATTCAAAATGTGTTATAAAGAGAAGTATGATAAAAGAGGTGCACGTACACTATGAAAAAGACCACAATTTAACTAATTAAATAAAAAGTCTGTCTTTTGACTGGGTGGAGAGTTCAGGTGATAGTTTGGCCAAAATTGTTAAATATACCATTATTTCTTCTGCAGAATATGTTGGTCAAGTCAAGTCATCTTCATTTATACAGCGCTTTTAACAATGGATTGTTTCAAAGCATCTTTACAGATATAAACATAAAATTTAAGGTAACAGATTGTTACCTGTTGGTAAACCAAACAGTTTTTGTTTATGGACAACAATGCACATTTTTCTCAAAATATGTTCTCTCACAGAAGAAAGAAAGGCATGCAGGTTTGTAATGACATGAGGGCTAGTAAACAAAGATATCATTTTCATTGTTGGGCGAACTACCCTTTAAGTTTTTGATGCATCAACAATGTCTAAAACTGATTTCTGGGAATCTTCATCTTTTTGGATTGCTGAGGATTAAAAATAGATTTCAATGCTAAAGTCTGGGCATATGTGAAAGAAAAGGCGGTTTGATCACGGAAGGGAAATGAACACAATCTTAAAATCTCAGTTTGATCCAGGAAAGATCCCTCATTGTGCTGCCAACTGCACTCGTTGGTGCTGTTATTCAGGCCATACGAAATAAGTGTGTGTGGCACTTCATCCCTAGCGTTTAAATGCGTTCCCCTCCACAGAGTGTGGCCATACCCATTCAGACCTGCTACCGTATTGTAATATCCATGGAGCAAAAGTTCCGCACCCTAATGAGGAGTTTGTTTGGTGGGGAATTCAGGGCGGTCAAGGTCATCTTCACACGGCTTGTCTGAATTCCCTGGTCGCAGATTCCTGAGTGGTAGTTACTAGAGTAGCAAAGTGCTGGCATGTATCAGGCCTGCCTAATAAAAGCTCCATTGATTGGCCCCTCGGCAGGACGCTCCACAGGATTAGCTAAAAGATCCCTCTGTGTTTCAATGTGCACATTGTCTCCAGATTTTGCTCGAAGGCAGGCGCTGGGTCCCCTGTTTACCCCCAAGCTCAATGGTTCTAGACCTCTTCTCCATTGGGAAGCACTTCCGATTCTGGACGACTACATCATAAACGCATTGCTGAGAAAGAAAGCAAAAAAAGGGAAATCAAAAAGGCCCTTTAGTGCACTAGCTCTCTTTGCACAGCAATACTCCCCGACATATTCTGTAATCTATTGCTCCGGCAGCGATTCGAGGTGCTTCAACACACCTTGTTGTTCCATACTTTTCTGATCTCGATGTTCCTCATATAATCCGACCGTTCTTTGCCCCGCTTAGCTGGAGAAGTCCACAGAGATTCAGATCTTGAACTACTTGTCTGTGAATTTATAAAACTGTGGCATCGGCTCTGTGCATTTCTGATCTACCGCATTCAACCCCTCAAAAACCTCCACATCAAACTTTTCATAAGGCTGCCGTGTCAACTGTGCTGTTTATAATGAGGCTTTCATCCTCTGCAAGCGTCTAGCAATTAGGATGCAGGTAGTTATGTAATGGAAGAACAACAAACGCTCAAAGCCGCCTCCAGAGCAGTCCCAACATGTGATCTTTCCTTTTTTCTGACAGGATTCGTCAGAATGAAATAAATAAGCGGCAAAGTGCTGCTGTCTTGACGGGAACCCGGGGAGAGGCACGCTGTGAGTGTGCTGTATATGCAATATGTTTTTTTTTTTTTTTGCCATGTTATATCGGTGTCAAATGCTTCGGTGAAGGCATTAATTTGGTTTATGACTGAACTCAGTGTAAGAAAGATGTAGAACCTTGTCATGTTTTGAGCAAGGACTGTGATATCTGCACAGCGCCTGTTTCTCACACCAAGCTTTGTGTTGTAGTGAACTATATTCAGGCTATAAGGTTTAATATCAGAGATTATATTTGGTGGTGCAGTCTCATTAATGGTTTTTAAAGTCGCAATGAAATCAAATTGAACAAATTTTCTTTTTATATGTAATATTGTAGTGTTTATTATAAATGATTTATCTGTGCACTTCATTATTTTTTTTTAATTCATGTACCCTTGAAATCTTTAATCAAATACATTACCCTTCCCTCCCCCATCGAAACGACCTCTCTCTCTTTTGGTCACGTGGAATGGCAAAAGGGTGCGGCCAGATCCGATGAGGGTGCGGCTATCGGTGCACCGCCTCTCAGAGAATCGCATTCAAATTGTTTGCAACGCTCAACCTCCAACATCCAATCAATTCCCGAAGGATGAAATCAAGCCCTGCCCTACATTTTTTTTTCTAATTTCAGAAGCTGCCTGTTTCATTTGGATATACGTAGGGTGACCAGATGTCCCGAAAAATTCGGGACCGTCCCGAAATCTAAGCTGTTGTCCCGAATCCCGAAACCGGCCTTAATTGTCCCGAAAATTATACTAAAGCAAAATCTTGATAAAACATTAAAAAGTGTCCGTGGAAGTTGAGTCGTCCTGCAGCCAGCCCCCGCAAGTTGCAGCAGCCGCAGCCGCAATTTGACGCGCTATTCGCGTCTGGTGTGAACGCAGCATTAAAGAAGGGATTGATTGATTAGTCGCGTCACTGTGTGCAAAAAAATACTTCGGCCGGGCCTTAATGTCTGATGTCGGGTTACACTTGAAGCAAATCATCTACACAATTATTTAGTTTTCCTATTTAATGACCGACAATTTAGTTGTAATAATAATTTTGGCATAAGGCTTATTGGCGTTAGGCTATAGCCTGAAAGGTCTGATTTAGCCTGTGCACTGTTACAACAGTAACACATTTTTTTTTTTCCACAATGACATTTGAGTTCATGATTTAAAAGTTTTTTATTTTTATTTTTTTGTGGCAGACTAAAGACTAATCACAGACTGTGATCTTTGAATACAAATATATGTTGATAACTGTTGATCTTTGAATAAAAATATATGTTTGGTTCAGGTTTGAACCAAAACATATTTTGAACCAAAACCTGACATATTGAACCAAAACCACCCCCCCAAATTATGTATAAGTTGCTTCATTCCAGTATGTTCATCTTGAAATATTGCTAAAAATATTTCATATAAAGTTATTTGTACATATGCTGAAGATTTGACAGCAAAAAGATATGAATCACAACCTAAAGGTTGACGTTTTTACATTTATACTAAAAGGCATTTTACTTGCTTAAAAAGTATGAACTATCAATCAATGAGATGATCATGTTGATCATTTAGAGGTATTGGAAATCCATGTATCAAATATAATACATTAAGCTTTTTCCAGCAGGGAGCAGACTTTGCATTAAAGTTTGCTTTGGCAAGCTGTTTCAAAATCCAAACAAAACAGGCCTTTTTTGGTTTTGGCCTGATTTTGTTCAAAATGATGCCATACCAGTTCGTTATTTTATTTTGCTTGCATATATCAGGGCCTATAGACCTTGTGTAGCTCCGCCCCTTTTCAGCGCTGCGCTGGTTGTGTTCTGTCTTCCGGTTTGTATTTCCACAGCATGTAGGTAAGATCTTACGATTAATGAATGAACCGCTCACTTTAAAAAAAAAAAAAAAAAAAAAATATATATATATATATATATATATATATATATATATATATATATATATATATATATATATAAACATTTGTTTTGACATCTGCTTCAAACATTGCAATGCCTATGATATCTTTTGTTAACTCTACAATAAGTAAATCCACTTCAGATAATTATTACTCTTCGACAACAATGCCATAGAAATATACAGAGCTACCTCAAAAACAGAAGTTCAAAAACAATTCTAAAGATGGCTGCGCGCTTGTTTCTCTTTAAATATGACTTATTTGCCGTATATTACTTAGCTTGTCACTTTGACACTTGTCACTTTGACAGATCATGTTTCAGTAGCCTGTTTAATGTCAAAAGTTGCATATGTACAAATAAACATCTTAAATACCCTATTCACAGCAGTTCCATCTTTGATTTTTAACGGGAATGAAAGCGAGGCTGTGAGGGGTAGACATACATGTCTTCAATGGGTTCCGACTGTCATTTAATGTGTTTTTGGATTGTTCTGATGACAAAGCACTGCAAAAATATCTTTCCAAGAAATTTCAGTAGACAAAAAACAGCCGACATGACCTGTGGAAAATGATAAGTGATCTAGGAGCTTTATACTGCTTTAACAGCGGGTACAGTTGAAAACAAGTCTACCCATATCTCGCTTTCATACCGTGGCGCCGCTTCGAATAAGGTCTATAAAGCTTCTTTCTCAAACTAAGCTCATCTGAAATTGTGCATTCTCTTGCAAGTGGGTAAATTGAGAAATCATGTCAAAAAGTAATATTTCCTTTCGACATTGTGTGCACTTTCACTCAGCTGCTATTATTTTACCTTGTGTCTTGAGTCAAAAGCTCTCAGAAATGAAAGGAACAATATGTATATAACAGGTTAATGCATTAAACTAACATTCACTGAAAATCTTCCCACTCCATAGTACCCAAATCTCATTGAAGAAAAAACCCTTCTGCCGCTTATGACACGCCCATTTTAGTGGTGTTTAATTGAATTTATTTTTAATTTATTGTCATTATTTTTTTTCTATTAAATTGTTTTGACTATACATTAAATTAGATAGTGCTCACGGAAGAGATGAGTTTTCATACAAATAATGTTTCTCTTCGGAAACCCTTCAATAAGCCTTCAATCGACAAACTAATTTGAATCTAAAAACAAAACAGTGCCACTCACAAATTGCAAAATAATCCTCTAAAAACATATTAACAGCATGCATGCTAATTTCTCCATGAACAAACAAATGCCTATTTGGCAGTAAATCCATCATTTTTGTTGGTGTTCATAAAGAAACAATTAAGTTTAAGCATGAATGCTCATGGTCGTAATATGTCCTGATAACTCTGCTGGAGATGTGTGATTTCAGCGCCTCAACAGGAAGTGTCTCATAGGTTATGTGCATGAGATATCCTCTTTCTGGCATGCTGGTTTTTAATTAGGCATTCCACACCATCACTCTCTGATTGGCCATTTCCACTATGCGATCGCAGCTGTGAGCGAATTCCTGTTGAGCGCAGAAAGAGGCAGAGGAAATGAAATGTTGGAGCGGATGAAGATCATGACATGAAAATTACACGCATGTTTTTATGGTATTGATTTGTGCCAAGGTTGTTTATCTTAAACTAAAGTCAATTCGGTTCTTTTGTACAGGCTTTTAACAGCTTGATTAAAGGTCATTTCAACAGCTTACAAGCATCCTCTCAGACCAGACAGTTACCTGACTTTGATTCTCTCTTTTCAGACGAGGGACAACCGAGAAACGCTTTTAGTCTGAAAAGCTTTTTTCATTTGAAACCATCATGTTCAGGCTTCCATCACAGGTTTACAAATACATCGGCGTGTCAGAAGAGGACAAGGGAGAAACAGTGTGAGAGTCGACAGTAAGGGACAACGGGGCTAAACACCATAAGAAAGATGTCTTCTTCACTACTCCCATAAGATTGCGTAATATATATATGTGTGTGTGTGTGTGTGTGTGTGTGTGTGTGTGTGTGTGAGAGAGAGAGAGAGTCTGTATTGAACATTGGTGGAGCAACAGATTTTGTGTTAAAATTGATCATAAAAGTGGTTTATATAAAAAACAAAATCATATAAATGTATGAAGTGGTGAGGTTGTCCTTATGGTCCTCAACAGCATGGGGCAAAAGGCACACATAATTGATACAAATACTTTAGCTAAAATAATGTTTTTAATAATGTCTTACGTTAATACTTGTTGAAAACAATCACTTTAGCAAAGTTTGTTCTATTTTCTGTTTATATTGATTGTTCAATAGATATTCTGTCATTAAAATATGTTAATATAAAAATAGATTTTAAAAATACAGAAACAAAATGATTTAAACAGTACAGGAGATCCCATAATAATTTAATATAGCTTTACAGTAGTAACAACAGATTGTGCTAGGCACTGTGCCAGCACTATAATATCATATTTGTAAATATGATGGTTTCATTATAAATATGGTTATTACCTCTAAGGTGGATAACTTCATGATATTAATGATATTTAAATGATATTTACCATCTGAATCTAAACATGTCATGTCAACAAATGGAAAAGTGTTAATTAGTGTGCGTTTCGTCCCAACAGCAGGGATGCCTTTAACCCCAAATACCATACTTTTATATATTCTTCTATTATTGAAAAACTGTTGCAATAATTAGCTTGAACAAAACTGAAAAACATTAACAGGACCGTTGTCTCAAAATATACTTAATAACTTTAGTGATTCTCATTTGCAACTTAAATCTACAAGATATAAAACCCCCATCAAATCTTAGACCGAATTTGCACAGAATCAGCCTTGCGTTGCCGTCCACGATCGCGTCAAGGATCGGCCAAATTTGCCCGTGCATCTTGAAAAGTGGATGTTTTGGAAAGTGCTACAGCACGTGTTTGTGCCATAGTGGTTTAAAGGAAAATCAAATCAAAGGCGTTTTTTACCCCGGGGCGCCTTCAGCCCCGTTGCACCCTATAGGCACCAGCGCACAATAGGCTGAATATCCACAGGATCTAACCAATCCCCAAGAATAATGACAGTGTTGGCGAGAGGACTGTACGTCTGCAATAACAGTTATTGAATAGGAATCCCAAGGCTATTGGTCCTTCCTGTTGCCCACATCCCTTCTTCCTCTCTCACTGAAGGCCTCATTAATTCGGTGGGAAGCCATAGCTCAGCTGTGCCCCGTTTTTCTTTCAACAAATAAGGAAAGTTTGTGTTTACTGAGGATTGAATATAATGTCGCCACTCTGGCCTGAAATGCAGCGATTCTTAAGGCCGTCTGCAGCAAAGCGGTTACTTTAAGAGGTCTCTGTTGGACATTTGAAAAGTCTCTATTAAAGATGTTTGGCAGTGTTATAATTACATTCCAAAAAATCTGATAAAAAGGTGCTGTCTTCTGTTCAGCATGGTGTCTTCTTGGTGTGTGTTCAACATCAATATGTCTTCTGTATAGAATGTTCTACTAAAAACATTTGGCAACACTTTCTAATAAGACATGCTTATAATTAATTATAGCCCTATTTATACTAATTTAAAAATAAGTATTACTATTCTATAAATATATTTATAAAGGCTCATTAAGACCTATACTGCATTATTGGAGCAGTAACATTTATATTATTTTTATAATTCCTTACAAGTCATGCCCTTTTTTACATGCTCATAATTCATTAAACATTGATTTATACATGGTCACATATAAAATAGTTACAAACACTTGTTTGCATTACAAACTAGTTATCAATTATGTCTTTAATAGCTAAGGTTTGCATTAGACTGTCATGAATGGTCATTTTGATTTGTTAAAATCTATCTCCTCAGCCATATGCATGGTATTGCTTATAAGAGTTTGGAATTTATATTGTTATAATATTGTTGCATTACTGATTACTCCATTATTTTATTACATGAATTATTGTCTGTTAGTTACGTTTACAAGTAAACCACTTAAAATGCATAATGAGCACATATTCAAGATTTCTTAACATTCGCTTTGGGAAAATTGCATCCTACGTTTTCACTTTAGCCATCAATGATGCATTTATAGAGGCTAGTAACTGTACTATCACTCACAATAAGTATTTATAAGAACACAACACGGCTATTAATATCAATATATTCACTTATTTGACAGAAACACATCTGAATTACTAAAAAGTTGTAACTATAATATAATAACATTATAGCAATGCAGGTTACATCTTTATAATTATTAATAAAAATAATATAAATATTTCTATAACTCTTCTTCTTATGCAGTAGGTCTTAGTATAGTATTAGACTATAGTATATAGTCTTAATAAATATATTTATAGAATAGTAATACCAGGGGCGGAGTGGGACCAAAAAATCTACCGGGAAATTTCATACACCACCGGCCCTCGTCGCCGGCAGGATTTTAATATAGGCTAGCATTTACCGTTTTACTGATTTAAAAGGAACTTTGTTGTACTATGCTGGAGTAAAGTTTATAAATGGTCGTTCTTTCCCATAGAAATTTGTGAAACTATGTTGGGTGGACTCTGTGCCCCTAGCGGGGTTCGGGGGCATGCTCCCCCGCAAGACAATTTTGTACATTTTAAGGTTAAATGCATCAATCTCGTGCTCTCTGAGAGATCAAAATTAAGAGCTTCAACCCATAAACTGCTCGTTGAACAAAGAAAAAGCATTGATTTAAAGTGGGCTCAAACATCTTTTTAGTTATGAGAGTCTCAGTCTGCATTACATTATCAATGGTGTTTTAGGATGCCAAACAATTATTATAATAATGTAATAATGATTTATATAATTATTCCTATGACGTAAAATCCATTTAGCCTATAAATGTACTATATGTAAATGAAAATGAATATTTCAAAAGTATATTTTAGCCTACATTACACTATAATATAGGAAAATTAAAATGCTTTTGTCCTAATTTCTTCACTATAAACCCTTGAGCTTTTATTTAGGAGAAAACACCATGCTGATCGCGTGAGCAAGTAATCACGCAGCACAAACAGGATGCTATTCTAAACGTCTTGTGCTGTTATATAAATGCACAAAGCCATATCATGGTTTCAATTTTAGTTTGTTGGCAAAATATAACGCTAGAGACCTTAATGTTAGGTTATAAATTTTACATCTTTACATATGTGTTGGGAAAAGGGAGAAGAGAGAGTTCGGCAAAAGGCGGATTCGAACTCGCGTCGAGCGCATCAAAAGCTGCACTCAAGTATCTCAGGTTCACACCCTACGACCTACGCCACTAAAGCTTAGTGCAAAACTACGTTTCGTTTTAGACGATATTCATAAAAAAAAGTTTTCTTCCCCTCACTTGGGCCCCAAGTGCGCATGGCGAGCTTCCAATAAATACATTTTATCAGACCGGCCCTCGCAGCCTCGAAACACTACCGGCCCACCGGGAAAACTCCCGACTCTCCCGATTGCCACTCCGCTACTGAGTAATACTCTCTTATAAATAATTATAAATGGAGCCATACATCATTATAAGCATGGTCTTTATAGAAAGTGTTACCACGTTCCCTTTCGTCCTGGGAACTCCGACGTGTCGTCGGGGGAGTTCCCTGACGAATTGGGATCACTTCTAGGGAGCCTATTGCCCTCGAGAGAATTAAAACGAGCCAATGGAATTGGCATGCAAGATTTGCATTCCGCGACCCGCCCACCAGCGCAGGTATAAAGGGCGGAAGTAAACATTGCGCAATGCTTTTTTCTTCGGAGCCTCTCAGTAGTGTTCTGTGTGCTGCTGTTCTTGCCGGTATGAAGAGAGAACGAGCTGAAAGAAGACGAGTCTCTGACAGCTGCTGGTGTGACGGCGCTTCAAAGTGATCGACGCGACTGAGTGCAGCACGAGGGCTTGCAGTTTCCCCAAGTGTCTGCCGCGCTGGTCCCTTGGTGCCTCGGCGCTTCAGTGCAGCTCCTTTTTCTTCTTTCTTTTTTTCTATTTTCTCTTTTTTTTTTTTTCATACTAAAAGAGCAACACGAGTGAAGATCGCGTCCTTTTCAGGATGACGTTTCACTTGTGTGTTTCTGGGTGCGATCGTTTCCTGTCCTTATTGACGGCCATGTTCATTGTTTCACATGCCTTATCAGTGTGTGAGAAGTGTTCGTGGGTGGTTCATGTTCTCTCAGGAGTGCATGACCACGTCGGCACGTTGTCCGTCTCCCCTTTCTCGTAAAGGCTTGAGTCGCTCAGCGTGCCGTGTGCCGTCGAGCGCCGGCTGACAGCGCGGGTTGTCACGGCAACCCAGCGCGTGTCATTCGGCGCTCAAGATGCGTGGTCAAGATCAAGACTCGCATGCCTCTATGAGGTGAGTCCCTTTGCTTGTTTTCCGATCCAGTTTCTCTTCTGGTGCACCAGAGGGGGGCTGCTTTGGTGAATAACATTGGTGATCTGAGGGTTTCAGTGAGCACGAACCACTCACTCCTCTAGCGCATCGCAAACATGCTGAGACTGTGTTCGTGGGTGGTTTATGCTTCTTATGAGAGCATGACCACGTCGGCACGTTGTGCGCCTGCCTGAGGGCTGAGCGTCCAGCGTGCCGTGTGTCATCAAAGCGATGGCCACGTTCACTATCTTGCATGCCTGGTTGACCAACGCATTCTCATCCTTTGGCGTCATATAAGTGACGCCTGACAAAACGTCGAAATACTACGCACATGGCACCCTTTAGCGTGAATATAACACGCGAAGTGATGGGTAGGTTTAGGTGTGTTGTAGGGTCTGCGTCTCATATTCACGCTAAAGGATGCCAGTCAACTTTATGACGCCTTGGGTTCGCGTGTTATATTCACGCTAAAGGGTGCCATGTGCGTAGTATTTCGACGTTTTGTCATATAGCGTCACCTATATGACGCCAAAGGATGAGAACGGGCTGGGTTGACGGCCACGATCGCGGTTTCACATGCCTAGTCAGTGTGTTGGGACTGCGTTTGTGGGTGGTTCATGTTCTCTCAGGAGTGCATGACCACGTCGGCGCGTTGTTCGTCTCCCCTTTCTCGTAAGGGCTGGAGCCGCTCAGCGTGCCGTGTGCCGTCGAGGCTTTCGAGTGGGTTTCTGGTCCTTCTCATGAGGGACCAGGCATTTCATTCGGGGCCCCAGGGAGGACAGATGTCGATCGCTACATCGGAGAGAGGGCTGTTATACTCTGGAAATGACGCTGAGTTCCTACTATATTGGTGGGTTTTCATGCTGAAGATTCAGACTTGACGGCCACACTTTCCTGGGCTGTTCTAAAGTGCCTGGAGGTGTGTGAAGAATTTTTTGCAGTATGGAGGCATTTTGGTGCCAGTATGGCAAGCCAAACATGCCTAAATCTGCAGAAGTTTTTCCTCTCTCACTACCACTACGTGTTCGTAGTTCTAACTCGGGGTTGAGCTGTGCTTAGTGACTGACCGTGATTAGTCACAGCGCAGGCCCTCGGTTAGACGATGTCCACACCTGTGGCCCAGAACCAGCCCGCTCAGAGTTGTTTTCCCCCAGCAAAAGGAGGGAAACAACCCTGAGAGCAGCGACCCAGAGTATGTGACGTTCTGCTCTTGGGAGTGTGTGTCATTACCACTCCTTCCCCCGGGGGAGGGCCGGGTGGAGAATTTTGTTTCTGTTCCACCTCTGGTTTTCCTGTAACCAGAGGTACCCAAAGTTTGAGCAGTCCACTTCCTCTGGGTCGTTCACGGGCCCCAGTGCTCAGACGGCAGTGAGGGCTATGGCCTGCTCACTCTCGTCTCCCACTGGGTGAGGGGAAACCAGGACTCGATGCCCCCGGGCATCGTTCCTCGTTTCCCCTCACGGGCGAGACTGGCAGTATAATAAGACCAGTTTCCTCCGTCCGAGAGGGTCAGAATGGCAGTACGTGCCGCCCCCGAGCGGCACCACTCCCGTTCCCCTCTCCACAGCTTGCAGATAGCAGTGACGCAGTCTCAACTGCGTCGCTCCGGTCTGCAGCTGGACCCGGAGGCGCAGAGACCAGGACACGAGGAGGCAGGGCCTCGTTCTTCGTCTCTCCCCCTCCCTTCGCCACCGGGCAGCCCGCAGCAGAAAGCCTACGAGCTCTCTCTGCCGTCTGCCCCACGTTGGATCGCCCAGACCCTGCTTCCAGTGGCTACATTGCCACTGCCGCCGGGTCCCGGCCTTCCACCTCGCTGCCCCCCCGCGGGTACGCCGGGGGTTCGGGTGGGTCTTTTGGAACGGTACCGGGAAGCCTGGCTAGCGCTTCCGGGTCTGTCCTGTTGGCTCATCCGTGCCATTCGATTCGGCTATGCAATTCAATTTGCACGCCGGCCTCCCAGGTTCAGGGCCATCCACTTCACCCGTGTGCGGTCAGTGGATGCCCCTGTCCTGCAGGAAAGCGATCGATGTCCTGCTGGCGAAGGACGCGATCGAGCCGGTCCCTCCGGCCGAGATGAGGTCCGGGTTTTACAGCCCCTACTTCATTGTACCCAAGAAAGGCGGTGGGTTACGACCAATCCTGGACCTGCGAGTTTTGAATCGGGCCCTGCACAAACTCCCGTTCAAAATGCTCACGCAGAAGCGCATTTTCGAGTGCATCCGTCCCCAGGATTGGTTTGCAGCGATCGACCTGAAGGACGCGTACTTTCACGTCTCGATTCTTCCTCGACACAGACCATTTCTACGGTTTGCTTTCGAGGGTCGAGCGTATCAGTACAAAGTCCTACCCTTCGGGCTGGCCCTGTCGCCCCGCGTCTCCACGAAAGTCGCGGAGGCGGCCATTGTTCCCATGAGAGAACAAGGCGTTCGCATTCTCAACTATCTCGACGACTGGCTCATTCTGGCTCACTCACGAGATGTGTTGTGCGATCACAGGGACATGGTGCTCCAGCACCTCAGCCGGTTGGGGCTTCAGGTCAACTGGGACAAGAGCAAACTCTGCCTCGTGCAGAGGATCTCTTATCTCGGTATGGAGTTGGACTCGGTCGCCCAGACGGCGCGCCTCACGCTTTTCGAGGCAGGACAGCGGTCCCACTGAAACAATTTCAGAGGCTCCTGGGGCATATGGCAGCCGCAGCCGCAGTAACGCCGCTCGGCCTGTTACATATGAGACCGCTCCAGCACTGGCTTCACGATCGAGTCCCGAGGTGGGCGTGGCAGAGCGGCACGTTCCGGGTCAAAGTAACCCCGCACTGTCGCCAAACCTTCTCCCCGTGGTCGGATCCTGCGTTTCTACGGGCCGGAGTGCCCCTAGTCCAGGTTTCCAGGCATGCTGTGGTTTTAACAGATGCCTCTGCCATGGGGTGGGGGGCCACGTACAAAGGGCATGCAGTCTCGGGTCTGTGGACGGGGCCCCAGCTGCATTGGCATATCAACTGCCTAGAGTTGCAAGCAGTACGCTTGGCTTTGTGCCGCCTCAAGGGGCTCCTCAAAGACAAGCACGTACTGGTCCGTACGGACAGCACTGCGACCGTTGCGTACATCAACCGACAAGGTGGTCTACGCTCCCGCTGCATGTCGCGACTCGCCTCCCACCTCCTCCTATGGAGTCAGAAGCATCTGAGGTCGCTTCGCGCCACTCATGTTCCAGGGGAGCTCAACCGTGTGGCAGACGAGCTTTCACGGTTGCCTCCCCTGCCAGGAGAATGGCGACTCCATCCCCAGGCGGTTCAGCTGATCTGGAGTGTTTTCGGAGTCGCACAGGTAGACCTGTTTGCCTCTCCGGACACGACCCATTGCCAGTGGTTTTACTCCCTGTCCGAGGGGACCCTCGGCACGGACGCCCTGGCTCTCAGCTGGCCCCGGGACCTGCGCAAGTATACGTTTCCCCCAGTGAGCCTTCTTGCACAGACTCTGTGCAAGGTCAGGGAGGACGAGGAGCAAGTCCTGTTAGTGGCGCCGTATTGGCCCACCAGGACTTGGTTCACGGAACTCATGCTCCTCACGACAGCCCCTCCTTGGCCGATTCCTCTGAGGAAGGACCTCCTTTCTCAGAGACGGGGCACTCTATGGCACCCGCGTCCAGACCTCTGGAAACTCCATGTCTGGTCCCTGGACGGGACGCGGAGGTTCTAGGTGATCTACCACAGGCAGTGGTAAACACCATCACTTCTGCTAGAGCTCCCTCTATGAGGCGCCTCTATGCGTTGAAGTGGAACCTATTCGTCGAATGGTGTTCCTCCCACCAGGAGGACCCCCGAACTTGCCCGATCAGAGTCGTGCTTTCCTTCCTACAAGATGGGTTGGAGCGAAGGCTGTCTCCCGTGTAAATACACGAGGTGGATTTAACCTCCTAGCACCCTTGAGGAATCTGATGATCAGGTCGTGCTTCCCCACGGATTTACCTTCTACTACATCGTGATGTGCGGCTATTGCGGCAACATACACTTTGAGGGTCACTCTGGTACTGAGAGCTCTTCAAAGTCCTCCCTTCGAGCCTTTGCTGACAGTGGAGCTGAATATCCTGTCCATTAAGACAGCGCTCCTGTTGGCATTGGCCTCTTTTAAGAGGGTCGGGGATCTGCAGGCTTTTTCGGTCGACGAATCGTGCCTAGAGTTCGGGCCGGGCCTTTCTCGCGTGATTCTGAGACCCCAGCCCGGATATGTGCCCAAGGTTCCTACCACTCCCTTCGTGGATCAGGTAGTGAACCTGCAAGCGCTGCCCCAGGAGGACGCAGACCCAGCCCTAGCTTTTCTCTGTCCAGTCCGCGCCCTGCGGGTTTACACTGACAGAACGCAAAGTTTCAGGACCTCAGATCAGCTCTTTGTCTGTTACGGAGGCCAGCAGAAGGGGAAGGCCGTCTCCAAGCAGAGGTTAGCTCACTGGTTAGTGGATGCTATCACCCAAGCGTATGAAGCTTCGGGTGAGCCTTGTCCTCCCAGGTTGCGTGCTCACTCTACGAGAGGTGTTGCCGCCTCCTGGGCGTTGGCTCAAGGCGCCTCGCTGACAGACATTTGTAGAGCTGCGAGCTGGGCGACACCGAACACGTTCGCTAGATTCTATAGCCTACGTGTGGAACCTATTTCCTCCCGAGTACTCGCTACGGCCAGTGGTGCGAGGGAATAGGTTGTGTCGGCTTGCTACGCCACTCCGTGCCTCAGCCGGATACGTGCGTCTTTCGCTCCGTTGGCGCCCTACGTTGGTTAGCCTCGTGAGTTCCTCCATCACCCCTTCGGTGCCATGCGTGGCGGACCGCCGGCGCCAGGTCTACCACCTCTTAGGGAGTTGTTGTGTAGACTGGGTGTTATGTCCAGTGGTCTCTTCGGTGACCCATTATGCCACGTGCAGTTCAGCCGTGTCTTCCCCTTGACAGACTCGTTCTGTCGTCCCTGTTGAGTACGCTCCCACTCCCCTTGGAGGGGACTACCTCAGGGACTGCCATATGTTTCACTATCCCCCTGGGCTAGTACATATGTGTATTCCAGGCCATCTTCGGGCATCTGGCTTCCGCAGCGTTCCCTTACCCTTTTTACGGGTTGGGCACGCTTCCCAGTGTTATCCTATCCACTGTGTGGGTCTTGTGGAACAGCAGTGTGACTCCCCTGCTAGCTCCCGTAATTTGTGAAACTGCTTGGGTAGCTTAGCTGGGCACTGGAAGGGCCCAGCACCATGGCGTTTTGTTAGGGATCCCAATTCGTCAGGGAACTCCCCCGACGACACGTCGGAGTTCCCAGGACGAAAGGGAACGTCTCGGTTACGTATGTAACCCTCGTTCCCTGAGTACAGGGAATGGAGACGTGTCGTCCCCTCGCCATGTTGTTGTACCTTCGCAGTGGTCTGAACACTGTTCGGCTCCTCAGCGAAAAGCATTGCGCAATGTTTACTTCCGCCCTTTATACCCGCGCTGGTGGGCGGGTCACGGAATGCAAATCTTGCATGCCAATTCCATTGGCTCGTTTTAATTCTCTCGAAGGCAATAGGCTCCCTAGAAGTGATCCCAATTCGTCAGGGAACTCCCCCGACGACACGTCTCCGTTCCCTGTACTCAGGGAACGAGGGTTACATATGTAACCGAGACGTTTTTTTTTCCCCCTCATACTTTTTTTTTTTTTGGTCTGGCTACAATGATCCTAACATTATCTACTGTATACAACAATTAAATTTTTTTTTTTTACATAATGACATTCAATTACTTTTAGAAAAACAAAAGTTTTAATTAGTAATTTAATTACAAAAACATATATTTAACTGGTAAACACACTTTTGTTTAATGTATCAGAATCCACGCTCAGCCCATTGCTCTGAATCTTCAGTATCCTGAATTCTTCAAAGGTGCTTTTCATGAAATATGTATGTTCAAACCACCTCTGATCTTGTACTGGAACGCAATTTTAGTGCTAACAGAACCGAATTCCGACTGCCAATTACCACACGCCGTTTGGACTCCTGTAACTGCTACGTTACAACATATTGGAGGAGAGCAGCACTTTTGCAGGCCTCTTGAATCTGATAAATGTTCCCATTACCTCTTTTAATTCACACAAAATAAATGAATGCAGTTAAGTGTGACTGGAAATGGCTTCTGACGGAACTTTGATTGATAATTAAGTGTGGGTGAGAAAAGAGGTTATCTCTGTGCGGGCATATTATTAAGGCCCAGCTCTGGCATGAGAGATGTGCTTTGAAAGAGAAAGCAGACTTTATTAATTGCAGTGGCCCGCTGTGTCTCTTGAGGAACTACCTAGGTGCCGCTCCTGTGCGGCCCATCAACAGCAGTCCTCTCCACTGTCCAGGAGCGATGGCTAATGAAGTATTTAATGAACTTGGGGTGCATGCCACAGAGGAACACTCAGCAGTGGTCAAGGGCGCAGCTCTCGGGTTATAAATTGGAAATTGGTATGAAAACTGCCTGGAAAAGCAGTACAACTGACTTGCTTAAGGTGTGTGAAATCCCTCCCCTGGGACGAGAATGGAATTCTAGATTATCTAGGATTGATGAATCAGCAAAATGGCTTAAATGTTGTCACAGAAGAAAAGGAAAGCATTTGAGAAAAAAGACAATGAGACGTAGACTGTCCATTTGAATGGTGTTTTAACCCTTAAATCCATTAATGTTTCGTCAATCCTTATTACACATTCAGGTCTTTAGCGACCTGAATCTATATCTAACACGGATGGATCTCTAACTGCCACAATAATATAATACTCTCCTGATAATTTAATTACAATTTAAATACAATAGAATAAAATAGCTAAAGCATTATTTTCTTTTCTTTTTTGGAACTACTTCTTTTGGGATTTGGAAGGGTCCGATTTGAGCTTTTTTTTTAAGTTTAACACTTTAGTTTCAAGATGGTAAGTTTTGCACAAAAAAGTACCTTTCATAGCGTCTTGTAAACATCTATATATTATTATTATCTCTAAGTAATGTTAATTAATGCTGCAGGTTTCAGCTTCAGGATGTGTGGCTACTTTGCAACACAGTGTACAAACTGCAATCGAATAAGTGTTAGCCTTATCAGCTTCCTACCAGCCCCTGTTTACTTGGGTGTAAATAAGTCTGTTGTTCCTGTGATAAACTCATACCGAGGTGCATTTGGAAATCTGCACCTTGTCTCAATTATGTCAAAACCTTATTACATAAACAATTAGCATAATGAATAATGAGTGTAAGCTGTTTTAACTGTCTTTCTCCACATTCACCACAAAGATTAGGAGCTTTCTTTGGTTGAGGTGGTTTGAGGCTCAATGGTTCAATAGTATGGAAGAAACATCCCAGAAGGATGACGAATCCTACCTGACACTTCTTACAGGAGTTCAGATGAATATTTAAATCTAAGCTGCATGGAAAATCCAGGACAAGGATGATCCTTTACTTCTTGGAGCAAACCTCCACAACCAATTCCACTAAATCTATCTATGGATCCATGAGGTTCCATTTGGAGCCTGTAGAGGAATACTTCCCCTAAAAAAAAAAAAAATTCGGTCCACGTTTTCTCACCCTCGAGTCGTTTCAACCCGATATGTCTATTTCCTCAGTAAAACACAAGATGAAAAATAATACAAATGGTTGTTCTTTTTCCAAGCACTTACAATAAAAGCTACCAAGATTCAAAACGCACCATGTGTTTTAAAAAGTGCTTCTTGTGACTTTAGGCTAGTCATATGGATCACATTAATGTACATTTACTGTATGTCCTTTTGAAAGCTTCAGTCCCCATTTATTGTAACACCATGGAAAAGAGCAACCTGTCTTTTTCATTTTTGAAACCTACACTATTTCTTTAAATGTCTGATTTTGATAATAGCTGATAGAATCTTAAGTGTTGTTGTAAATGGTTGACTATATTCATGAGGGACCGTGTGAGTAATTGCGTGCAAAGACAAGACTAATTATCTCTCTCCTGATGCTGAATGTTGCACGTGCTGTGTTGTTGAAAGTTCAAGTAAGTCCAAGTCCAAAAACAAACATATTTGTCAAACACCACTAATTGATAGCAGACACTGTGGGAGAGAAGAAGGTAACACATTTAAAATGCATTAAAAAATTTCCCCAGTCCCAAAGTGAATGTTTTTTTTGTTTTTTGTTTTCTTCATTTTTTTCTTTCTTTTAGGACACCTAATGTTTCTGCACAATAAAAACAAAACAAATCCCATCTGTTACCTGCTAACTACTGGAACATAACTCATCTCTGAAATATTGCAAATCTTTCATTTCTGAAGTACTACATTTTACAAACAATATGAAACGAGCCAGAGCACTACAGAAATGGGTTTTTCTAAGATCTGCCGAAACCCGGCTTCCTCACTAGATTAAATCCAATCCAATCCAATCCAAATTGAGCATTTTTGTCTTACTTCTCTCTTTTTCTTCTGACGATGAGACTCACTCCTAAAAATGCAATATATTTTCAAGGGATAGCAGTACATAAGTATAACTCAATTAAATTATCAGTGCATTTTCAAAATAATATTTTAAAGCTCATTTCCTGGTGAGATAATATAATCTGCCAATAATAATAATAGTAATATGTATTGTAATGTAATTGTATATAAAATGTATAGTAATTACTATTATTATATTATATTTATTACTAAGTCGTGTGAAAAAGAAAGGACACCGCTTTGAATTCTATGGTTTTACAAATCAGGACATAATAAAAAATCATCTTGTCTTTAGCAGGTCTTAAAATGAGGTAAATACAACCTCAGATGAACCACAACACATGACATGTTATACTATATTATTATATATATTATATTAAGTCATTATTTATTTCACAAAAAATAAAGCCAAAATGGAGAAGCCATGTGTGACTAACTAATTAAAGCTTATGATCCAATTGCTTGTAGAACCACCACCTTTAACAGCAATTACTTGAAGTAATCATTTTATGTATGACTTTATCAGTCTCTCACATCGTTCTGTAGGAATTTTGTCTCACTCTTCTTTACAGCATTGCTTCATTTCTTTGAGGTTTGTGGGCATTTATTTATGCACAGCTCTCTTCAGGTCCTGCCACAGTATTTCAATCGGGTTGAGTTCTGGACTTTGACTGGGCCAGTGCAACACCTTAATTATTTTCTTTTTCAGCCATTTTGTTGTGTGCTGGTGTGCTTGGGATCATTGCATGATCCTGTTGCATGACTCAATTCCGGCCAAGCTTTAGCTGTCGGACAGATGGCCTCACATTTGACTCTAGAACACTTTGGTATACAGAGAAGTTCATGGTTGACTCATTGACTACAAGGTGCCCATGTCTTATTGCTGCAAAACAAGCCCAAATCATCACCCCTCCACCACTGTGCTTGAAAGTTGTTATGAGGTGTTTGAGCTGATATGTTTTGTGGCCAAACATCTCCACTTTGGTCTCTGTCCAACGGACATTGTTCCAAAAGTATTGTGGTTTGTTCAGATGGAACTTTGGAAAACTAAACCGTGCTACCATGTTATTTTTAGAGAGAAGAAGCTTCTCCTGGCAACCATTCCAAACATGCCATACTTGTCCTGTCTTTTTCAAATTGCACTGCCATAAACTTTATCATATAACATGCTAACTGAGGCCTGTAGAGTCTGAGATGAAGGTCTTTTTTTTCTTTTTTTTTTTGCAATTTATCTGAGCATTACATCTCACCTTGGGGTGAATTTGCTGTGACGTCCACTCCTGGGAAGATTGGCAAGATTGACTTCAAGTTGTTTGGAAATTGCCTTGTAACCCTTCTCAGATTGATGGCAGCAACAAATCCTTCTCTTAAGATCATTACTGATGTCTTTCCTCCTTGTTATTGTGTTAACACACACCTGAATGCTCTAGTCTAGACCAACAAACCACCTAAACTTCTGATGATCAGTTAATCGAAGGCATTTGATTAGCAACACCTGACTGCTCAGCCTGGTCTCATTGTTAATACGTAAGTATTAATACGTTTTTTCAAAGATAGAAAACATACTTTTTTGTACGTTTCATAGATCCTGAAACGTATGGACGTATCTGCAACATTTAAACGTAACATAATTATGTTTTTTTTTTTCAGCTACAAAACGTTAACTGTTTACGTATAATTCATATCACAAAGATATCTGTATAATTTCCCTTTTACCATATTATAGATAAATGTGAGATCCCTTAACCCTACTTCTAAACCTAAACATACCCATTTTATACAGAATATAAAAAGGATAAAACGTAATGGACAGAGGTGTGTAGGGAAATGGCAGTTTTATTAACAATATAGCATTAAAATATATTTTGAGCCACTAATCCTACTCCTAATTTACCCCTAAACCTACCCATAACCATTCCTTAAAACTAATTTACGTAGGCTAAAATTATGAGGAAAAACATAACAGACAGACAATTATAATCACAATAATTTATTTATTGCGAAAATGTCAAAACCGGTACCAAAAGTCGTTCACATCAGCATGTGTTGCAGTCGCAGACGCAGTCCTCTCTAATTAGAATTTAGGTTATTAATCCATGAAAATGTTAATACGGTTTCGGCTCGCACTGTGAAGGCGCGCGCTCTTCTTCATATCAAATGTTGCACACCGACTGGAAGAACACGGAATGTCGCAATTTTTGACGAAGCAGGCGAGAGCCAATGAGCGTTTGATATCCATACCGTAAAACATGTCGTAACGCTTCATCAGGGCGCAATTTTTTTATTTGAATTCATCACGAGAGCGGGATTTGACGTTTATGGTCGGTGATGAGAATGGAGATGAAGATCGCTGGATTAAGGGCTGCATTTGGATCTGTTTCTTGCAAACGTATGGATTCTAAAGATTTGGATTACATCAAGCTAATAAAATGTATGTCTTTTGTGAATTGATGTTGTGTTTTGGTGTATTATGGTTCTATAGGAGAAAACGCATTTGGTGTCTCACGGTAAATGTTTTAAAAAAAATAACTTGGGCTAAAACGTAATAAGACAGTTGAAAGCAATAGAGTCAAAACATTAATGCCACGATTTTAATAGGCCTAAGCACAAATAGGAACAGGTACAAATAGTCCATACGTAAATAATTTACGTTTTTGTGCTGTCAATACGTAAACATTTTACGTTTTAGTGCTGTAAATACGGTAGTATTATATGTTTCTGAGTGTACAAAACGTAAGTAAATGTACGTGTGGTAGAACTACACTTAACGTAAAATAGCCTACACACGTATTCTCATGAGATCACGTTGCAGCGACTGCTACATACCCTCTGAATTCCTATGGAAGCAGCGAGGGTGTACTTGTCACACATGGCTTCTCCATTTTGGCCTAGTTTTTGTTAAAATGGTGTGATATGTCATGTGTTGTTGTTGATCTGAGGTTGTATTTACCTAATTTTAAGAACTGCCAATTGGGACCAGATGTTTTTTTTATTATTATTATTATGTCATATACATAAAACCGTAGAATTTGATTATACTTTCTTTTTCACATGACTGTATATTATGGCCTAATTTCACAGACAAGCCTTAGTTGAATTAGGACATTTAAGTAGCTTTTTATAAACGTGCTCTAGAAAAGAAAAAAAAAACCATTACTGGTGTGCATCTTGAGACAAAACAATGGCACTGACATATTTTGAGATACTGTATGTCTCTACAAGTTGATTTCAGTTTAAACAGCTGAAACATGCCTTATAATCGGGGACTAGTCTTAAGCCTTGTCTGTGAAACCAGGGATATATTATCAGATTGTTTTAATGTGTTCCTTTTGTAGTCGTGCACAATTTGGTCCCAGGAAAACACATGGTAGAAAAAATACAATAAAGGAGTTTCCAATTCCATATTGTTTTCTTTTTGAAATTATGGCAGTATGAATAAACATTCACTTTTCTTGCTTGTGCATTTTGCCTAAGATTTCCCTTTGTCTTTTAAAGAAGAAAAAACAATGATACAATGTTAGAACAACATAAAGGTGAGTCAATGGTGATAACATTTCCATTTGTGGGTGATTTTATTCCTTTAAGAGAGTATCAATCAAATTCATAGCTTAAATAGATGACAGGCTCTGTCTTTATTTCAGCTGTGGGCTTTAGGAAATCACGAGGGATTAAAGCGAATGGTTAACCTGTCTTGAGCTGAGAGACGCACGGGTCGGCCTGAGCTTTAGCTTCAGCCTTTATTCGCTCCTCAGCCTAATCTCACTAAATGAATTGTGGGCCGTCTCTCCATCAGAGCATTGGAGACATGCTGATGCAGTAAACGCTCTCTTTAACATGATTAACATTTTTGGTTCTTGGTGATCTGTTTTTGTTGTCTTTTTTTTTTTTTTTTGTCTGTCAGCTGAATTAATATCAGACTGCCCCCTTGTGGATTAAACTGTCATGGAAGAACTTAATAGTATAGCTAACTTTTACATTGAGATCTGTATTTATGAGCCTGCCAGATGTTGGTGTACATTGCAAAGACCCAAAAAAAAAAAAAACACTTTTTTATTACTTTGGCACTACGTTTTCCCAGAATTTGCAAAAAAAAAAAAAAATCTCAAGAAGTATTTTTGACATGTTTTAAAAAAAAAAATATCTAAGCCACATTGAAACAATCTCATTTTACTAGAGAATGAAAACTACATACGATATTAAGACTTGCTTTTAGAGAGTACATTTTGATTAACCAAAATGATGAGGTGCAACCCTGAACCAATAGCATTGTAATTTCATGATTAAAATTACACCAACAGTTATTTTAATGGCCCTGCTCCTGCATCTTCAGAATCATTTATTATTACTTGGACTGGACTCTTTGCCAGTGGCCCATTTATTTCACTGCATTGCTGTTTGAACATCACTCTTGTAACCTGGAGTAACCTTTGCGTTTTAAAACTATGACAAGTAGACCTACCACAATGTGCATGCAGCTGAATTCCCGTTATCTCTCAAACTCCCATCAATCTCTTTGTTCTTCTACTGCCTAAAAATCAAATGACTTGCGCTGAAACTTCTGTTCTCAAAATGCACTTTGATCAGGAGTCAGCAGAGGCGAACGCTGACTTTTGAATGTGATGAGGGCTAGAAAACAGTATACATTTATTTAAAGTGCAAGCAAGCTTTACCTTGACTTTAATGGTCTGCAGGAGGTTACCTCTACAAACAGGAAGGGTGTTTGATCACTGGGTTGCTGAAATGTTGGGAGTGAGTCAGCAAACGGCAGGTTTGCACTGTGCCTTTGATTAAGTTTCTTCAGGCAGACCTTCCCTACAATTTACCACACACATTCAGACTACAGTGCAAATCAAAGCACATTTAACACTTATACTGTAGAGGATATATGTTCTTCTCTTCTTTTTTTATACCTCTTCTTCCAGAGCGGCTATATATATTAACTAAATTATTTATTTATTTTTTACAACAAAAATTAACCATGACTAAACTTCCTTAAACTGGACTGTGACGCTATTGTCACGTTTTGGTTTGTTCATGTCATGTTCCATGTATGTCATGTGATTCCCTGTTTGCCATGTGATCCTGCCATGTGTCTTGTCATTGTTTAATCGTCTGTTCATTGTTCACAGGTGTCTCTTGTCTTGTCATTAGTCCTGTGTGTGTGTGTGTGTGTTTATTTAGCCCTCATGTTTGCCATGTGTCTTTGTCAAGTATTGTTTCACTGTAATCTCTGTTATGTAAGTTCATGTTCATGTCTTCATTTTGAGTTTTTCCCATGCCACGCCATGTTTTTGTTTCATGTTTAATCTTGTTTGTAATAAACTGCACTTGGGTTCTCATCTACACTTGCCTCGAGTGGATCCCATTACTATTTTCTTCTGGATCTGAAACAAACTTTGTTGCATTATTTTCCTGTTTATCACTGTAAAGCTGCTTTGAAACAATCTGTTTTGTAAAAAAGTGCTATATAAATAAATGGTGACTTCATCATGAGACTCACTCCTAGGACAACATGACTTCTGCGTAAACAGACACGCCACTTTCAAGTCAAGTGGCGTGTTATCTATACGCATTTTGAGATATCCGCGTGTATGTCTACGCCGTTAATGTCCAAGTGATTCCGCGTATATGTACACGCCATTAAATTTCCGAGCGAAACGAAGCAAAATGTAGATCTACATCTGGGGAGCGATATTTTTTTTTCCCTAGGATGGCAGGGGAAGACTCATAAATGCTATTAACCCCAGTGACGGGTAGGTTTAGGGACGGGGTGGAGGTAGGTCATATATTTATATATACAGTAATAACGTTAAGTCAACTGCGTTCATAAACACGCTGAAAAGCGATTGTGCATGTTGATAGCACGCCAAAAATGGAAATACGAATTGGCGTGTCATACACACGCAATTTTATGATATCAGTCTGCCTAGGATGAAAATGCAATGTGCCTACCTGGTTACACTTTATTTCAATAGTCCTCTTTAGACATTATAGCCTATAACTAACTACTAACTAAGTACCTTTGTAACCACATGTCAACTAAATACAAAGTTGTTTTTGGATGAGTGAGGAGGATTTTTCTTGAAATCCTCCCAAACAACATGTGGTGATGTAGTGGTTGTTTGATATATATATTATATATATAGGCTTTCTGACCCCAAGACTCAACTAATCTCTGCATTTTCCATCTGCGCTCCTTGGAGAGTCTTTGGCCACATAAGCTGTCCTCCTCGCTGTGCAATGAGACAATATAGACACACTTCCTCTTCCAGGCAGATTCGTAACATCTTTAGTTGATTGGAACTTCGTAATTATTGCCCTTATGGTGAAAATGTTAATGTTCAATGCGTTTGATATTTTATTACAGACACTTTATATTTCGTGATGCTCAACAATCTTTTGCTGCACATCAGAACTATATTATTTGGTTTTACTCTTCATTGTGATGGGTGAATAAGGACATTTGGGTTTTTGTGTTTCCTCATATTTATACTCCTGTGAATAAATATTCATGCAAATATAATATATAGGGAATATACTTCAGAGATATTTTAATGATAAACAAATCTAGGGGTGCCAATGATTGTGGCCAACGTGTTTTGTACAAACACACACACACGCTTTCAATCATTTTACTTCAAAGAAAGGCTAGATTTTTGCAAGAAATTTAAAATGACAGATCAAAAGGATAAACAATGCAGATTTTTATTTGCAGATTTATCTGCAAATAAATATATACACTCACCTAAAGGATTATTAGGAACACCTGTTCAATTTCTCATTAATGCAATTATCTAATCAACCAATCACATGGCAGTTGCTTCAATGCATTTAGGGGTGTGGTCCTGGTCAAGACAATCTCCTGAACTCCAAACTGATTGTCAGAATGGGAAAGAAAGGATATTTAAGCAATTTTGAGCGTGGCATGGTTGTTGGAGCCAGACGGGCCGGTCTGAGTATTTCACAATCTGCTCAGTTACTGGGATTTTCACGCACAACCATTTCTAGGGTTTACAAAGAATGGTGTGAAAAGGGAAAAACATCCAGTATGCGGCAGTCCTGTGGGCGAAAATGCCTTGTTGATGCTAGAGGTCAGGGGAGAATGGGCCAACTGATTCAAGCTGATAGAAGAGCAACTTTGACTGAAATAACCACTCGTTACAACCGAGGTATGCAGCAAAGCATTTGTGAAGCCACAACACGCACAACCTTGAGGCGGATGGGCTACAACAGCAGAAGACCCCACCGGGTACCACTCATCTCCACTACAAATAGGAAAAAGAGGCTAAAATTTGCAAGAGCTCACCAAAATTGGACAGTTGAAGACTGGAAAAATGTTGCCTGGTCTGATGAGTCTCGATTTCTATTGAGACATTCAGATGGTAGAGTCAGAATTTGGCATAAACAGAATGAGAACATGGATCCATCATGCCTTGTTACCACTGTGCAGGCTGATGGTGGTGGTGTAATGGTGTGGGGGATGTTTTCATGGCACACTTTAGGCCCCTTAGTGCCAATTGGGCATCGTTTAAATGCCACGGCCTACCTGAGCATTGTTTCTGACCATGTCCATCCCTTTATGGCCACCATGTACCCATCCTCTGATGGACTTCCAGCAGGATAATGCACCATGTCACAAAGCTTGAATCATTTTAAATTGGTTTCTTGAACATGACAATGAGCTCACTGTACTAAAATGGCCCCCACAGTCACCAGATCTCAACCCAATAGAGCATCTTTGGGATGTGGTGGAACGGGAGCTTCATGCCCTGGATGTGCATCCCACAAATCTCCATCAACTGCAAGATGCTATCCTATCTATATGGGCCAACATTTCTAAAGAATGCTTTCAGCACTTTGTTGAATCAATGCCACGTAGATTTAAGGCAGTTCTGAAGGCGAAAGGGGGTCAAACACAGTATTAGTATGGTGTTCCTAATAATCCTTTAGCTGAGTGTATATATATATATATATATATATATATATATATATATATATATATATATATATATATATATATATATTAACTGTACTTGCAGATAATACTGAGTAATATTAAGCAACTACATGTACTACTATAGAGTTAGGGTAGGATTAGGGTTTGGTTGAGGGTTAGTTGTATATCATTATGTATAATTCACTGTTATTACTATGTTATTATATATGTTACAAGGACACTTTAAAATAAAGTGTTACCAAATAAAGTGTAACCTAAAATCCATACAACTCCAGTGGTTGAATCAATATAAGCAATTATGAGAGGGACATTGTGACGTGACGTAAGTGTGTTGTCAAGTTCATGCAAGAAGTAACGACCATCACTTCCTCTAATGAACTCTCTAATGACAACAGACTAGAAGCAATGATTTATAGTTGAAGACTAAAAATGTACTGTTTAATGATTTTTTTAAATTAATTTTCTTTATTATTTTTATAATAATTTCATAATATATTTTGTGAAGTCAGAGAGTACATGTGTGCTGAGCAGAGATATGGGATTAGCGATGTTTTGCATATAAGTACTGAGCAGAGATGTTCCACGATACTTCAAATGTGCACAGATGGTATGTTCTTTACAAGCAAATGTACCATTAATGTATACACATAGGGATAGTGGATTGTACCATGCGCAAGCATGAGGTATACATTCCATTTTAAACATGTTTTGTTACCTTACAAGGAAGTTGTAAGTCCCTCGGTGGTGTATATAAGCCTAATCCTTACTGTACTGACTCAGAGAAACATAAAGGCATTTTAGAGGAAGGAGAAACAGAGAAATATTACAGCTGGCATGATGGGGTGAGATGATAGAGAAATGGGGAACAGAGAATTCTGGAATGAAGACCACCTCTCGTAGCCTTATTATTCTATGCTTGTTTGTCTCATATGTCTGATACATGTATAAAATAATAAATAGAAATCTCTTTTCAAAAGTAACTGGTGTAGCTTCTGTGATTTAACAATAATGGGGAAAAGGATCATTTTTTTAAATCTACAATAGCAAAAAAAGGTTTTATGGATTACTGTCACAATCGCTGTATGTGTTTTTTTCAAGCATCAAACAAGCGGCATCCATTCAATGCCATTAAATGGACAGAGATTGAGATATATATAGTAGAAAGAATACAAATGATAGTTGCATTTGTGTTGATTTCAGGTGCAAGCATGTGTGAGTAGATGTTTACAAGTACACATTACGAAGCAGCTGAAAGAATTATTGGTTGCTATTCTGTCCTATTATTGTGACTCCACGATAAGCTTTGTTCGCAGTGTTACTCTCTATCTGTCACTAGGGGTTTGAACCTACAGACTATAGACATGTGTAAGCAAAATTACAGAACATTTTCCTTCAGGCTTATCTGAACCCACACAGATAAGCACTCCCAGAGAGATGTGACCTGATGCACCTGCAAAAGCATTTCACAAAAGATTGGAATTTTATTTCCAATCTGTTTTGTGCTGGCTGAGGCTTCAAACAATTAGAGTATACTCCAGTGCAGGTCACATGGTCACAGGTTTATTAGGCCTGCTTAATATCTTTGTATCTACCCTAACATTTATTTCCCCATGGTACTTACTATAGCAAATATGCATCCTCATTTAGACCCTGGTTTAAACAGTTACACAATTTTTATACTATGTGCCTTTCTATTTTTTTTTTATTATTGTATTAGTATTTTACTAATAACAGGGACAGTGGAGAAAGAGAGCAATGGTATGAAAAAGGTTGTGAGTAGTTATCTATGTTAACACTTCTTTTGTGAAATGTGCAAGTTTCACACTGTAAGGCCACCATGAGTGTATGATTTTTGCGTACGAGTGGTTTCAGTTGTTTTCAAAAATTTGTTCGTGAAAACATTCGTATGCAGATTTCACACAAATCCGTGCATACGATTTTTTTTTTATATTGTAATTATACATATATAATTACAATATATATTGTAATTTTGGCTATTATTATATAACTTTGAAATTCACTGTATATCACCCACAAAGAGGAGAAATGTGAGAAAGAGATCAGATTAAAAAAAAAAAAAACTTTTTACAACACAGATTGTATCAAAGCAGCTTTACAGTGATAACAGGAACATAATGCAACAAAGTTTGTTTCCAGAATAAAATAGCGTCACAATCCAGCCTTAAGTAAGCTCAGTGATGTTTCATTTTTGTTGAAAAAAAAAAATAAGTTATTAATTATATATAATTAATTATATATAACATACATATATAGCCGCTCTGGAGAAAAGCGGGATGTCATCGTGTGCTACTTAATGATCATTGTAACGGTGTTAAAGGCTCAGGGAACATAGAATGTTTTGATTCTATTTGTAAACAATGTTTGTATTGCAATAACAGTGTTAATGTATTTCTGCAAGGGATTCATATTCTTTATTGATAGTATTAGTCATTGTATGAGTCGCTTGCCCTTTAGGGCAAAAGTGGGCATTGAGAGCTATAATGGCCTCATACAGCTCAACTTACTGTCTATGTCTGCAGTTCTCAACTGAGACCCATTCTTTCTAGCTAATAGTCAAGAATCGTGTGAGTTATCATTGATAACATAATAGCTGCCATGTAGAAGAAGGGCAGACTGTTTCAGTATATATTGAGGATGAAGTTAGCGCTGAAGGTTATGAGAAGTATAACAATCGTTGTTTCACACGGCAGGAGAATATATCCGCTCGTGCATTCTGAATAAATCTTGAATACTTGATACTTTCACGCTGTAGAAAGTGTCACGGTACATGCACTCACTTAGCATTAGTGCCACATGCATGTGCAGATGAAGAGGCCACATCATCCTTGAACGAGTCACAAGTCTCACGCCGCTAAGTCAAGATAGACTTCATTTCCACCACATTGAAGCGAATAGATATACATAGATAGCAGTTGTCACTTTCATTATCTGGGGTTGTCACTCAAAATGGCAGCTCTCTCTCCCCAGATCCTCTCTCCGAGGATAAGAGGAGTCAAGGGTGCTGGAGAAGAAGGCAGGAATTGAAAACTAATAGCAGTGTTTATAGGAAGAAGGGAAGAGAGTGTCAAAGCGATATGAACCCGTCTTCACTTCGTACAAATGCACACGTCTGGATATTTTTACTGTTTTTAACTGAATGATTTTTTATTTTTATTTGGATGCTGATGGATTCAGATTCCTTTGATGATGCAAGGGAAATTTGTGAAGAGATTGTGAGAGATTACCTCATGAACTCTGCAGTGACATCAGTCAGCAGTCTGTCATAATAATCAGAACCAGATGTGTGACTAGAATACATAACTTTTTTTTTCCAGAGAATAGCTCTGTTTATGCACAGATAAAAGCGCTCTAAAAGTTATTTGTTGATTGTGCTTTGACTTTCATAAGGACAAATTTAGAGCCAAAGTTTTCTGATTTTGTGAAAATAGCATGTACTATATAAATATATGAAGAGTTCAGATGCAAAAGCCTCTAAGTGCCATCTGAAATTTTCTTCTAATGATAATTTTTATCAAGCTCGTATATTAAAGTTCAGTAATTTCACTTAAATGACAATGAAAATCGCCTATTAATTGTCATTTAAGTGAAATTACTGAACTTAAATATACAAGCTTGATAAAAATGATCATTCTAGAAGAAAATTTCAGATGGCACTTAGAGGCTTTTGCATCTGAACTCTTCATATATAATATCATTTAAAAAATGCACTACCGTTCAAAAATTTGGGGATAGCAAGATTTTTTTACCTTTTTTGAAAGAAGTGAAGTTATTCTCACCATGGCTGCATTTATTTGATAAAAAAAGTGTAAAGTATTCAATTTAAAATGACTGTATTCTATTTGAACATATTTAAAAACGTAAGTTATCCATGTGACGTTAAAGCTGAATTTTCAGCATCATTACAGTATTCAGTGTCCCATGATCCATCAGAAATCATTCTAATCTGATTTGCTGCTCATTAAACATTATTATTATCAATGTTGAAAACAGTGCTGCCTAATTATTATTTGTGTATGTGTGGAAACAGAGATACATTTTTCATGATTATTTGATGAACAGAAAGCTCAGAAGAACAGCATTTATTTGGAATCGAAATCTTAGACTGTCACAATCCTCCTTCACACCTGTCACCACAACACACTACATTTCCCATAATCCTCCCTGGCCATCACACAGCACACTCAGCTCAATCTTCACATCTGTTTACAATCAACCTCATGACTTTCCCTATATAAGCAAGCAGCAAACACTCATTAATTGTCTGGTGTCATCCCTACCACAGCAACAGTACATCGTCTTTTCATAAGAACTGTTTACCAATGTTGTTCCACAAGGAATGACTTCCAACTACTCACATTGGATACCTACCTATTACCTGTCTGTCTTCGGTCCCCGTCCTCAGTCTGTTAGTTTAGTCCAGCCAGCACCTGCAATACAATAGAACTGTTATTCATCCAGATAAGTGTTATAATCTTCTATGAATGTATTACCTTTTGGAACGGCTTGCAAATAAAGACTGTCATTCACGTTATCTTCATGTCACCCTCTTCTGTTATTATGACATAAACAGTATTGTATATAACACAATTATTTTTTGCAGTGTGTTAACTTTCTAAGCACAACTGCAACTCATTTTGCCCTCTTGAATTTTGCCATAACTAACTGAATTATTTTTGTGTACAACAAGGACAGAGAGAGCATCCATTTAACCCAGCATCAGAGGATAGAAAAACACATTTTGGCTTCACTCAAGGCAAAGTTGAGTTTTGGAATCTAATCCCTTTTGGGGACTTTAGTGAATTGTAAATACAACAAATATGAGACTATGACACAACAAATATGAGAAACACTTGGGAGAGGACTCATGCTCCCTGCAGGATTGAACTGAAAGTGGGTTTCTCTGCTACAGTGGTCACCTATAATGTTCTGTGTTAATCCATTCCCTGTCGGCACTATTCAAGGGCATCTTTGCTCAGTCTTTTAAAGGAATGAATAGTTTGGCTCAAATTAACATTTAGACCTTTTTATTCACCAAGTACGAATTAGTCTTTGATTAGGTGAAAAGCCCACAAAATATTTGGATGTAGGCCTATGTAAAAGTATATACAAATACGCACACAGGTCAAACATGATAATTAAATGATAAATTAAAGATAAAGTGAGCAATGTCACTGCAAAAAATTTTTTTTTTTTTTACATACACATATGACATATCTAAACATTCTTCAATCAAGATACATTTACTTGAGAAGCATAATTACTTAGTGTAGTGAAAAATGGAGTGACTTCACCCTCAGGCAATTTCAGAGAGTCTAGCAATAGCAAGCTAGCTTTGAAAGCATGCGATCTCACCCTCCCTTCAGAGCGTCTCCTATAAAACACAGCAGAGTCTGCAAAGCGTCCCAAAAGACACTGTTAATAGTACCTTATGTCTTAAAGTTTTAACTGTCACCCCCCCCCCCCCCCCCCTTTTTTTGAATATACATGAAAATGCACATTTCGAACTTAAATGGTTGTAATTCAAGAATGCTTTGGAATATAGATGTAAGATTGGTCTCGTTTTAAAGAAGACATTTGGCAGATTTTTGTAGAAGTGAAATAAATTAAGAAAGTGAAACAGAAAAAAAGTTATAGAAGTTTGAGTTTATGAAAATGTACAATGTAAAAAATTTAATTATTCATATTTTATATAAAATATATATTTTCAAAACCTGGGCAACTCTAAAACTACACAAAAATCAAAGCCAAAAATCGGAACAAGTTGTGTTTCAAATTTTAGGTTGATATCTCAAAAAATGACCTTTCAGTAAGATTTTGTTTGGGCGCAGTACCAAACTTTTTCACTAGGTCACAACCAGACTCAATTACTGCCCATATAAGGGCGCCTTCATTTCCATATGTGTTTTGAGTGATATGAACCATTATTTCCACAATTGTCATACAATTTATGAAGTAGACATCCTATTCAGAAGTGATATGAGAAGTTTGGTAGATTTTGATATGGATTCAACCTCTAAGAAACGCATACAAAGAACAAGTATGTGCGTTATAGCTTCCTGCCACATCACAAATGGTGAATCTATCATTTTTTTCTTAATATAAAAAAAAAAATTCAGACCTTTTTTTTCAAAAATAATTGAATGGATGCTATCTTTTGAACTCTTGGCATGAAAACAAACCGAGGTTTCTACCCTTCTTTCATGATTTTTCATGTTCATCACTATTTCAAAATAAAGGTCTAAACACGCCTTAGGAGTATGAAAATATTCTTGTTGCAAATTGATAAATTACGGCTCCTCTGTAATTTATTTTGAAAATCAAACACCAAATATGAAAACTAGAGACTGTAAGCTTTCAAATGATATATAGTTTGTCAAGATTAGTTTAGGTTTAGTACTGGATATTACTGTTTTAAAAATGTAATGGATTTGGGCCCACCGGTGGGCCCGTGACACTTAACATTACAACAATAATGAGTGTAAATAATTAAGCACTTTGACTTGTACCACCTGCTGTGGACGATGCTCTTTCAAAGAGGGGAAGCTCATTTTCATTTTCCTACATCATAAAAAATTGTCCATTTATTTATATGTAAATTCTGCCTTATGTTCCTTTTCAAGAAAATGCTCTGTGACCTAGTCTTACCTAGGCTTTTCCAGTGACTTTGACCATTATTATATTTGAAGATTCCTTGTTCCATCAGAAATTGGTTGTTTTTTTATGTGTTTTAATAAATGATACTTTTAAAAGGCATAACAAAGAATAGCTATATTATAAATGTGGTTACAATTATTTGTTATGAGAATTGTACAATGCATTGTAAGGTGCAATACAAGCATAATTAATACATTAAAATATTTGTATAATGCATTATATTTAAAGACTTTAAGAAAAGTGTTACCAGAAACTTAAATCAGTAGTTATAAATGATTCACGTATTTAGGCATCACAACATTATAATGTGCTATATGAATAATGGATATGCATTTTGATATTTACTTATAATGTTCTTTGAGTATTTTTTGAAATATAAAGGCTGCTGCAGATTTTTATCTATAAAGACCCATTTATAATGTCTGAGAAAAATATTAAGTTTCATATTATAATATAAAAACAAGTTTTGTAAATTAAATTATTATCATTGTTGTACTGAAGCAAACCCTGAGGTTTCTTGGACCCTGGTTTGAAAAGATCTGATTCTGTATTAGTTGAACTGTAGAAAATTATAAATGCATAAAAATATAAACCATTAAAATGATTGGTACTCGGACCATTGTAATGTATCTCAATATTGTGAGTGTGGTGAAATGTACAGTAAGATGAAAATTGGCTAGCAATTTCGCCAAGCAAATACCAAGAAATAGGTTGCAGCAGTTTGTCTTTCGACTACACTTGCAAAATCCGCGATGGGACTGAGCTTGAATAGCTTCAGCGTCAGCGACTTTTTTAGCGTACAAAATCGCTGTCAATCAAAAGGAGATGCAGTCTTTCGACAGACCCTCCAATCATCACGCAGAAGCCCGGAGTCCAGGCCAGCCCACTCCTCCATTCACCCCCAGAGGCGGAGAGCGTCCGTGGGCGGGACATAATCACAGCATTTATCCAATGACCGTCTAGTTTTGAAGCACTCAAAAAAACTGTTTAAAGCAGCCCCATTGAAGTCAATGGACGCTAGGCTTCAACAGGGAAATGCACTGTGCCGCTACGGGAATGTATGAAAAGGAAATCGAGTCAGCTGACCTGCTATATGTAGCTGATTCTGAACGAACTGCTTCGAGATGAACGTGTTCTAACGCATTTTTAGTCAAAATGTTAACACAATAGTACATGTTTGACCATTAATTTTTTGACATTAAGGAAGCCGAGCTTCCCTTGCAGTCTTAAAGAAATCCCCAGTGACCACCTGACTGCTGAAGATTCATTTCGGCATTGCCATAGAGAATGTGAAGCTATGTAGTAACTCTGTCTTGAGGCCACGAGATACTATCTTGAGGCCATGAGATACTATCTTGAGGCCACGAGATACTATCTTGAGGCCACGAGATACTATCTTGAGGCCATGAGATACTATCTTGAGGCCACGAGATACTATCTTGAGGCCACGAGATACTATCTTGAGGCCACGAGATACTATCTTGAGGCCACGAGATACTATCTTGAGGCCACGAGTTACTATCTTGAGGCCACGAGATAGTTATAATTAATTTTTTTGACAAAGTGGGACTAGGTGGGCTCTGTAGTTCTGAGCTAGAAAATCATTGAAAATCAATCCTGATGGATGTTGTCATTCCAGGTATAGAGAGGATTGTAGCTACTAGAGGAGATGATGTTCAGAGCATATGAGTTAAATAAAATATTAGATGGAGCTGAGAGTACTGTTCCTGTTAATGATAAACATGATCTGGAGGAAGAAAATGAGTCGAGGGCATTTGGTCCTTCTTTTTAGCACTATCAGCCCTGGTATCCGCTGAGAGGATAGATGCTGTAACACAAAGTGTCCTGGGTGCAAGCGATCTGACACGATTTCCACAGCCTTATTCCTTTTCTGGAGGAGTAATGATCTGTGAGAGACAGGAACTGGCTTTTTTTTTTTTTTGGCACTGTAACATCCACTTTGAGAGTGATAATGCTGTACCTGACCGGCATGAAATAATGTGTCATTTGACATTTGGGGTTGATATTTGTTAAAGTTTGTTAAAAGAAGTCTCTTATGCTCACCTAGGCTGGATTTTTTTAAATAAAAATACAGATTAAACAGTAATATTATGTTGTTTATTTTACAATTTAAAATAATTTTTCTATGGAAGCTTGTTTCTGTCACAGAATAAAAAAATTAAAAAGGTAATTGCAACTTTTTTTCCTCACAATTGCGAGTTACATCTTGCAATTCTGAGAATCTTAGAATTGCTTGATATAAAGTCGCAATTGCAAGTTATAAAGTCAGAATTGCGTGATATAAAGTCGCAATTGTGTGTTATTAAGTCAGACTTGTGAGATATTAACTCGCAATTGCGGGAAATAAAGTCGCAATTCTGACTTTTGTTTCAGAATTGCATTTCTGTCAGGACCACTATCATCAAATACGATTGACAGTTTGCATGTTTGGATTGGCGGTATGGTTCTGTTCTGAGCAATAACCCCCCTTAGGGTAAACAGAACAGAACCAACATGAATGTATGCAAAAATCATTAATTCAAGATTTTAAAGTACAACATAATTTGAGAATTTATTCTGATTTAAGGGGAATCAGAATGCCAAATCCTGACTGTGCGAGAGGAGGATTCTAACTTTTAATTACTGACGGAAATTCCTTTAAACATTTAAATCCCCCGGAATATCTTTGAATAATTCACTCACCAGTTACAGTTTTAAGAATCACATGTGCAGATTTATGGAGAGTTCTTGCTTCATCAGATCAAACTGAAAATGGTTTCAGAAACCATTCTTTGACCTTTAGTAATACATTTATGTACATACCCATCATCCTTGAGGTAAGAAGCCAAGGAAATAATTTCCTATGTGAAAGTATCTTCTCAGCATTTATGCCACAGCACAATCGGATTCGGATTTTTAATTACATTTCTTTGCATCAACTGTTTGTCAAGACTGAAGAAAGGGCTAAATGATGGATAGCTCATTAGTGTGTGTCTGAGCTCTGAGCTAGGGGTTAAAGGTCAGTGCGTTAGTAATGATTTTATGAGTCATCCCAGTGTGAAATGCTCATCAGTGCTGCTGTCGTGTGTAGTCGCACCACTGTGAGACAGCTTGTGCTGCTTCACTCACTGACAGCGGTGTCTAAAAACAGTAGAGCTTGAAGCGCCGAGCAGCTTACAGTCTTCCACCACGGAAAGTCAAATGATTGGTGTGTAGAGAATCACTTCCGATGTGCTATGTCTTTGTTATGCCCTAAAAATAAGATATACCATTAACAATAGTGGTCTATTTTATTACACTACAACAGTGGTTCTCAACTGTTGCTTGTGACCCAGAATTTGGTTGCAAGTCTCTTTTAATAACATCATAAACAGCAGATGCAAATACTACAATTCATCTAACCACAGAAGTGCACACTTAGGTTTGCAAAATAGTTGTGATTGAAACTAAGTTTTGCTGATGCCGTGGTCAGGTTGCATGACATCTTATTTTAAAAGCCATGAACAAAAAGGAAAATAAAACACAAGTCAAACTGCATTAAATGCTGCACGACAGCTTTGTTTCCAGGCGGACCATTAAAGAACGTGACACGCATGTCTCAGGGAAATCCTGTAGATTTCAACCAATCAGATAACGACTTTGAAACTCCTGAAGTGTTTCCCATTTTGTGCGCCACATGCATCAGACATTCAGCCAAAGGTCACATCTGAGGCTGAGACTAACTTGCGATAAACATTCTGTTTTAAGGAATGCATTTTTGGCAGCTGTAAGTATTATTTCAACTGTTTTATTTTTATGATTTAATAGTTTATCAATTGTATGTTATTAATACTTTACAGTAAGGTCTAATAATAATTGATGATGGGCCGTTGAATTATTTAAAAAATGATTCACAATTTTTTCAATAATTCCACGGTCCAGAGTCAATTATTTCGCTTATACTACTGTTACCACAACTCAAAACATTGTTCAGAAGATATATTTCAAGACATTTGTCAGTTTTTTGTCCTTAAAATGCTCTTGTGTCATGTAGCTTTTGGGCCCTATCATACACCTGGCGCAATGCGGCGCCAGGTGAGACGCAAGGGTTTTTTCCCAGTTTCAGCCTGACGCAGTTATCATTTTCACGTCCTGCGCCACGTTGTTTAAATAGCAAATGCATTTGCGCCCTCAGTGCTCCCATGAGCGTTCTGGTCTGAAAACAAGGTGTGTTCAGGCGCATTGTTGGCGCGTTGCTATTTTGAGGGAACTGCAAGGATTATGTAGCATGTATAAGTGCTGCAATGATAGGTAGAAATAGTAGACCAGTATCAGATAAACTAGGTTCAGCTCAAGGAGGAAAAGGCTGGGTTTAATAAGACACAGACACAAGGTCGCGGTGCCAAGTTGTGGAGTATATTACAGTGAAATAAGATGACAGGTATTTACAATATTTACATGTGCACATAGGTAGTATTCAGTTCAAAGTTGTTAATGAGCCAATCCAAGTGGTTTCAGAATTCATACGCAACGATCCAAGTGCTCGAACCCGCAACAGTTCACACACAGCCCACGCAAAGGGCAGAGGCCAACAATTTAGAAGAAAAGTTAATGAGAGGATCAGTCCAAATTTGTGTGTGTGGGTGTGTGAGGGGAGCGGCTGCAGCGCCTCCTACCACACCGAGAGATGCGTGCACTCTTAATCTTCGGCTCGAGGCCTAGTTGCTCGCCATCCATACAGGGAACCTGGCCTGTACAAAACAGGACCAAGCTATGAGTAACACTGTTTTCAAGTATCACAACTGAATCATATAATGATATAATAATGATATAATATCATATGTCATCCTATTTTCATAGTAACAATTTCATCATGTGTACGTGATTCAATTTTAAATACTGCATATAGCAATATAAATCACTTAGCAATCAACAAGAGTACTCTTATAAATAAACAATAGTATCAGTAATAAATAGTTCCAAAATACATCTTGGTATTGTATAGTGGTTGACAACTTCATAATCATTCAACATCAATATTGCTTTAAATGTCATTAAATATCAGTGCATTGTTCATATAAATTCAATACAAATAGGCACACAATACTGTATATAGTCTGATTCAGTACAATAAAACAAGTACAGCCAGTGCCAGCACCGGCTAACAGGTCCATATACAATACACAAGAGCGCTAGCATTAGCATATTAGCGCCGTATGATACAAACAATGACACTCACCAGTTCCCGTATCATTAAGTCACTCAAACAGCACAGCCTCAACCGAATGGTGGAGGCATCTAAAAAGGTTGGCAGGCATAACAGTCAAACCTTCTAGTTTAGAGAATTAAATCACTCGTTTACAGGGCTAAACGCCTACCTGAAGCAGCTCAAACAACACCGGCTCCCACACACACCAACCAAGAAAGTGACGCAAGCTCTGTGTCAAATCTCGCAATACTAGCACGAAATCTCGCGATAACGTGAACATAGTTTGGAGCCGTGAGAAGGGAGAATAAGGCAGAGAAAATACCTGGGTTACAATTACATTGTAAAAGATTATTTTACCTCGCACACGAGCAGATCTGTTTCCTCTCTGGATAAGCGTTCAGTCTTTCTGCTGGCAAATTCCACCTTTTAGATAGCAAATCTGTAAATAATTTGTGTTTTTACTTTTATTGTTTACTATATTTGCTTGGTCAGTGTTGTTGTGGGTTTTGGTTCTTTTGTTGTTGTAGGCTGTAAGGACCTTTGAAATAACTGAAATCATTTAGCAAAGTGATATGGAACTGTAATGCGGTCAAGACATGCCTAGAAACTACTTTATCCGTGCGTTTCCCCGAAAATAATTACACACCTTAGAACGTTTGTCAACCAATCAGATTCATGCATTCAACTGCCCCGTATTTTAACATATATTAATACACTAACTAACATGAACTAACAATTATTATAAACTATTATAAAACTAACAACTAGCAATATTTGTTTTATAGGAATTATTAACCTTTGTTAATATTAGTTAGTAAAAATTTTCATGTTCGTGTTAGTTCACAGTTAGTTTAACTAATGTTAAAGCTCCAGTCCGTAACTTTTTTGGGTTAAAAATTATCCAAAATAAATTTTTGAGCAAGTACATAACCAGCCAGTGTTCAAAACTATCTGATTTCCTTAGCTCGATTTAAACTTGTAAGCTTTAAGCTTGTACAAATGTTTTTAATTCCAGTGGTAGGCCTACAGGTGGATTTCCACGGGAGATTCGAGCTTGTCTTTGCGTCATTACGTCACATCTGTACACATGAAGAAGGAGTCTCGGCTAGTAGGCTATATTGTGTGTGAGGATGTTGGAGGTGGAGATTTAATAGCCTTTTCTCACAGCACTTGCTATAATTAAACTTATTAATTCGATGGCGGATCCAGAAAGGTTCAAACGACAATCAGAATCAGTTCAATGACAACTGGAGAGTCACCTGTTGTAAAATGCAAAAGGCTTTGGACTGAGAGTTTGGAAAAAGAGACTGAAACCGGGCCCATGCGAAAACAAGGATAAATATCTGAAGGGCTTTAAATGTAGTCTCGCCATACTGATGTTGTTAACATTAACAATTTGAGAACAAAGTATAATTTGCTCGGTTTGACGTGATATGATAAGCGATCGTTAGATTTAATCAGCGTGATTTACTGCAATTGTTTTTCACCCTTAGTTGGTCAGAAGAACAAAAGTGGATGTTACTTGTTCAGATGACATTTTAGGGTGAAAATTCTTATGTTGGTCATACTTCCAAAAAGTAGAATCTGTGATTCTGAATGACAGTATCCACACCGCGCAGTGATTGACAGCTGCACACTCTCCTCAAAACATTGGATTCATCCGCGCTGTGCCGTGCCGAAGTATAAATCACGTAAAGTTGATAATTCCGCGAATAACTGCAATTGCAGATTTTGAACAGAGATGGCGGCAAAGAGGAAAAACTGCGGACTGCAGCTTTAATAAAACTAATGTTAAAAAAATTTACTAATGTTAATAAATAAATGTTTTAGTAAATGTTGAGAATAACATGAACCAAGTAAATGCTGTATAAATAGTTTTTTTTTTAATAGTTCATGAATTAAACCTTAGATTACACATTATTTTAAATGTGTAATTTTTCATTAATGTACTTTATAATAATAAATAACTACATGTAATTACTATGGGGTGAAGATTAGGGTTTGGTTTAAGATTAGTTGCATGTAATTATGCACACAATGTAAAGTCATTTCTATAGTAACTATATGTTACGTGTAACGGACACTGTAAAATAAAAACGTGTTGTATTTTGTCAAGTCAAGTCAAGTCAAGTCAAATATATTTATATAGCGCTTTTAACAATACAGATTGTATCAAAGCTGCTTCACAGTATCGCAGTACAGTACAGTACACAGTACAGTATTTTGTATTTTATTAATAAAAAATAATTTGAAATACAACTTTTTTGTATAGTCAAGTCAAGTCACCTTTATTAGTATAGAGATTTTAAAGGGGTCACATGATGGTTCTAAAAAGAACATTATTTTGTGTATTCGGTTTAATGCAATGAGTTTAAGTGGTTTTAGGTAAAAAAAAAGTCATTATTTTACACATACTTTACATTATTGTTGCTCTTCTATGCCCCACCTTTCTGAAACGCGTAGATTTTTTCAAAGCTCATCAAAGCTCAAACTACCACTAGATGACCAAGCTGATCCATCAACAGCGACTGGACCAGATCGTATCAGATTGGTAAGGTTTTATTTCAATTACTAATTATAATGATTTATACTGTCTTTTTACGCGTCGCGCCATGCTAGGGTTGTGAGAACACCATGTAAACATAAAACTATGTCTGCATTTGTGATCGTATAAACGACAAGCAAGTGCGACTCTATACTGCTTAAAACTCGCGTTTAAATAGTCAGTAGCTAATTCCTAAAATATTAAAACTTACATGCGCAAACTTCAAAAACGCAAACTTGTGAAACCTGCGTTTGAATATTACGGAGCCCCTAAAGGGACCTTGGCAAAAATAAAAAATAAAGACTATGGCGTGCGCACGCGAAACTTAACGTGTGCGCACGCGATAGTATCTCGTGCACACGAGAAACGTTTCGCGCGCGCACGAGAAACTATCGCGTGCGCACGCGAAACATTTCTCGTGCGCACGAGATACTATCGCGTGCGCACGCATTACAAATTCCGGTGTGCGTTATAGCATCATTGATGGAAATGTGGAACTAGGAATGACATATACGCAGAGCCAGATTAAGAATTCAGAGGGCCCTGGGCACAATGTCTTGTAGGCCCCCCCTTAGGCAGGCCAAATGTAGTTTGTCCAACGACATTTTAAATGGGCTTTTACTGACTTAAAAGGAACTTTGTTGTACATATTACTTCATAAATGATCTGTGTTTCCCATAGGATTTTATAAAACTATGTTGGGTGGACCTCTGTCCCTCTAGGGGGGTTCGGGGGCATGCTCCCCCGCAAGAAAAATGTGTACATTTTAAGGTTAAATGCATCAATCGCTTTGAGAGCTCAAAATTAAGAGCTTCAACCGGGTTTAACCCATGAACTGTGCACATTGAACAAAGAAAAAGCATTGACTTGTACCTGGACATTAAAGAGGGCTCAAACACCTTTTTAGTTATGATATAGAGTCTCAGTCTACATTACATTATCACTGGTGTTTTAGGATGCCGAACAATTATTATAATAATGATTTATATAATTATTCCTATGACGTAAAATCCATATATACCTCCTATAAATGTAGCCTAAAAGTATTTTGCATTACATTACACAGTATAGGAAAAGTACAATACTTTCGTCCTAATTTCTTTAATTGCCAGAAATAAACTCTTGAGCTTTCATTTAGGAGAAAACACCAGATCACCATGCTGATCGCCTGAGCAAAGCGCGCACTTCTCTTTAAATCACGCAGCACAAACAGAATGCCTATAGGCTACTTAAAGTCTTTTGCTGTTTTATAACGGCACAAAGCAATATCACAGTTTCAATTTGTGTTCGTTGGCAAAATATAACGCTAGACAGTCGAGTTCTTTATGTTAGGCAACCGTAGGCAACTGCTTCTCCATCACTTCAAATTTCAGAGCGTCAAGTCACGTGACGCGAGTCGACATGATAGCTCGCTCTCGCTCACTGCGCAGGAATACAGGCACTGTTTTTGACGCGATTTAACATTACATTTTGATCGAATGGGTTGCAAAAATCTGCATATAATTAGGAAAGTGAGGACTGCATTTATAATGTGATCTAACATAATATTTGACGGTGCGCAGGGCCCCTTAGATGTCATGTGCCCCTGGGCAAGTGACCAATTGCCCTAATGGTTAATCCGGCCCCTTTATATACGGAGCTTATTTTTCATCAGTAATCGCAGATCCGATTACTGATGAAAAAAAAGCTCCGTATATGTCATTCCTAGTTCCACATTTCCATCAATGATGCTATAACGCACACCGGAATTTGTAATGCGTGCGCACGCCATAGTCTTTATTTTTTTATTTTTGCCAAGGGCCCTTTAGGGGCTCCGTAGAATATACATGTGCACAGGCGTGTAGTCTTTCTTTACAAATTGACCTCAACAAATTACTTGTCTGGCCTTAAAATGTATAATACAGAATTATTTATCGCTTCCGCATAGCCATGTGAATGGATTTATTTTGACAACGTTTTATCTGTATAGAGGTAAAGGTAAAGGGAAGGAGGCCTTCACAGGGGAGAGACTAGTTGGCACTTCAGGGCTGCAGTGTCGTCGTGTCCAGGCGCAGGTCCTTCATCAGACCTGGATCGGCTTGGATACGGCGGACTGAGGTAAACCTCGGGATAAACAGAGAGACTAATATATGCGTAGACGCCATGTATATATTTATACATGTTTAAATTTGTGATAGATAATATTGATACTGTGTTGGGCTACACAGTCCAGCTGAAAACAAGTGATTTACAAGGTGCTTTATATCATAGGATGTATTTTCAATTGAAAATAAAAAATATATATATATTTATTCAACTTCTAATGTTAGTAAAGGTTTCTTCCATTTAAAACATATTGTAGTGTAGCATTATCATTTCCTACCTTTCCATGATCCTTAATTAAACAGTCCCCCCCCCCCCCCCCCCCCATAGTTAAAGTATGGTTTCATCGTACATCAAATGCTTTTATTTCAAACGATTTTTGATTTTTCCTGATCCAACTGGACTTTTTTTTTTTCCTGCAAGTGCTTAAAATGATTGAGACTTGCATTTTGAGTCTTTGGCAGCTATGATGACCTTGCAGTATTTGGCTTGGTGCTGTTGTGAGTGTGGCATTGTGTTGGAGCCCTCGCTGCCACTTCCTGCCCACCACTGAGAGCCTTCTGTCCGTCCCCAGCTGGCCCCAGCAGCGCTCACAATCCCCACAGTGTCTGGCAGCACCACAGGTACTCCCCCGACCCACTCCTGCCCTGACAGACCCATAACGAAGGCCTTTATGGTCCTGCCAGCCTTGCCCCTCCTCACCATTCAAAGGCAAATCCATCAGGATTGACTCCCAATCGCCAGTTATTACCTTTCAGGCATCCATTGAGAGAATAAGATTGAAAAGATCTGTATTACTGTAACGTATTTAAACATACCGCGCTTAAAATTGCTGTAGACAGATTAGCTACTGTACTGTAGAGATAAAGGTTGAGGAACATTTTTTGAAGTATTTAATACAGAGTAAGTAATATTTTGAAAGACATTAATACTTTTGTTCAGCAAAGACACACTATATTGATCAAACAGTACAGAACAGAAAATACATTTGTAATATCACAAAAGAGTATTATTTCAAATACATTATTTTCTTTTGAACTTTCTATTCATTCATACTGACATTTTTTTTTTTTTCACATAAATATGAAGCAGCACAGCGGTTTTCAATGTTCAATCAGCATATTGGAATGATTTCTGAAGGATCATGTGACACTGAAGACTGGAGTAGTGATGCTAAAATGTGTATTAATATTTCACAATATTAATATTAATATTTTTTACTGTATTTGATCAAATAAAGGGAGCCTTGGTAACACAGTCTCATCCCAAGATTTCAACTAACTGACGCTTTTGACCATACGTCAACATCCGACGTTTTAGGGTACCCTTTAACGTCAGTTAGATGACGATCCTGGGGCGTCATCCAACTGACGCTTTACCTTTAACGTCAGTTAGATGACGCAGGTAGGTTTAGGTCTGGGGTAGGGTTAGGATTAGATAGCGTCATCTAACTGACATTAAAGGGTACCCTGAAACGTCGGATGTTGACGTATGGTCAAAAGCGCCAGTTGGTTGACGTAGACTGCTTTTAAAAAAAATGCAGACCCCAAACTTTTCAATGGTATATAATATAATATAATATAATATAATATAATATAATATAATATAATATAATATAATATAATATAATATAATATAACACGGCCCTATGGAAAACTTGATTCTGCGATCTTGATCTTGATTGCGCCATCCAGCGATATGTTATGCCCCGGTAACAACCGGTAAAAACTGATAACACGGGCTCATCCGGGTTACTGAAGTCAGCGCTTCAGTTTTTTTTCCCCGTGGAAGTTTTGCATTTGGGGAGCTAATAAAATATTAAAACTCAAATCAATATTTTGTGTACAGTTATTTTAATATGTCATCCGGCATTGCGGACTCGTTCTCTCTTGTTTCATACAAACGCAGCTGCTGCCATTTTGCGACGATTGTTTTGTACTGATTATAAGATAACAAACAGGTAAGATTTTCAAATTTCATCTCAAATCAATATATTGTATCCCAATAATTATTTATGTGGTGAAATACCGTGGTATGACTGTATACCGTAACCCCTAAAAAATTATTCTAGAACTTGCTGCTTGCTAGCAACTGCTTTCTCTGCGACTCAGATCATCAATATTTCATGTCTAATTATTTACTTATGTGGCATGTAGCCGTGTAATAAGCAGGATAATGTACATCCAGCCGGTGGTTATGGCAGAATAAACCCCTTCAGGCTAATGCAAGACCCCTTCGCTTTTCATCCTGATCACCGGCTGGATGTACATTATCTCTTACATATGTTATTGCAGGACATTGCTTTCAATGTAATTGCAACTACCCTACAACAATAAAACTGAAATAATAGAACATTACAATTTAATTTAGAGATTGTAGTTGCAATAACTATGGTATTTCTAAGAACTTTGCTTACCATGGTAAAGATTTGTAAAGGCATTTCAAATACATCCAGTTAGTTAATAAATATTATTTGAAATTTTTGAGTATTTTTCAGTCATTTTAGGTAAAAGGGGAAATGTTTGATTTCCCTCTAGTGGTGTCCCAGTAATGACGTACAGTGCAGCTATGACTCATGTAGGGTTCAGAATGGTGACGTCTCATTACACACATTTGAGTGGTTTGCAGAGAAAATATACTCCCTCGGAGCAGGTGCAGATCTGCAACTAGGGTCATTCTGGAACACACACACACACACGTACGTCTGGTTTACTTTCGTAGTGGGGAGTCTCTCAATTTAGATCCCCACAGTAACACGAGTCCCCATGAGTCTGTGTGCATTCAGGTTAAAGTCACCACCGGGATTAAAAAACATGAACACACACACACACACACACACATCTGGTTTGCTATCTCTGTGGGGACTCTCCATAGATGAAATGTTTTTTATACTGTAAGCTGTATATTCTATCCATTTACACTACCCCTACCCCTAAACCAACACATCACAGAAAACGTTCAGAATTTTTATATACAAAATAATAATAATAATAATAATAATAATTCTGTATACAAGCTTGTTTTCTCATGGGGCTTTCCACACACTGTGTGATGCAGGATCATGTGAACTACTTTATCACCATCTAGTGGATTTCAACCACAACACACACCTGAACACTGATGAAACAGAATTAAAGATTATTTTTCATTGCAGAACGTGCTCGATATTATGCAAACAGTGCCGAATGCTGTCACATCCAAATGAAAAACATTGGGGGAAAAAACAACGTGATCACAAAAAGAGCATATTTGATATTTAGAATACCAAATACTCCTTTTGCTGAACCCAAATTCATTTTATAATTTATTTGATAATTAATTCAAGAAATATTGTATTTTTGTAGTTTTTCAACAAGCAATTGAACATTTTGAGAGAAGCTGTTGGTACAGTAACAAGTAACACTGGTAAATGTTTCAAGTGATGTAGTGTTACCTTATATACGTTGCAATATACTGTTGCAGTGTTTTCATTGCATCACTGTAGTGCAACATACCTAAAGACAGCGGTAAAGCGCATTGTCAACAGTTGCTGTGGAAACCTGCAGAGAAATCCACTGCAATCTGCAGGTACAGGAAAAGCGCTCGTTCGACACAAGGGGACAGTGTTGCTTTGCAAAACGAACTCGCGCCCACTGCAGCAACACACATATGAATCACTCATTCACTTCCCAGACATTCAAAAGTCATTTGGCCGTTTAGCTGCAAAGCGCCTAGCATTCCTATCATGTATTCAGATCAACTTGCAGTTATCCATTTTTACTTAATGTGGAAGTGAAAGCCAAATCTGTTTGAGGCGGGGTGTATTTACTGCTCAAGGCACCGTCCCATTACAGCTTACTCATAATTTTAAAGCTGCTTGCTCAGTTGGCAGCTACTGATGCTGGATATTTGTGTCTGTGGCAATTATTTTGTTCTAATTGAGCTGCAGGCTTCAGTCAAGCAGGTTAAATTACTCCCATCTTGTTTATACTGTACAGTATCAGATGTCTGTTTTGTTTTCGTTCCTTTTGTTTGATTTTTTTTTTGCCTCAAAGCCAATGCATTTCGATTGTAGATCGTTTAAAGATTTGAAAACAAATCTTGTTCTATAATCTGAGCACGCTGGGCCGTGCTTCCCCATCTAATGGGCTTGAAATTGGAGTTATATATATATATAGGACTTTTCATAATCAATTAAAGCAAGAAACCAAACCAAACCAAAAAAAAAAAAAAAAAAAAAAAGCCTGCATAGCTTTATGAAACACACTGAGGAAATGATGAGTGCCTGTAGATCTCTTCCACTTGACTTGTTTCCATGGTCACCGCTGCTTTTACTTTATCTGAGGTGGAGATACAGGAAAGTTCATTTCACCTTGGGTTTATTGTGAAAACTCTTTTTCCAGGGCCACAGAGACTAGTGTGTGACATGGTTTTCATGATATAAAACAAATAAATAAAAGAGATCTAGTACACAGACTTGCCGGTTTTGACATATTATGACATAAAGCTATTCAACGAACTGCTGTGAGACCCAATTCAAGAGATCATGTTGCATCTCACCGTTAGATCAGAAGAGATGACACACTGAACAATGGGTTCCTCCTGTTTGAAAGAGGAAGAGACTCGCTACACAAGCACACTGCAACATGGCAGATATGAAAATTATGTGGATTCAGGACACAGATAATTAACAAATATGGCGTCTCAAAAGAAACCTCTTGAAAAATGTGTCAGAGGTTTAGAATAAAACAAACCAAATAAAATAATAGTAGACTGAAATTTACCATACAAAAATTGTATTACTAATAATATTGCTAACACGTGTATAATATAATTATTAAATTACACGTGTATAATATAATTATTAAAAGTTTAGTTCATTTATTTTGTAATGTCAGACAGTTCATAATTTTGTCCTGTGAAATGGATTTAAATGTGTCGAATAGTTTCATCAGGGAGTACTAAATAAAACAAAAATCCGTTTTTAAATTCCCTCTTATTTTAGATCAAACATCTAAATTCTATATACTTATGAGCAGAACTATCATATGTTTGACACCCACATTTTCTTGTTTTATGAAAAGTTCTGGAAAAAAGGTTCCTAATGGATTGAAATGATATGGTTTTCATGGCTTTTTTTTTACTCTGCCTCACTTCAAAGCATTAGGAAAATGGAAGCTATTAGCTGTCATGCTGACTCAACCTCGGGAACAATGCATGAAAGCCAACAAACAAACAAATACAAACATGTAACCTCTGCATTGTGTGGGTCACCTTGATTTTGCCAAGTGCAACATGTTCCTGGATCAACATATTTTGTTGATCCTGGAACAAAATTCCTTTCTGAAAATGTAGTCCTAAACCTATTCCTACCAAAATTTAGATTTGCTTAATTGCTTAATGAAAGTTAGTCTGGCAAAGAGCTCATTCAAGCCCATTTCCAATCCGTCAAAATCGAGGCACCAATCAGAAACGTTGGGGCGGGCTTTACACGATGACGACAGCACTGGGATTTTGAAGCAGATTTTGTAGGCTACATTACAAAGATGGATGCCGCCGCTGAACATCACTGGTTCGAATCAGAAATCGCGTCTGTTTTAAGCGATTTGAACGTTTCCTTTTTGTTAAAAACCGAGCAAAGAACAACACTCAGAGATGTTTCTCCCCCCGCTCTGCATACGTCATCTCCTTCATCGCTCTGATTGGTTTTAGGTCTCTCCGTTGCTGACGGCCCTCTGGAAATGATTCGTCTATGACTCTTTGCCAGACCATAACTCAGTTACAACCGAGAATGGTCTGGTTTTAACCAGGCTAATTCCTACCCCTATTTCCTAACCCTACCCATAAATTATCCCTAAAATCAAAGGGACGTAATCTGTGAACAACACTGATATAGAAGCATCTAACCCTGATTGTAAGCCTAAACTTGACATAATTGTAAACTTTCTGATTGGTTGATTAGAATGTTGTTCCAGGATCAACAAAGATGTTGTGCAGGAACATGTTGCACTTGGTGAAATCGCGTTCATCGCATTGGTCGCATAATGTTAATAGCAGACTGCATGAGTTATGGAGAGCCCTGAGTGGAGTGCAGAGGAGGGATATAGTTATCTTAGTTATCAAACTGTCCTCCGTCCCCATCAGATTGTCCTTACTGTGACTGCTCTAATGGCTGAGCCAGTCCGAATCCTCTTGTGAGCTTCCGTAAAGAATACGGCAATCATTTTTGCTCTAGTTCCTGCCCTTTTCTTTTCAATAAATGACACCTGCTTTATAAATACTTTCCTTCTCTTGCCGCAGAACTGCCTGAACTCTCTTTAGAGCAAAACAACTTGAATAACTTTTGGCTGCTGCATATTATATAGGCTTTTTAAAGCTTTCAAATTTACCAACAAAAACAATGCTGCCCGTAGGAAAGAATATTCGCAAATGAGATCTTTTCTAACATCTGCATTGCAAATGTAGCCTTTGCTGAAGTCTCCAGCTTTTCTTTGGAGAAAAGACCCCAGTAAATAATGCATCTCCTCTGAGAGTTCAAAATAGACAATAATGTCTCAAATTATGCTTATATAGAACTCAAATCATAGTCTTTTCTCATTTAATTCTGTCGATGCCGAATTATCAGTGCTATGCAAATTAATCGTTGTGCATAACTTTATGTCTTGAATGGTCGATGACATGTTGTTTACAAGCTGTTTTATTGATGTCTTTCCGCGGTTGAAACACTGATTGAGTGAGTACATGAGACATTTTAGTTTCTTTCAACATTTCTGCTGATGTGAATTCATTTTTATTTCCTGCTATAACGTGACTTGAACTGAGGCAGATGTCACACCACATTAAAGAGTGCCAAACCCACATTTATTGTTTGTTATTATGAAATTTGCATCATTTAAAGCTGAGAATATTTCAGAACAAAGCAAAATGCTTATTGTGATTTATTGAATGGATGGAAAGGCCTCTAAAAATTACGTTTAGGGAAAATTTGTTCACCCATGAACTGGAAATAGCATAGCCTAAAAGATTTAAGAATCGAGATTGGTTCATCAAAATAAGAATCAATTAAAATTGAGAAATCCATTTTTTTTTTCAACCCAGCCTTACTTATACATATTCTCTTGAACTCTGAAGGAGCAATCATTTGTGAGACACTGCTTCCCTGCCATTGACGTACATTTACGGCTTTCCGGGTTTTCACTGTTATACGCTAGGGGGCGCTATGACACATCTTCTGAAGAGTACTGAATCTCCTGATCAAAACACAGGTGAAGAAGCAGAAACAAGCAATATCATATGTAAGCATATGTAAAATAACGCGATCATCAACATTGAACAGCATATAAATCAAAACTGTTACTGAATGAAATGTCGACCCAGGACGAGCTGCAGGACTGTGAAGTTTTGAGGGTGTTGATGGACTAGATCTACTCCATTTATGTTTTGATCATCAATCTGAATCCCATCCAGATGACAAAAACGCAATTTTCTCAGCTTTTCCCAGACAGCAACATAGTGTCGGCCCAAATCCGGCCCACATCTGGTACGTGTGGATTCCACGTGTAGCAGATATGGGCCGGATCTGGGCCAACACCATGTTGCTGTGTGGGCTCAAAATGTAGCTTTTTTTATGAAACTATACAAGTGTTGATAAAAAAAAAAATGCATTAAGCATTTTCTTTTATTTAAAAGCAGAGGGTTTGTTCTTTCTTTTGATATTTTGCATAATTCAGATTTGCATACAACAAAATATTCTGGGGGCCATGAAAAATGTTATGAAAAACGATCAAAAATGCTGGTGTTGGCTGGCAACTTTTTTAAAAACACTGGCAGGGAAAGAGTTAAGGCAAAAATAGGTCTTCTAAATGCATATTTTTTCAGTTGAACTAGCATGATGTTAACTCAAACGGATCAAAACTGAGTGCTATCATGCTTCAGTTGCTATTTTAGTCTATATATATATATTAAGATTTTTTTAAATATTTAAGCATATATCACATCAGTCACTGAAACCGCACATATCGTGCCAGACACATGATAAACGCCTACAGTTGGATCTCGCTGTACAAATTGCTCTCGTTCAGCTGAGAAAGAGTTTTAATTAATAGCATCAACAAATCAGCTCTCAGAAGCTGCCACAATGTCAAGTAAAGAGAAGGTGTTGCCATGGTAACAGGCTATGCCAATAATACATTCCTGAGGCTGAAGGAAAAAGGAGGAAAAAATATATAATGCGGCAATCACGCACGTCAAGTCCGACCTATGCAGTAGCCGTCTGATTGTGTTCACAGAGGACTCCTGTCTCTCGCACTGCAAAAAAAAAAAAAAATAGAATCTCAGCTTCTGCGCTAAATTCGACCGCTCAATACCGGTGTCGTTTTGAGAGACGTCCCCCGAGGCGCTGTTCACCCAGCAACCTCTGAGCTAAGGCCACACCATTTATCATATTGGGATTTTTTTTTTTTTTTTTTTGCATTTATTTTAAGTCACTCCACAGATTCACTTGTCACTCGGTCCCTCAAGAGAAAGCTTTGCGCTCATTTCCTCTCCCTCTTCTCTTCTTTCCGTGTTGCTCTTTTCTAAATCTTCAGGGCTGAACGAGAGCAGAATGACAGACAGGTTCTAGCACTGGTTCTCCTTCACTAAAGAGGCCAGGTCTCTAAAAGCAATTTGGCGGTTCAGGTGTTGGAAGGCTGTTGTCTGTTGCAGCCTGAAGGGAAGCTCTGTGCTGAAGTCTATTGCATTCTAGTGTGTCCACGGGGGGACGGGATCTCTAATTCCAAAGATTCCTGACACTAATCGGATCCGGGACTACATCCCCAGATGTGACCCCCCCTCAGGTTTTAATTCTTTTGGATAATTATGCCTGGACAGTTCACTGACATCAGTCATGGTTTAATTATATTAGAGTTATTCTAATGCACAGAAACACAATTTTCAAGTCTCATTTAGCCTCCACAGCCCCATGAAGTTATTATTTTAATGCGTGATATAATTCGCTGTAGTTTTTCCAGTTGAAGGAGGAATTTTTGACATATTATCGGGTGATAAAAGTGGAGGTTTTTACTCTCATGTTTAATTCAGTGCTAAAGTTTTATTAAGGTTTGCTAAACAACAGTCATTAGTTGCAATACTTATTCATACAGTATGTTCAAATAAATGTCTTGTTTTTTGCAGGACAAACAGGGCCAAATTGAGTACAACAGGGTAGTTTTTTTCACTACACCCATAATGATAATATGTTTATTTCATTAAGCGCCTTTCTGCAAACTCAAGGTCGGTTTACAATATGATACAAATAAACATGACATTTTATATAACTCCGATTGTATTCGTCTGTCATATACACCTAGGATGGCTTCAGGGTTATTAAATCAACGGCTAATTTTCATTTTTGGGTGAACTATCCCTTTAATATTTATTATATTTTAAAAAAGACAGAAAAAAAAAAATACGTTAAACTAATAAAGATGCAGAATGGGAGTGCTGCGTTCTCAGCGCATTCAAGATAAAAGTCCCGCTTTCAACACATCAGCCAAGCAGAAAAATATGTATCGGCCTTGGTGATTTAACTGTCGACCACTAATAATAATAAGTTAATACTTTTATATTTATTACTTCAAAATAATTTCTACAGCAAAGATTTTACTTAATACATAAAATAATTTATTTTTGTTCAATAAACACATTGACTGTCCCAAGTACACCGGTCGTTCCAACCCGATCTCACGGCAATTCATATGAATTTTACGAGGAGGCTAATTTGTACGAATTCATACGACCTAATTCGTACAATTTGTTACAATTCCCAGCATTCCTCCTGCTCATCACCTGCACCTAATCATCCCTCATCAAGAGCACTGTAAGAGCACACACCTCTCACTCCCTCTTTGTCTGGTCTTCAATGTGGACGATGACTCATACTTACCTAAGTACTACCTGTTCTCCAGCGACAATCCCCCTCAATCCTCTCCTGCAATCTCCAACGTCTTCCTTGTGTTCTCCAGCCTCTACCTCAAACCTTAACTGCTTCACTTACCATACTTGCTTATTCCCAGCTCCTGGAATGGTGTGTGCTCTACTATCTGTCACGTTACAACTGTGTACGCACTATCAAGAGAGAAAAGACTCAGTTATTCACCTTATCGTCATCAGCAAAAGTCTCAATATCTGCATTTTTTACCGGCATATTCATCTATGCAATAAATACCTGTCTGGTTCAGTTCCATCTATGTCTCTGAGTCTGGCATCCCGTTACATTGACATTCCAATTCGTTCCTTGAAAACAATACAGAGAAATTGAAAGTTTCAGAAAATGTCAGTAACACTGTAAGGTTTTATTTGTTCACATTAGCCGATTACATTAGATAACATAAACTAACGATAAACAATACTGCTATTAATCGTATTTAATGTTAATTGCAACATTTACTAACACCTTTTCAATTGGTTACACTTTATTTTGTGGTGTCCTTATTACAGTGTAATTATACATGTATTAAACTACTGAGTAATATAAATTAACAACATGTACTTTAGGTTTTGGTTTAGTGTTAGTTGTATGTACGTAGCCTATGCATAATTTACTTAAGCATAGTTATTACTATAATAAGTACTTGTAACGTGTAACAAGGACATGGTAAAATAAAGTATTATGTCAAAATTTGGCATTGTGAACATTAATGCACTGTGACTTAACATGAACAAAAAATGACCAACATTAACAACGTTAGTTCATGTTAACCATGCATCAACTAATGTTAAGAAATGAGAGCTTATTGTAAAGTGTTACCAAAAAGCATTTCACTGCTTGATTGTCCTCAGAAAAGAATGGGTATTGTTCAAAACTAATATAAAACTTTGATGAAAGGTTTTGATCCACTTCAAATGTTGACTACTGTATATATATATATATATATATATATATATATATATATATATATATATATATATATATATATATATATATATTAGGGCTGTCAGTTAAACGCGTTATTAACGGCGTTAACACAAACCCATTTTAAAGGCGTCAATTTTTTTATCGCGCGATTAACGGCCTTTTTGGCCTAGCAAACTTTGTAGTTTTTTTTCACATGCTTTTACAACAGGACGCGGCATGCGAGGATGTTTTGTTGCTTCGTCGACCAAAGCGCAAGCGGATCTAGCTAGACCGGAAACAAAACAACAGGCGCGCCGCACACACTTGTTTGGGCTTGCGAGCCGGCCAAATAGTTGGTTAACGTTACGCTTTGAGTGGATGACGAGCGCGAGACGCCGAAATGGATGCCAATAAGATTCTGAATGGAAAGTTTACTTTTAAAAAGTTGCCAAATGGTTCCATTGACAAGACCAAAGTGATCTGTGTGTTTTGTCGTTGTGAACTGAGCGATCATCATCGCAGCGCGTCCAGTCTGAAATACCACTTGATGGCCAAGCACACACACACACACACACACACAGCTGATGCGAATTCTCCGCCCCCTCGACAATATCAGGACCTCGTCAGTATTTATTTCACCCTTTTATTAATGGACAGTGTTACATTGAGAGATTATTTGCTCCAAGTGAGAATGTTAGTGTGAAATTGAACACAGTTTATGTCAATGTTGTTTTCAATAAAAAACATTTGCAAAAAGCAAGCCGATCCACTTTTCCATGTTGAGAGCATTAAAATGAGACAAAATAATGGGACAAATAGAAAATCAAGAGACATTTAGAATAGATAAAAAATAATTGCTATGACATTAATGCGATTAATCGCGATTAAATATTTTAATCGTTTGACATATATATATATACATATGTATATTCCCATGTGTATCATGAAACACGGATGTTTTGGAAAGTGTTGCGGTGAGTTTTTGTGGCATCTAGTGGTTTAGAGAAGAATATAATCAAATGCAGCCAGCCAGATCAAATCAAGAGAATCAAATCAAGCTAAATATTTAATAAACAAACACCCAAGTGTCACTTTGTAAATGGAATAGGTAGCGCACATTTGCGATATTCATAAAATCTACTCTTTGAGTCATTGAGTTCTGAAACAATGCCTCACAATCAAACAAACAACATTTAGTTTCATTTCTAGGATTAGAGCTTAACATACCCAAAGCCAGTCAAGACCGGATAATAGATTTGACCCTGAGTGACGCCACTCTATTTCAGAGCACAAACTGTCTTTCCGTTCGCTCTAAAAACTGGTCTGAGAGCAGCTAATTTCCCCAAAGAACGCAAACAGATTGGCTGTGCTCCTACAAGAAGTCCCTACTGCATCCCATGCCACCATCACCGTCTTTGTTATGTTAATAGGGTAGTCCTTGCCTGAAATATATATGCGAATGTGTGTGTATTTTGGGTTGTCGGTTAGAGCTTTGTTGTCGAGGGTGATAAACACACTAATGAAAGTGTTTTCATGAGCAACTCTCTCTCATAATTTTGTACACAAAGGGCAGTGGTGGGAGTGCAGCGCCTGCAAGCATAATGACTTATTTTCAAGGACTGTTCTCTGGGGAAGTTTAAAGTCAGGTAAGATGGTAAAGCAAAGACACCTTTACACAATCATTTCAAATATTTTTCAATCAAGTCGGAGAGCTGTGGGGCCCAAGTCAAATAAACAAAACGGCGTAAAGCGGGTTTATTAACAGAGCCCCAGGCTGTTTTACATGCATGATGGTAATGGATGCACAATTAAATCATTCAATTGCATTGATGTAAATTTCTTGAAAAGTTTGGGTACTTTTAAATGTGAGTGCTTTGCCTGAAAGTGTCTTTTGTTTGCTTTTCTGTGCACTGAAAACAAAACAATAAATAAATAATGATTATATTACAAATGCATTTTTTGTCTTGGTTTCCAATTAAAACATCCAAACATTCAAGATCATGAATTACGTTTTTTTTTTTTCTTGTGTAAAGCATACATATATCAACATTTAGTGAGGTTTACACTTAAAACAAAAACTTAATCCAATACATTCTCTAAAATCAAGAGAGTTAATGTATTAACTATCATGAATTAACCATGAGAAAAACATTTGTTACAGTGTTTGTTAATCTTTGTTAACTTTAGTTACCGGTAATAAAAATCCAGCTGTTCATTGTTTTTTCATGTAACTTCACAGTGCGTTAACCATTCCGTTTCCCTTTTGATTGAAATCTAGGTGCATTGAACTGAAGTGTGTTTGGCCCAGGAATATCTAAGAATGAGTCCTTGAGCAGAATGTGTGAGTGTGCGTCATCCCTGCATGGACTGGCCATCCGTCCAGGATCTTTCCATGTGGCCTGAGATGCTGGGCTCCAGGTTTGGAGACGGGACAATCGGTTTGGAGAACAGAGGGATAAAGGGAGTCCTTGAACACACTCCATATAGTACTTTACAAGATCACCACTGTTGTTTACTGATAACCAATTGCAAGATTCTTCAGAGTGAACAGAGTCTAGGAAGACAGCAGTGTGTGACAAAGTACTGCACATGTTTTAGTGTTCTAGGCCCAGATTTACTAAACAGGGCAACTTAAATTCCAAAATTCCAATTCCAAAAAAAGCACAGATGGAAGTGGAATGCTATGCGCATAAATCTACTGACAACACACAATTCAAAGAACACAGACGCAGTCAGATCATTTCCCTTATGACCAACGCAATTGACTAATAGCAGCACAAATTAGCCTCTGGTTTAAGACATGCTTAATTTGGGCGGTAAAATGATGGCACTACCAGCAGTAAATTGACTAGCGCAACTACTCTCCTCCCATAAATGACGTGTCTGAAAGGGAAACACATACAAAAGCATGCAATAAGGTCAGTCGCAAAAATAACTGTACCCACGACCTTTCAGGGCTACTTTTTCACTGCATGTCTATAGTAAATCCTGACAGTAGTTTGGCCACTAAATCTGGCCTCTAGTCTCTAAAATAAATAAATAATAATAATAATAATAGAGTAATACAAGACGGAACCAATTAGCTTCAACTAACTCCAGGTTCAGATGGAAACTGTATACTTTGAATGGACATAAAATTATTGCAACAAGCACATAACATCCTTCATAAAATCACAGTATGAATCCTTGTCTAGACTAAACATCTAGCACATATTTTCTACATGCTATTGATGGTTCAACATATCTGCCATCTAGTACGCATTTAATTAAACACAGAGGGTTTATTTTTAATTTTATATTTAATATATGTATCTTCTATGATTAACCATCCAGAATGTAACAATAATCAGGAGTTTTGATCTCCCCGACATCTTCTTTTCATTCTCTACTAAATATATGTCTGATAGAAAGAGACACAAAATGCCTCAACCACCCCGACGCCACCTCTATTTTTATTCTTTTCGATTATATAGTCTGTAATTAAGTAGTGGATTTAGAGCTCAAGTCAGGTCTCATGCTTGAGCCCTCCATCATACACAGCAACCTTCACTTAACTTGGGGATTATACAGTAGTGCAGAACTTTTTTAAAGGGGTCATGAATTGAGAAGTACAATTTTCCTTGATCTTCCAACATGAATGAGGTCATGGTACTATAAAAACATCCTGTAAGTTTTAGAACTCAAAAATTTTATTGAAACCAAGCTCCGAAAAAGACTCGTTTCGGATGAATGTAATAGTGCAATGAAAGACCACCTTTGCAGAAGAAAGTCAACGCCTACTTCTACATCATCACGTCTTTGGCCCCGCCCACTGGCGTGTTAGTGAGATGAGAGATGATACAGGATACAGAAGAGAAGAGTGATACAGGATCACTGGAATAAAAATAACATTACCTTCCAAAGGATTATAATGCTAGGAAAGACATTGTGAATGTCTCGTTAGTTCAGTCAATTTTTTTCAGGATCTGGAAAAGTATGCCCATTTCCATTCGGCTCGTTGTCAAAGCTCGCAGCAGGCTGACAGTTGGAGCCGATGTTCTATCCAAACGTCATCAGAGAAGGAAGGCCATTCCAGAAGGGAAGGACATTTTCAGTTTAAGATTATAAAGATTTTTTTTTTTTTTTTTTTGCGTGTGTGTGGATTAACTGTTAATTGATTAACTATTAATTGTTTACCACAAGACTATGTGCACTAAAAAAATTAATTAGCGTCACATTTGATTTCATCCCGACTTTAAAATTCTAAAATCATTTATTCGCTCTCATGTCGTTCCATACGACCCATAAGACTTTGGTTAATCTTCGAAACACAAATTTAGATACCATTAAGGAAAACTGAGAGGTTTCTCTTCCTCCATTGAAAGTCCAGGTCACCAAAGTTTAAAAGATCTAAAAAGGTTACAAAGGCTAAGTAAAAGTTTAATACATATGAATTGAGCAGTTTGATAAGTCTTGTGAAGAGATACGGTTGCTTTATGTTCCAAATACATTTTGGGATCACAATATTACAAACCGAACTTTGAAATAAAATGTGATAAGATATATTCAGCAGTCACAAAGTCCTGTCTTTCGATGCCCTGTAGATGCAGTTTTCCTAGTAGGCCTACTCTAAGTAATTATAGTGTTCCCTACTGACCTCCTAACCTGCTGGGATGAGCTTGTATTCGTCTCGTTACCTGGAGCTGCACCTCCACCTTGCCCCTTGGCCTTCTTCTATTTCAGCAGACCGTCTCAAGTTGAACCCCGGCCAGCATATAAACAGGACTGACAGCTTTCTCCCACAGGCTTGGGCATTCCGGCTACATGACGATCTACGACCGCCCATGGTCTGCTTGGCATCTAGCTGGACACGTTGGCTCATTGTTTTGTGAATGTGTGTGCAGGTTTGAAGAAAAGCTGCCCAGCCAGGTGTCAAGGGAGCTGTGGTCTTATATTGCAGAGTGCAGTATCCTTGTTTTGCAGGTCAGCTGAGGTCTAGTACACTTAGGGCAGATATTTCTCATAGAGGAAGGATATTATTGAACATCTTGGTCATTCGGACAACCCACACCAAGAATGTTACCATGATGTATTGTAACACGGATATTAGTTCAGTATCTTTTTTTTTTTTTTTTACCTGCAGAAGGCCAACAGAAAGCTACTATTTAGAGACAAATGGACCAAGCCTCTTTTTGGGGCCCTTTACACAAGACAAGTAGTAGAGAAAGGAAGGAAGTGCACGTTCAAAGATAAGTATATGATCAGAATTTGTTCATATACAGGAATATTTCCATAGACGTGGAACATGTAAACCTCTGTCACAGGCTTAACTGGAATACAAACAAAAGTAACTGAACATATGATCCTTTAAACATTGCAATTTGGTATTATTAGAGAAGTCACCAAGAGTGTATTCCAGAAAGCAAGGTTAACTTCACATACTCTGAACTCTTAGACAATTATCCCAAACCTTGCTTATTCAAGGTATGCCGGTTCCAAAAAATGTGGCTGGGAGAAAGTTAACCCATGCAGTCAACCCAGAGTATGTTAACAGTGAAAACACTAGGGGCCCTATTTAAAGCTATTTTGAGCGCATGGCCTAAAGCGCACGACGCAACTGCACTTTGGCCATGTCCGAATCCACTTTTGCTAGTTTAACGACGGGAAAAATGGTCGGCGTACCCTACGCATGGTCTAAAAGGGTTGTCCCTATTCTCTTAATGAGTAATGGGTGTGTTTTGGGCGTAACGTGCAATAAACCAATCGTATCTGCTCATGTGCGGTTATAGCACGCAAGCAGACCATCTACGGGACAAGCCGGATTCCACCGTTTCTCTATGTACACAATAATAATCTTTTACATTGTAATCCTTTTATTTTTAATATTTGGCATGTTTGTGTGCTTCTGCGTGTGTGTGTAATAAGAAGAGTGTACGCGCGTTGTGGACCCGCCTATAGGCGCATATTACTAATGTGTCCTTTAAATAAAAAACAAAAAATATATATATATTGCGCCATTGACTTAAGACCAGGTTTTTGTTGGTCAATTATTTCAGTTGCCTTAAAATAGCAATGCTTTTGAATAGCAAATGGGTGCACATGTATTTGCTATTTAAACAACGTGGCGCAGGACGTGAAAACACTTGCGTCATGCCTGGCGCTGCATTGCGCCCTGTATTATGATAGGGCCCAAATACATTTTTAACAGATCCCCAAATCCATATTTCTTTCTTCTTTTGATTAATATTGTGATTTAAATTCTTATTGCATATCGCCACCCACTGGGAAGTTATGTTTTTTTATTACTGTGAACAAGAATTATATTATTTGTTTGATGCTAAATATTTAAATGAAAAAAAAAAAAGAAATATTAACTGAACTAAACATACAGTATTCGTACTGTCCTGTATGTATATAGAAATACATTCTATAGAAAATATTTTTAATATTTTAATTTAAAACGCTTTTAATCTCATGATAATTTTCAAAACGATCTCTTAATCTTCAGAAGAGAAGTGGCTTCTCTTTCTCGACAAGTGAATCAAACTGACGCTGTCCATGTTCCGTGTGATTGGCCATTTGCCGCACGTGTCACACTTTCATGTTTACGCGCTTCAGAGTTAATCACAATCTCTGGATCACACCTGAGTTGACAGAGCACTTTTAAATACCAAGCTTTTTAAGACGGCTGAACCTGATCTAAACCAATTAGGATTTATCTGGATTTGACAACTCTAAACCTACTCTGAAACTCAAAGTTTGTTCAGCTAGTCCCAACTGTCTGTTGCATCACAATGCATTGGAGCCAATGTCCCATTAATAATAATAATAATAGTAAATGAAAGTACCAATATAAAAAAGAACTATAAAATGTGTATGTTATACAGAAAACATTTTTGGTTATATGTTCTGCATATTGGTGCAATCAATAATCATTGGAATGTTCAGGCACTGCGTTTGTGTTAAAAACAACTGTTTTATCATTTAAAACACTGAGAATAATTGAAAGATTCACTGCGTAGCACTATTCCAGTGCATTTATTTAGTAACTGGATTGCAGGCGTTTAGTGAATAAGATTCAGGTTTCTGCACACAAAAGTGTATATAGCTGTTTAGCGAATGCGGCCCTTAACCTTTACGTGCTCCGTATGGTGTATTACATGTCATCCTAACACAGTAGGTAAACCTCTACAGATTATAGAGTTCAAAAAGGCTTAAGTTTGCGTGGTCCTGCATGTGTGAGCTGAACTACCAGAGCTTAGCTTCTACGCATGGAAAAAAAAAAAAGAGAGAAAGAGAGAAGGAACTAGAGCACAGAGGAGGGAATTTCTTCAGCCGTGTTATTCAGGCCTGTTGTCTCAGTGGAGTTTGCCACCACTCACTACAGGGATGATGAAAGGGGGGCTCATGCTCCCCTCTGTCTGCCTTCATAGCCCCTCTTCAGCTGACTGCTTTTTAATTAAGGAGGAGAGAGAGCACACTGCGCCAGCTAGCCCCTGGAAATTGAATTTCATTTTATTTTCCTAATTTATGTATCTGTTTGCGACTGGCTTGTCTTTATAGTCTGTTCTGTTGCCTTTGTTACCACTGATAAAAGGGAAAAACCGAGATGGTCCGAATCGTAAATCATACTAATGTTCACGAGAGAGCATGGCGTGATCACTTATATGGTAAGTATATGGTGGGAAAATGTTTGTGTCTACTTGAGTGTGTATATTTATAAGCACTCGTACACCGTCGCCCTGGGCCGCTGTTGTGTGCCCTGTTGGTTTTGATTAACTCAGATATCGCTCTACTTTTCTGCTCGCACCTGATACGCTGATAGCGTCTGTGATGTTAAACTTCTCGAGTGCATCTGGTTTCCGTGAGCTGAGATTTGGCAGCAACTGCTGGTATTTAAATGTAAAATATGGCATGCTTTGTCAAGCTACCCTGCGCGCTACCCTGGGGTGGAGTCCCATCTGTTGCTGTCAAAAGTAGCACTAAATAAAGACCATCCTCTGTGTATCCGTGGAATAATTTGACTTATAAAACAGGGTTTGTATTGTAAAGGGAAAAAACACAAGGCTCTGATGGTGGAGATATTTACGAAGAATAATTACCGCCTAATTATTCAGCAGTGACAGCACTATCAGAGCACTATTTCTAGGATGATTTTTTTTTTTATAAATTAATAATAATAATAATATTATTATGCATAATAATAATAATATGTATATGCATTATCATTGGCAAACTTTAGTAATCAAGGTGCTAATAGAGTTACCATCGAATATCAGTGCATATTTCACTCGCAAACATTTGTGTTCTTTTTCAGGTAGCTATAAACATTTTCAGCAGATTTATTTACCAATATTTTCTTCAGACTCCTCAATGTGTGACAAAGAGAAAACTGACCGCAGAAGTTTGTTAATGCCTGCTATAGCACCCCTTGAATTGTGTTATGAATTGTGGTTTGACCCATTTTGAAAAAAAGAAAACACAAAAACAATACACTATTAAAGCACTAGTAGTCTATGACCTTTGCACTGTATTCCAAGATGTAGTTACATTTTTTTTTTTTTTTTTTTTTTTTTGTGAGAGACTGTGATTGTGTAATTCGTTATTCACAGAAAGTTGTTGTCTCTTCTGAAGCTTGTTTGGCACCAATTTGTGAAAAAAGCAGTTGATGCTGATTGATACTTGGCTTCAGACAACTTGCAATATAGCGCACAAGTCATATGGATCTCTTTTATTAAGCTTTTATAGTGCTATACATGTGTTTGTTTTGTTTTGTAAAAAGAGAGCTTCTTACTTTACATGTTCCAAAGAGAAAAAAATTAATCCAGGTTTTGAATAACAAAAGTAAATGGCATTCTTTCATTTTTGAATGAACTATAATGTCAAACGTGCCAAATCATGTGAGTACTGTGCAAAGGACCTTGAACTTTTTGACTGACAGGTCCACATTTTAATTCACCATCGGATCTTTCATTCTTTTCCGCAACAGTAATTTTAATTTATATCAAAGCATGCAAAGTTTTTAATAAATGGTTTGACACACTAATAAAGTGCAAACAATCATTTTTTCACAACATGGCAAAATGCAGATTAACATACAAAGACAGAACACTTCCACTAATTCATTCTTGAATAATCCTCATATTTCCATTTTACAACAGTGATTTCACGGCCCATAATGAGAAACTTGGTTCATATTTGACTTTTTTATTACTCACGAGTTATTGCAGGGAAAGGTATTTTCTGTCAGCCCATTGATTTAATCAGGAGCTTGAATTATAGTACATTTCAATTCATTATAATCTATTTTAATGTCTTTCATTGTCAGGATTTCATTGCACTTTCGTTGTCCTTTGCATGAGGCCTATCTGGACAGTCAAGAGACTATCTTAAATGGATGCGGCACATTAATTGCAAAAATAAATCTTTTGAAAATATTTCTCTGCATATGAAAATGATGACAAATGAGGTGAGATGAGCACAATGCTGCCAAGTGTCCTATAAGTTGAAAAGAACATAAAACATTTTCAACATAGTACATCATATAGTACATTTACAACATAGTAACCATTTTCCAAGTATTGAATTTCACAGTCATTGCCAACCCTTTGAAAATCAAAACTGAAGTTATATATCTATAAATATCCATCTATAAGCTAGATTTATCATAGAATGTTGACTTTTAGAAGATAAACATATGGACAGTATGGACCAAAAATAATGATGACTCATCATGGGCGTAGGTTTGGTCTCAGCTTTGGTTTGATCCTGTCTTTCCTGCATACAAAATGGTTAATTAATTTTGTAGTCTATGACTATCCTATGGCTAGCAAGTTTAACCCTCCTACCAGATATTGTTATTTGGATATTATCAATCAAATAATGATTCATTATATTTGAATAACCAACAGTGTTAACTTTAGCCTTTTTAACATTGCCAACATGTTTTTCCAGCACATGTGTCTAGCAAGTAGGCTACACTCACAAATACATTACATAAACAGAATGTAGAAACGAAAACTGTCTCAGATGATCCACTGTTTATGACTGCAAGATTCTAAGTTAAGGTAGGCTAATTAACATTCAGTGACTTGCTAACGTACCATTCTATCATGATAGCGCGACTTCTATGAGTCTATCCGTGCTGCACACCCCTAATTAATGCTCCTAACCTTGAAAGATTGCAGAAGCTAGGTTTAACTGTAACAATACCAGGATCACCAGTTAATACTATTTTCCACAGTAGAATCTGCATTTGAAAGCCTGGTCAGTCACTACTACTGCTAGTTATTTGTGTGGCTAGTTATTTTTGCCTACTTACACTCTGCTTTATGAAAAAGCTTCGTATGTCCCCTTTCTTCTTCTTGGGTGACATAGCTGATCTACAAAGTACAAAAAGGGGCAACAAAACGGAATATTAAAATGTTTTACTCTGGCCTTTGTATATGGCAGGCAGAGAGACAGCCCTGGTAACTTACCGTCGGCGTCATCACGCGCGCACAAACACACACACACACACACACACGCACACACACACACACACCACCCGCTCGCTGCCAGTGAGTGCAAACACAAAAAGTAGTCCCGGGCCGTGCGTGTAGCCTGCCTGTCATACCCCGCCGCCAATCAAATTACGGCGTATCTTGTACTGTCGTCGTCCTGGCCGTTGGAATCGATCCAAATAGCAGCCCAAAGATCCAAATGCAGCGCAAATATCAAAATAGCAGTTTAAAGGAGTTTGCTAAATGTTGGTGGGGACATATGTCATCTCAAAATATCCCCCCTAAACCTACGCCCTTGTGACTCATCTTGCATGCGTAGAGGGTGTCCACATTTTTTTGCAATACAATGCTCTCTAGAATGATAAAATCCCCGCATAATATAAATTCACGAGTTCACACTTGCAAATAATTAAATAGAGTAAAGGTTATGCGTATTTGGCGTAGTGTCCGAGGGCAGGGCCCGAACCCAGAGGACTCCCCCGCCCATTAAAGGGTTAGTTCACCCAAAAATGAAAATTAAGTCATTAATTACTCACCCCCATGCTGTACCAACCCCGTAAGACCTTCGTTCATCTTCGGAACACAAATGAAGATATTTTTGATTAAATCTGAGAGCTGGATCACTGCTACATAGGCTGCCTAAGGGACTGACACTTGACGGTCCAGAAAGTCATTAAAGAAAATGTTTAAATATTCCATGTGCCTACAGTGGCTCAATTATAAGTTTATCAAGCGACGAGACTACTTTTTGTGCGGAAAAACAAACAAAAATAACGACTTTATTCGACTATTCCTTTTCTTCCTTGTGGGCCTGAGACGAGAGTTCAAGAGATTTCCACGACGCATGCGCGAGAACTGAGATGAGGACGTTCTTCTTTGACTCCTTCTTGTTATCGGCTGCTCACCGCTTAGAAGTATTACCGCCACCTACCGTATAAGATGACGTGTTGGAAGCCAAAACTTTCTGTTTACAAGCAGAGGAAGACGCGCGCTGTACATACGCGTTTCAATTCGTAAATATGTCTACTGATTTCGACTTTTTAACCATTGTATATAATATAGCGAGACCTACAGCACATTAAGTGTCGAATTGAAAAGCGTATGTACAGCGCGCGTCTTCCTCTGCTTGTAAACAGAAAGTTTTGCGCTTCCAACACGTCATCTTATACGGTAGGTGGCGGTAATACTTCTAAGCGGTGAGCAGCCGGTAACAAGAAGGAGTCGAAGAAGAACGTCCTCATCTCAGTTCTCGCGCATGCGTCGTGGAAATCTCTTGAAGTCTCGTCTCAGGCCCACAAGGAAGAAAAGGAATAGTCGAATAAAGTCGTTATTTTTGTTTGTTTTTCCGCACAAAAAGTATTCTCGTCGCTTGATAAACTTATAATTGAGCCACTGTAGGCACATGGAATATTTAAACATTTTCTTTAATGACTTTCTGGACCGTCAAGTGTCAGTCCCTTAGGCAGCCTATGTAGCAGTGATCCAGCTCTCAGATTTAATCAAAAATATCTTCATTTGTGTTCCGAAGATGAACGAAGGTCTTACGGGGTTGGTACAGCATGGGGGTGAGTAATTAATGACTTAATTTTCATTTTTAGGGTGAACTAACCCTTTAAGGCAATTCATTGGGCCTTTAAAGGTCATTAGCTATATATAATGACTATTCACAAAATATCCGCAAAGCTTTGAAGTGAAAAGGCTTCCAGTAAATGACCCCAGAAAAAGCATATTCAGTCAATACATTAAATAAAAAAAAAAAGACAGAAAATATTAGGGGCCTGTTTCAATAAGGAGGTTCAACGAACTCTGAGGTAAAAAGTTGACTTACCCTAAGATGGGGGCAGCTGAGTTCTCTTACGAGAGGTTCTCTCGTATTGCGTAAGTTTAGCTTACGCTACGGGAAAGATTCATCTTCTCGAGATATTGAAGCCAAAAAAATTATCCTTAATTTTGTATTCATTGTCAACGCAGTGCAGCAGCTAGCAGACCTAGAGCAGGCCATCTCGCGTGCTCCCTGCGGGCAACTGCTGCAGCCTACCAGTGAGCCCGGCGTGACGTCACGCCCAATGAAGGGCGCCCGCGCCTTCATAGCGTCACAGCCCGCCAGAATGGGCGTGGCTTAGCGTATAAAAGTAGGGGCTGTAGGCTGACTTCCCTGGTTTTTCGTCGACTGAAGCGAAGTCGCTCGTGGCGGAGCACGGCCGGTTACGCAATACTCGTTCCCTCTCTAGAGAGAACCGAGGTTACATTAGTAACCGAGTATCGTTTTTCAGCTTCAGAACAGCTGAATTGAGTTAGTTCAATCAACTCTGAGTATATGTTGACTCTGAGTTAAGCGTGTGCACCACGACTGTGAAAAGCCATGATCAATGGAGCTCTGAAAGTATGATTCACCGTGGCAACAACACCCAATAAAAAGACGTCTGCATACTTCCGAGTCAATATGTAAGTTTAATTCTTAAACACTATAATATCAGAGGTGAAAATTGTCAGAACAAATATTAATTTTCATGGTATCCCACATGGCTAAAAAGAGCATGGCAGCAACTAAAAATTAAGTATAGAAACATAATTCAATCAGGTAAAGCTTCCCTAAAAGATTCATGGCTGTAGGCTACATGGCTTTACAAACATGTGACATATATATATATAAATAAACATCATTCAGTGTTTATTTCAATGTGCAGAAGCTTTTTCCACATAGTCTAGTGCTCTTTTCACATAATTTAAGGTTCTCCAATCCAACCTCTTATATTTCTTAATTAGGGTAATGAAATTAACATTTGACTTCTACTCAGCCAACAGCAAGGAGGCAGAGGCTCGCAAAATCTGCACCAGCACCACTGACAGATGAAGAGGAGATGGTGGAAGAATAGTAAAATCCAACAGGAATAAATAATAACTGTTCCTTTTGTATTTGTAGGAAGTAAAGATGACCACATAAATGGTGATTGATTTGTGTTTATGAGCACCCAACTACAGAACTGTCTCTTATCGTTAACCAGGTGAGAGGAGAACTAAGGAGACTGAAGATGAGGAAGGCAGCAGGACCAGATGGAATCAGTCCAAGGCTCCTTTGGTCTTGTGCTGACCAGTTGTGTGTCACTCTTCAGTATATGTTCAACCTGAGCTTGAAGCTCAGGAAAGTACCACAGCTGTGGAAAACATCATGTCTGATTCCTATGCCTAAGACGCCACACCCCAAGGACATGTACAGCTACAGACCGGTGGCTCTGACGTCTCAACTGATGAAGACGTTTGAAAGACTTGTTATTGGCTATCTTCGTCCCCTGGTGAACCCGTCAATGGACCCGCTTCAGTTTGCCTACCGGCCTGGCATCGGAGTGGATGATGCCCTCATCTACCTTCTCCACAGATCCCTATCTCATCTGGAAAAAGCTGGAAGCTCTGTGAGGATCATGTTTTATGATTTCCCCAGTGCTTTTAACACTATCCAGCCAGCACCGCTGATAAATAAGCTGGAAGACGCTGGAGAAGACCTTCACCTCTCAGCCTGGATCCTGGACTACCTCACTAGCAGACCACAGTTCGTGAGGATTAAGGATTGTCAGTCTGATACGGTGGTCTGCAGTACGGGGGTTCCACAAGGAACAGTATTGGCACCCTTCCTTTTTACACTCTACACTGCAGACTTCACCTGCAACAACTCAGACTACTACCTCCAGAACTTCTCTGATGACTCTGCCGTTGTTGGTCTCATCTATGATAGGGATGACAGAGTGTACAGGGAACTGAATCAGGACTTTGTCGACTGGTGTAATTTAAACCACCTCCTTATCAATGCAGCAAAGACTAAGGAGCTGGTGGTGGACTTCCGCAGGTGTAAGCATGTCTCTACGGTACATGCAAACATTCAGGGGGTGGACATTGAGACTGTGGACTCCAACAGGTATCTTGGTTTCGAGGTTAACAATAAACTGGACTGTAAGGACACTGTTAACGCCCTTTATAAGAAGGGCCAGAAGAGACTGTTCCTACTCAAGAGACTAATGTCTTTTGGAGTGCAGGCTTCACTCCTGAGGACTTTTTATGACTCTGTGGTGGCGTCAACCATCTTCTTTGGTGTGGTATTCTGGAGTAGCAGTATCACAACAGCGGACAGGAAGAGGCTAAACAAACTGATTAAAAAGGCCGGTTCTGTCATGGGATGCTCACTAGAGCCGGTAGAGGTGGTGGGAGAGAGGAGGGTGAGAGCTAAGCTTTCATCCATGTTGGAGACCCATGGGACACTAACATCATTGAGTAGCTCCTTTAGTGGCAGGCTGATACATCCACGCGGTGTGAAGGAGAGATTCAGAAGATATTTTCTTCCTGCCGCTGTGAGACTTTATAATCAGCACTGTTAAGCAGTAAACAGTAACCACAACTTAGAGACTGAGGGGTTAATCAACCAATGCACAATGTCAGTTTGCATAGTTATTATTGGAAATAGTTTTAATTAGTTTTTATCTGTTTTAAGTCTTAAGGAAAAGCACTATATTTTCAACTTAGTATTGTATCATTTATTTTGAATTTTGATATTGTTAGTATTATGTTAATGTCACTTATCATTTTAATTTATTTCATGCTATCCACTTTATGCTGTAATGTTGAAATTTCTCACTTATGAGACAAATAAAGGCTGATCTAATCTAATCTAATCTAATCTTATTTAACAGCTGTGGTGGTGGTTAACGTATATATCTTGGATACCTTTACATCTGGCATCCGTCCATTCCATACAGTAATATGTTTCATTTTCGGAATGTGAGATGATGGGAATATGCGTGTCATCAATGCATCCGACCACATTTGAAATCCCAAAGGGAATTGTGATAATGTAACTCCCTACGAATTAATGCAGCCTTCTCATCTACAGGATCCTGTATAAAAGCACCTCATTTTTGTCACTTTGACGGTGTCTGCATGAAGAAAATATGCTCAATGAATTAATGTACCAGCACTGCAAAAAATGCTTCTCTAACACTAAGTTTTTTTTGTCTTGTTGTTTCCAGTCAAAATATCTAAATATTAATAAATCAAGATGCATTTTCTACATAAGAAAAATTACATAAGGTATTTAGTCTTGTTTCGTATTTTGGAAATGATCTGCCAATGGGGTAAGAAAAATTATTGGTTTGCGTTATCTTATATCATTTTTCGTATATAGAAAATGCATCTTGGTTTAAGAATTTTTTTGATATTTGTACTTGAAATAAGACAAAATACTCAGTAAGAAAAGTATTTAAACACCGCTTATGCTTTAAAAAGAGGGAGGAGACCGAAAGAAACTCTGGATTTAACCGAAGAAAACCTGCTTATTCCAGGTTAAGTTCACAGAATAAGTTACCATGGCAACTGACTCTGAGTATAGGTTACTTCTCTTTCAAAAACGGACTTGGCTTACCCTGCTTTCTCGGGATTGACATACGTCCATTCTGAAATGGAAAACCCAGAGTTTCCCTCATTTCAGGATTAACATACTCAGAGTTTTCACTTAAACTCCTTTCTGAAACGGGCACCTGGTTTTCCAATATCTACAATGAAATAAACAACTATGGATGTGGAATACTGCATTCATCTGGTATTAAAATAAAATTACACTAGTTCCCTTGTGACATCCTAATTTAATACAGTACGCTAAGCCCAGAAGCTTTAGTCAAAGACCATACATGGCCAATGGAGAATTATTTGATAAGGGAGAGCATGTATTCATTTGTATCTCATAGGGGCTCTGGAAGCCTTAGGCCACGTACTGTTCTCTTTGACATGATAACATTTAATAAATGGACCAGACATGAACACATCAAATGTTTGACCTACCTACTGAATCGAAAATTTGAATCACGATCCCTTGTGACACATTAATCCTTGCTAGGGGCTTCTTCTCATGAAACATTATTAAGTCTATAATGTACTCTGTCGTATTGTGCTTCGTCATTTCTCCAGAGTCTTCCAAGTGTTAAAGGGTTAGTTCACCCAAAAATGAAAATTAAGTCATTAATTACTCACCTCCATGCTGTACCAACCCTGTAAGACCTTCGTTCGTCTTCGGAACACAAATGAAGATATTTATGATTAAATCTGAGAGGTTTATGACTGCTACATAGGCTCCCTAAGGGAATGACACCGGACGGCCCAGAAAGTCATTAAAGAAAATGTTTAAATATTCCATGTCACAACAGTGGCTCAACTATAAGTTTATCAAGCGACGAGAATACTTTTTGTGCGGAAAAAAACAAACAAAAATAACGACTTTATTCGACTATTCCTTTTCTTCCTTGTAGGCCTGAAATGAGACTTCAAGAGATTTCCTGTATTTGCACTGAAAACCTAAACACATTTACTAAGTTAACTCATTATTTACTTAAATTGAGTTCATTTAGATAGTAAGTTCAAATAATGAGTTAAGTCAAAAAATATTATTTAACATTGCTGAATCATCCTTAATGCATTCATTTATACCATCAAAACATATTCTTACGGGTACTTCAGGTGCATCAAGTTATGACTGTTTTATAAGCTCACAGTCCACTGGGTCAAAACTGACCCAGGAATGTGAAAGATTTATAAATATATATTTTTTTTTTTATGCAATATGAGGCTTAAAATGCTCATGGACTAAAATGATGAATAAAATATTGTGATGTTGTCAACAGTCAAAGACTTTTGTCTGACTTGGGTACATGAACCAACTGATTTAAAAAATGGCACAGATGAAAGGAGAATGGATCCTGTGAGAATGTCTCATCAGAAGTCTTCACTTTGAGGTATAAGATAAATGCTTTGTTCTTTATCATGGTAAAGCAGATGGGACGGATGAGAGAGAATCAAGACCTAGCAGATCAGAAAGCAGGGACATAGCATTTGTTAGCAGAATTTCAAAGGTCCAATTTAGAAGAACGCTTTCATTCAGTCCATCCTGAAGGTCTATAGAAGCTTCATACATTGCACATTAAGACTCATAGAAATGACTTCACATGTTTGTGGACTCAGATTTAGTCATCATGACATCAAAACAGACCCTTTTATACACATTATTTGTATTTTTACACACAGGATTGGTTAATACCACTCTCCACAATGTTTTTCTCTTTGAAAATCCAATTTTACTGATAAATACATTCGATTATGAAAGTAAAATAGTATTAAATGCAAATTAGAGCTTGCTGCCAATTCAACAAGAGACATATGATGGTGAAAGTGTCATGCAATTATCTTAATTTATCTTCTGAACCCAAATACTTATTTTGCTTTACATATTGGTTGAGTCATTATTTCAAGGAATTATTTAATCAATTTTCAGTGGTCTTATTTGCACTAAATCCATCACATTTAATTAGCAGACTCCTGACGGCAACACGCACAAAAGCAGCTTCAATTAGCCAGTAATTGCCAGGCAGCCTTTCAAATTTCCACAATTCTAACCAACAGTAGAAAGGCCACAGTGCGTATAGAGAGAGCATGGTTAACATACAGGCTGCTGCTTTGAAATGCACAGAATATTCCCTGCTCTGTCTGATAAAGAGAAGGCTAAAGGAGCACTAGATCCCAAGCTGTGAACTCGGGCAATTAGCCTGTCCATCTGCTTTGAAGAAGTACAGTGATACTGTCCAATGACCAACAGATATGTTTTATCATGCCAAATTAGCATGAGAGACTTGTTCAGAGAGCTGACTCTGGAGTTTTGTGGAAGTGCTTTGCTGCATCCTAATTAACATGCTATCCGTTCTACTGTATCAGTATAGCAGAAGAGATTAAGGTTAGTGTGAATATAGTACATTGAAATAAATATGTCAAACATTCCCAGATTGTGTATATACGATGGAAAAAACACAATCTTGGAATGTTTAACATATTTCTTTAAATGTACTATATTCACACTAACCTTAACCTTAATAAAACTCTAACCTAAAATGGTTTACTGATTTAAGTTCAACTTGTCTCCCAGTTTGTCAAGTAACCCAAACCTCTCTAAAACTGAATAGTAGGCTGTTAAAACTGTTACTTGGATCTAACTCAATAAAATTAAGACAACATTTTCCAACTACTTTTTTCAAGTTTAGTGAACTAACTGATATTTTGAGTAAGGATAACTTAATAATGTAAATTTTAATGTATGCGAAAATATTAAGTGGCATTTTTAGAAAAAGCCAATAAATTGAGTACAATCAATGTAAAAAACATCAGCATCTTATACACGTTAGACTTAATTAAAATAGGTAACTTTTAAATTAAAAGATACTAGTTAATGTCTTGATTTATTAATTTTGACCAATTTGCCCTTTTTTTGTTTGTTTTGGAAGTGTAAACGGCTTCAAATAATGAGTTACTATTATTTCATTTTTCAACATTTATTAAATCATTGCCATATCCAAAACAGTAGCAACGAGCTGGACAGTATAAACATTGGTATTCAGGCATTAAAGGAAGCATGCCCCCACCAAATAAAGTGCAGGTTAGTGGAACACCTTCACACACAGTACAGTTCCCTTTCGTATGGGAACTCCTACGTCTCGTCGGAGGAGTTTCCAACGAATTGGGATCACGCTAGGGAGACCAATTGCCTTCGAGTGAATTAAAACGAGCCAATAAATATTGGCATGCGGGATTTGCATTCCGCGTCCCGCCTATCAATGCGGGTATAAAGCGGAAGCGAGCGCACACACATTTGCTTTTAGCTTCGGAGCCGAACTTAGTGTCCTCTGAGTGATGAGCTACAAAGATTGGTTTGATATCTTCACGCTCAACGAGTCTGCTGTTCCAGGAAGAGCCTCTCTGTGTTGGTGTGACGGCGCTTCAGTGATCTTCGCGATCTCCCGGTGTCAGCTGTTGCTTCACGCGATCTGCTTGTTTTCAAAGAGCTGTTGTAACAGCTGGTATTTGGTTGAGTGCGCGCAGCGGGCTTGCAGTTTCCCCGCTGTGTCGCCGCGTTGGTCCCTGTGTGTCTCGACACAATAAGAGAGCGTTTCTTTTCTGAAAGAGCAACACGAGTGAAGTTCGCGTCCTTTTAAGGATGACGTTTCACCCGTGTGTTTCTGGATGCGGCCAACTTCTGCCTCCGGCTGATGGTCACGATCGCTGTGTCACGTGCTTGGGCCACGCGCACGCTGAAGCAGCGTTCGTGGATGAGTCATGTTCTCATTGCGGGAACATGACCATCACGGTGTTGAGACTGAGACTGCGATCCCTCACCAGAGGGGGAGTCCCGTTGGAGATCCCCCGATCTAGTTGTTCTTCTGGTTCATTCCAGAAGAAAGCTACTTCGGCTGATCCCATCGGTGGTCTGAGGGTTACAGTGAGGAATGATCTGCCGGGTGAAAGACCCCCTCGGACATCCCACTCCTCTTCAGCCGTGCCACTGGGGTCTTCGGAGGAGCGTGCTGGGCCATCACGTGTGGCTCCAGTCGTTTCCTTCGGGGCCCCTCCGGAGGATCAGATGTCGGTCGAGGCATCGGAGGGAGATGAGTCGCGATCTGGGGATGACGACTCGGCTGCATTGCCCCCTTCGGGTGTGGTAGTGTTGTCCGAGCCTGACCCGGAGATGACGCTTATGCTCGCCCGGGCGGCCGAGAAGGTCGGGCTCGTGTGGAACCCTCCACCGCGTCCCGAACCGTCTCGGCTTGATGATTGGTATCTCGGGGCGGCTCGTGCTGGTACTCAGCGCACCGCTCCGGTTCCTTTCTTCCCGGAGGTGCATGAGGAGGTGACGAAATCTTGGTCGAACCCCCTGGCGGCTAGACTGAGGTTGACTCCCTCCTCCTCCCTCACCACTCTCGATGGCGGAGCAGCCCTGGGGTACGAAGGCATCCCCCCAGTGGAGCGCGCGGTGGCGATGCAACTGTGTCCCACCTCCGCTTCCTCCTGGCGGGGTAACCCTTCGCTCCCCTCCCGCGCTTGTAGGTTCTCTTCCAGTCTGACTGGAAAGGCCTACACTGCGTGTGGAGAGGCTGCCTCTGCCCTGCATGCCATGTCGCTCCTGCAGGTCTACCAGGCCCAGGCGCTATGTGACATGCAGGAGGGTGGTGCCGACCCGGGGGTGCTCAAAGAGCTGCGCACGGCGACGGACCTTGCCCTACGGGCGACGAAAGTCACCGCGCGTTCCCTGGGTCGAGCGATGTCCACTCTTGTGGTCCAGGAACGACATCTATGGCTCACCCTGTCGGATATGAAGGACTCGGACAAAAATAAGTTCCTTGCTTCTCCCATATCCCAGGGTGGCCTCTTCGGCGATGTGGTGGAGAACTTCGCCCAACAGTTCTCCTCCGCCCAGAAGCAGTCGGAGGTGATCAAACACATCATGCCTCGGAAGCGGGCTAGGGCTGCCCCGCCTCCGACGGTCGCGCCTCCAGCTGCTCGTCGCCGAGGGCGCCCTCCTGCCGCCGCCTCCGCCCCTGCCCAACCGAAGCAGCAGCCCGCTAAACGACAGGGTGCCGGCCGTAGGAGAGATGCGCAGCCTGCTCAGGCCTCGTCTAAACCCCCCGGCAAGAGGAGAGGTAAGCGACCCTGAGACGGGCCACCCAGAGGACGTGGTTGCTGCTCTTCGGGAGAGGACCTCTGCACCTCTCCTTCCCCCGGAGGAGGGCCGGGTGGAGAATCTTTTGTTTCCTTTTATTTCTGTTCCGCCGCTGACCCCGCGGTCAGCGGTACCCAAATTCTCAATAAAAGAGCAGTTTCCATTTCCTCTGGGTCACCCACGGTCGAGACTGGCAGTCAAGAACGACGCTCAATTGCCTCGTCACTCTCAGTCTCCTCCGTCGAAGAAGGCGAGAATGTCTGTGTGCGCCGCCACGTTGCCTCGCCACTCGCATTCCCTTCGCTCCAGCGCTCAGATGCCAGTGATGCCGCCCCGGCCTCATCACTCTCGTCTGTCGTTGGCCAAGGAGGCGTGGAAGCCAGGACTCGACGCCCCTCAGCCTCGCTCCTCGTTTCCCCTCCGACCTTCGCCACGGGACACTCAGCAGTCGAACGCCCCAGAGAAAGATGGGCCTTCCCTGCTGTTTGCCCCCCGGTGGGGGCAGGTAAGTGTTGCACCACACACACAGACCCCACCTTCGGCCGCAACAATGCCTCCGAGGGCGGGTCCCTGCCTTCCACCTCGCTGCCCCCCGCGGGTACGCCGGTGGTCCGAGTGGGCTCTTTGGTTCAGTCTCTCGAAGCCTGGATAGCGCTTCCCAGACCGTCCAGATGGCTCATTCGCACCATTCGGTTCGGCTATGCAATTCAGTTTGCCCGCCGGCCTCCCAGGTACAGGGGTGTCCTCTTCACCCAAGTGCGGAGTGGCGACGCCCCTGTCCTGAGGAAAGAGATCGTTGCCCTGCTGGCGAAGGACGCGATCGAGCCGGTCCCTCCAGCCGAGATGAGGTCTGGGTTCTACAGCCCTTACTTCATTGTACCCAAGAAAAGCGGTGGGTTACGACCAATCCTGGATCTGCGTGTTTTGAATCGGGCCCTTCACAAGCTCCCGTTCAAAATGCTTACGCAGAAACGCATCTTCGAGTGCATCCGTCCCCAGGATTGGTTTGCAGCGATCGACCTGAAGGACGCGTACTTTCATGTCTCGATTCTGCCTCGACACAGGCCGTTTCTTCGGTTTGCGTTCGAGGGTCAGGCATATCAGTACAAGGTCCTACCCTTCGGCTTGGCCCTGTCGCCCCGCGTCTTCACGAAGGTCGTGGAGGCGGCCATTGTTCCCTTGAGAGAAAATGGCGTTCGCATTCTCAACTATCTCGACGACTGGCTGATAATAGCTCACTCACGAGATCTGTTGTGCGATCACAGGGACCTGGTGCTCCGGCACCTCAGCCGGTTGGGACTTCAGGTCAACCGGGACAAGAGCAAACTCTGCCCCACGCAGAGGATCTCTTATCTCGGTATGGAGTTGGACTCGGTCAGTCAGACTGCGCGCCTCACAGAGGAGCGCGTCCAGTCAGTGCTCAACTGCCTCAGGTCTTTTCGAGGCAGGTCAGTGGTCCCACTGAAGCAATTTCAGAGGCTCCTGGGGCATATGGCAGCCGCAGCCGCAGTTACGCCGCTCGGTCTGTTGCATATGAGACCACTTCAGCGCTGGCTTCACGATCGAGTCCCGAGATGGGCGTGGCAGAGCGGCACGTTCCGGGTCAACATTACCCCGCACTGTCGCCAAACCTTCAGTCCTTGGTCGGACCCTGCCTTTCTACGGGCCGGAGTACCCTTAGTCCAGGTGTCCAGGCATGCTGTGGTTTTCACGGATGCCTCTGCCAGCGGTTGGGGGGCCACGTACAACGGGCATGCAGTCTCAGGTCTGTGGACGGGGCCTCAGCTGCATTGGCACATCAATTGCCTAGAGTTGCAAGCAGTACGCTTAGCCTTGTGCCGCCTCAAGGGGCTGCTTCTGCACAGGCATGTACTGGTCCGTACGGACAGCACTGCGACCGTTGCGTACATCAACCATCAAGGTGGTCTACGCTCCCGTCGTATGTCGCGACTCGCCCGCCATCTCCTCCTATGGAGTCAGAAGCATCTGAGGTCGCTTCGGGCCATTCACATCCCGGGTGTGCTCAACCGTGCAGCCGACGAGCTCTCACGGCAGCCGCCTCTTCCGGGAGAATGGCGACTCCATCCCCAGGCGGTCCAGCTGATTTGGGGAATCTTCGGAGCCGCTCAGATAGATCTGTTTGCCTCTCCGGACACGACCCATTGCCAGTTGTTCTATTCCCTGACCGCAGGGTCCCTCGGCACGGATGCACTGGCACACAGCTGGCCCCGGGGCCCACGCAAGTATGCGTTTCCCCCAGTGAGCCTTCTCGCACAGACACTGTGCAAAGTCAGGGAGGACGAGGAGCAGGTCTTGCTAGTTGCGCCGTACTGGCCCAACCGGACCTGGTTCCCGGAACTCATGCTCCTTGCGACAGCACCTCCTTGGCCCATTCCTCTGAGGAAGGATCTGCTTTCTCAGAGACGGGGCACTCTTTGGCACCCGCGTCCAGACCTGTGGAGACTCCATGTCTGGTCCCTGGACGGGACGCGGAGGTTCTAGATGGCCTACCACAGGCCGTGGTAGATACCATCGCTTCCGCTAGAGCCCCCTCTACGAGGCGCCTCTATGCGTTAAAGTGGAACCTGTTCGTCGTCTGGTGCTCTTCCCGCCGGGAAGACCCCCGAACTTGCCCGATCAGTGTCGTGCTTTCCTTTTTACAAGACGGGTTGGAGCGAAGGCTGTCTCCCTCCACCCTCAAAGTATATGTGGCCGCAATAGCTGCCCATCATGATGTGATCGACGGGAAGTCGTTAGGGAAGCACGACCTGATCATCAGATTCCTTAAGGGTGCTAGGAGGTTAAATCCTCCTCGTAATTTGCACCCTGTGCCCTCTTGGGACTTAGCCCTCGTGCTGAGAGCGCTTCAAAGGCCCCCATTTGAGCCCTTAAATGACATAGAGTTAAAAGTTTTGTCTGAAAAGACCGCTCTTCTATTGGCTCTAGCTTCCTTCAAGAGGGTCGGGGATCTGCAGGCTTTTTCGGTCAACGAATCGTGCCTGGAGTTCGGACCGGGCCTTTCTCACGTGGTTCTGAGACCCCGGTTCGGATATGTGCCCAAGGTTCCTACCACTCCATTTGCAGATCAGGTAGTGAACCTGCAAGCGCTGCCCGTGGAGGAGGCAGACCCAGCCCTGGCTTTTCTCTGTCCCGTACGTACTCTACGTTGTTATGTGGACAGAACGCAAAGCTTCAGGACCTCAGAGCAGCTCTTCGTCTGTTACGGAGGCCAGCAGAAGGGGAAGGCTGTCTCCAAGCAGAGGTTAGCCCACTGGCTAGTGGATGCTATCGTCCGGGCTTATGAATCCCAGGACATGCCTTGCCCTCCCAGGTTGACGGCTCACTCCACTAGGAGTGTTGCTTCCTCCTGGGCATTGGCGCAAGGCGCCTCGCTGACAGATATCTGCAGAGCTGCGGGCTGGGCGACACCTAATACGTTTGCCAGATTTTATAGCTTACGTGTTGAACCGGTTTCCTCCCGTTTACTCGCTACGGTCAGTGGCGCGAGGGAATAGGTTCTGTCGGCTTGCTGCGCCATTCCGCCTTATGAGCTGGATCCGTGCGCCTTTTTGCTCCTTGGTTCCCCAACAAACGGCTAACCTTCTGAGCTCCTCCATTACCCCTCGGCATCAGGCGTGGCGGACCGCCTGATGCTAGGTCTATTACCTCTCTTAAGAAGTTGCTAGTAGACTGGGTGACCTTCACGATGACTTCCTCGTGCTCATTTTCCACGTTCCTGCTACCCTACGGGCTAGCCCCGTGTCTTCCCCTCGACAGACTCACTCTGTCGTCCTTGCTGAGTATGCTCCCCACCCTACGGGCTGGGACTACCTCGAGGACTCCCATATGTTTTACTACCCTACGGGCTAGTTCATATGTGTATTCAGTGCCTCCCTTCAGGCTGGCCGGGGGCTCCGCAACGTTCCCACATGGGCACGTTTCCCCAGTGTTATCCAAATCCTCTGAGCGGGTCTTGCGGAACAGCAGTGTGATTTCTTCCTAGCTAGCCCCCGCCCTAAAGATGAAACTGCTTGGCGGGGAGCTCAGCTGGGCGCTGGAAGGGGCCAGCACCATGGCGTTTTATTTGGGATCCCAATTCGTTGGAAACTCCTCCGACGAGACGTAGGAGTTCCCATACGAAAGGGAACGTCTCGGTTACGTATGGTAACCCTCGTTCCCTGAGTAGGGAACGGAGACGTCTCGTCCCGTCGCCATGCTTGCTGTACCTTCGCGGAGGACTGGACACCGTCCGGCTCCTCAGCGTAAAGCAAATGTGTGTGCGCTCGCTTCCGCTTTATACCCGCATTGATAGGCGGGACGCGGAATGCAAATCCCGCATGCCAATATTTATTGGCTCGTTTTAATTCACTCGAAGGCAATTGGTCTCCCTAGCGTGATCCCAATTCGTTGGAAACTCCTCCGACGAGACGTCTCCGTTCCCTACTCAGGGAACGAGGGTTACCATACGTAACCGAGACGTTTTTCACTGTGTACGGACATAATGTTAAAATTTTCAAATGAATTCAACAGGAACTTTTGTAAAAATTCACAAGCCATATTCAAAATGAGCTGGACAGTGTTTAACAATCAAGAACATCTGTATTCAAGCATTAAACAAAGCATGACCTCAGCTAGTTAATTGCAGTTAGTAAAACACCTTAAAGGGATAGTTCACTTCAAAATGAAAATTCTGTCATCATTTACTCACCCTCAAGTTGTTTCAAACCTGTATGAATTTCTTTCTTCTGGTGAACACAAAGGAAGATGTTTTGAAGAATGGCAGTAACCAAACAGTTAACTGGACCCATTGACTTCCATAGTAGGGAAAAAAATACTATGGAAGTCAATGGGTCCAGTTAACTGTTTGGTTACTGACATTCTTCAAAACATCTTCCTTTGTGTTCACCAGAAGAAAGAAATTCATACAGGTTTGAAACAACTTGAGGGTGAGTATATGATGACAGAATTTTCATTTTGAAGTGAACTATCCCTTTAACAGTACAGTGTGTATTATATTGAAACATTTTAACACTAACATTACAGGTCATAAGCATGAGCATCTGACCTTAACTTAGAATAATACAATAGCATAAGTTTGAATATTTTGAAGCATGTTTAGTCAAACATCTCACTGATCTCAACTACTAACCAATTTTTAAAGTGCAGCTTCACCGCAGGTCTATTTTGTGTGTATAAAATATAAACTTTTTTCACACCAGAAAGTATGACCTGCAGCATAGTATAAAACATGGATAAACCATTACAACATCCTGAAAAATTCAAAGTTATGTCCAATGTATTATGATGTTGAACAGGCAAAGAAAACACCTGTTCACAAGTGCAGAGTGACAGTCATGAGTGCCTAGGCAAGGAGTTTGTTTTTTCAGGGTCATGAACTTGTGGCTTGGTTTTGGACGCAGTGTGTCAAGTCCCACAAAAAGTCTTTGAAACAACTCAAATGTTTTGGAAAGCTTGGATAGATCCTCAAGATTAAGTGCATTGTCAACCCAAGCAGGAAGCAGCATGCTTTGGCCAGATTTCCAAGATTGGTAAGGACTGGTATTCCCTCAATGATGATTCCTACTGCATCTGGCTCACGACAGACATAGATGCTCATATTCTTCATTTTCAGGTCCTCATGAACAGTGGTCTCTGCAGCCCCCTTTGAGATAAAAGATAAAAGTATTTAAGACAAACAATCTCATTTGTTGATGAGAAAAAAAAAGAAAAAGAAAAAAACTCCACTATCTGCCAAATTCTGGTTCAGTCAGTTCACATTAAAGGGTAACTCCCCAAAATTTAACCTAGTATACACTTTTGTGAAAGAGGAATTATGCCAGATATTTGCCTTAACTTTGCTTTACCATAATTAAACCGCTTTGGACTAATTGTGATGGTTAGATAATAACTTGTAACCTCTTTTACCGAAATATTAGTGAAACAACTGGAATGACTGCAAAGTGTGTTGGTGTGAGATGTGTGAATGTGCCACAGGCACAGTGCCACCGACAAATACAAAGTTTTCCTGTTAGAACAAACACGTGTGAAGCGCTGGATGAGGAGAAATGGGCCTGTACCTGGAGCACCATCGTTGAGGTGTAACTGCGGGCTATGTGCTGATCCACACAAGCTAACAGTGCCCACACTAATAGTGGCAAATGTTTGCTCCCTCATCAATGTGGTTTGGGTTAGATTGTGTGCATTATGTTCTCGAAAAACTAGTAACCGCTGCTCTGGCACATTAATCTCCAACCGACGATAATCACTTAGCTAACGTTAGCTGTGGCTTTGTGTGTGTCTATGAATCCACTGCCAAACTACGTCGAAGCCACGACAATGTTTGAAGAAGTTACAAACACCTTTTGAAACAAACTTTTGAAGAAGTTAATGAAACATTAAACTATCACTCAAAAACAACATTACTTATACAACGCACACACACGTAACGTTATATTAATAAAGTAAGTTACGTGGCTCAAGTTAACAAACTGTTTGAGGTAACGTAACAGTTAGCTAACGTTAGAGCACATTCGAAATTGGCGCTCTTCGACAGAGCGATTGCGCAACACAAACACGTTAATTGGGGTAAAGCCTAACTTTTAAGAATACAAAGAGATACTTACATGAGGTACGTGAAGTATAAATTATCCGGCTCCGTTGAAAACCCCGTTCGAATAAACTTCTGGAACAGACGAGAGTGAAAGATTTGCCCTACTTGTGACTTGTTCTTCCGTTGCTGCAGGTGGGCGGGTCGTGTCTTTTTACGTCTGATATAAACTTTTAAAATTAGTTTTGTAAAATCAATTTATGGTGAAGTCCAATGAAATTAATTTTATTATAGAAAATATTAAGTTACGAAAATATTCACACTTTTTACTTTTTGATAACTAAAAAAAACAAAGAAAAATACATTAATTAATTTATTGGAATAAATATAGTTTTTAAAATTAAGTCAAATGGACAATAGCACTGAACGACTTTTTACAGTGGGTATATATGTAAGACATGTTTCTTGTATTGCCAACAATCCTTTGCACTGCAGAATGTACCGGTAATACATCTGTAATGGTTCGCTATAGATATTTGAGCTGTATATCAATCTAACAATCAAGTGTTACGTAATGACTTGGGTGCTAATGCTTACATTCAAATGGCAACAGTCTATATTATGTTATGCCCTAATATTAGGAGAGAACACTGAACTCAAATTTGTTAGTCAAATGTATTTGTTATTTTACCCTAAATGAAAGCATAAATGTTATATAAGATTAAATAAGAATTACACTTATGGTAAAACTAAAAAACATTGTGTTGTGAATATTTCTTCCTTACTGTGATGTATATCAAAGTTAAATGGCTTCTCAAACAAGAGAAAATGTTTGGATGGTTGTGGTTTTCTATTGGTGGATCGCATGTGAGTGACAGGTTGTCCCGCCCTCACACCAGTAAACACACAATCAGATGAGAGATGTCGCTGCAAAAGGGAGGGTAAGTTATTTTGATTAAAGATTATGAGAGCACATGAATTAAAAAAATATATAACATGCATGGATAAATCATTTATAATAAATACTGCAATATTCCATAAAGTCAAAAACAAAATTATTTCATGGTGACTTTAATGTATTAGTGGGGAAAGGGAGAAATTAACGCTGACGATGACATTGTTTAATGCTAAAATACAAAACTATACAACACTGACAATATTGACAACTATACTTCTCAACATTCAAAATATTTCTTGCAAAGTCATCACAAGCACCCAGTCAGAAATCAGTGTTGGATCCTGGAACAGGCGATCTACAGTAGGCAAGGACGGTAGCACTCCCTGGGCAGTATCTGCACACTGTTCACAGCCTATGGCTCATCTGCGACAGTTTTGCGGCATTGTGCCCGCTCTCTCCGTTCTGCCCGACCGCACACCTCATATCAAAATGAAAGGTGACCTACAGCTGGTAACTTTTTATGTGCAGCTCCCTGTGCTATACTTCCTCTGCTCTCAATTCTGATGCTATATGAAAAAAAAAAGTCTTCACATGCTTGGAGCCATGTTAACGCTGAACAGTTCAATTTTGGTTACACTTTATTTCGATAGTTCATTTTATACATTCTACTATAAATAACTTTGCAACTGCATGTCAACTAACTCTCATTGGAGTATTAGTAGGTTGTTAGGTTAGGGTTTGGATTGGTAGAATAAGTTGGCATGTACTTGCAAAATTACTTATAGTCAGTAAAATGTCTGTTTGGGGCAGTGTTAATTTCGTTGACGAAAATAATGACGAAAATTATTCGTCAACGACATTTTTTCACAGACGAAAACCAGACGATAACTAAATAAAAAATAGTTTTGAATGACAAAAACTATGACGAAAATCTATTGACATTTTCGTCAACGAATAAAAACTAGACGAAAATGTTAGTGACGATTTGGGAAGCGATCCGTCAGAACTGATGTCCTGCGTGTGTGTGGTAGATGCGCACATTTGTAGGCTGTAATGTGATCTACCCCGTGGTGTCATAAAACGTAAAAAAATGTGAACGTCTGGGAGAATGAGTAGAGCAGACATATAGATCTGAATAAGAGTGACGATGCAAAAAAGAGCTCTATTCGGTACTGTTTTCTGTGCGCACACACCCGACCCGAAGCGAAGCGTGCAGCCATGCACATTGACACAAGCACGCGAGGACTGAATTAAGCTCTCTTTCATGTCTGAATGGACAAATACACACAACAGTATGTCTAAATGTCCGTTTTGGAGAGTATTCATGTAAACTATGCTGGTCAAGTCTTAAACAGTTGTGAGTGTATCATCAGTGCAATTGTATCCGCATGTCATTGGACATGATCTGACGTCTTAAAGTGACAGTGGTAATAAACATAATGCGGTCTGTGTCCTTAATATTGATCAAGCAACAAAAGAAAAAGAGAAAAGCATTCACTGTTTGTTAATAGCTTTAATAAGGATTAATTATATTTAATTCATACAAATAAATATGTCTGCTTGAAAGAATAAAGAATGATGTTTGCAAGTAGTTATAAAGAATGCATATTCATTGAAAAGAAGACTGTTCTACTTTAGGAAAAGTGGTTTTATTTAATTTTAAGATATTTTTAAGTCACAGTAGTTAAATCTGTGTCTGTATTGCATGTTCAAACTTAAAAATTATTCATATTAACAGGTTAATAGATGTTTTCTCCAGGGGAGTATATGGGTTTGGAAATTTTAGAGAAATTCTAAATTAACACATTACAATTTACCTAAACCCATTATATTTTAGTCGACTAAATCTACTGTAGATTTAGTCGACTAAAATGTTATTGTATTTCGTCGACTAAAACTAGACTAAAACTAAAACAATTCAGATGACTAAAATATGACTAAAACTAAATGGCATTTTAGTCAAAAGACTAAGACTAAAACTAAATCAAAATTTGCTGTCAAAATTAACACTGGTTTGGGGGAGCATCAACATAAAGTGTTAGCATATATTAAACAGACAGTCTACTAACACTAATGACTGCTAGTTGACATGTACAGTAGTTACTTATATGTTACAGTTACTTATATGTAGAATGTCTAAAGTGGACTATCGCAATAAAGTGTTACCTGCTTTTTTAACGCTATTTGACTGTAACGTGTATGGGAAAGTCCATGACACATTTTTTTGCTGAATTGAAATAAGTTATTTCAATGTGAGTTTGGGAAGCTTTAAAAAAAAAAAAAAAAAAAAAAATCTATACATGTCCCCATTCAAGTAGATATGAGTAGGTTTTGCATGCCTGAAATATCTGCCTGAAGGTGTTGCAAATGTTGCCACTAAATGAACTGACTTCCCTTGACAGTTTTTTTTTTTTGGTCATTTATTATGCAGAAGAGAAAAAAAGGATACAGTACTTTAATATTGTAAGAAAATACATGTTAATTTGATGCCAAGTGAAATATCAGTGCTCTTTTCACCTACTAAAAATAAAAACAAAATGCTCATATTACCATTATCCTGAGTGCAAATAAATGAAGCACGGCGTGGTCTGCTATTATTCTTGTCATTTTTCAATTGGCATGTCATTGTTTGGCGCTCTGAAACACAGTGATATTGCAGGTCCAGTGCCTCTATGGCTCTGTTATCCTCCAGCAACACTGCGGGTCAAGTGACAAATGTGTCTCGCTTCTGATGTTCATTGTTGAATCTGCTGAGATGTGCTGCTTCGGTAATGTAGGGGCTGCAACGATAAAGGCACAACAACAGTAGATAAAAGAGAAAATGAAGTGGGAAAGTAAGAGAGTGTGTGTGTGTCCTAGACGTACACTCGGCTGCATCTGAGAGGAAAGTTGGTAACCTCAATGTTCGGATACATTCAGATGTTTCAGTAACACTTTATTTTACAGTGTCCTACTCATGTTACGTATAGTTGCTATATTAATAACTAAAGATTATTCATAATTGCATACAACTAAGCCTAAACCAAAGCCTAATCCTAACCCTATAGTAAGTACAAATTGTTAATTATTATTTCTCTGTGCTTAAATGTACACTCTGAAAAAATGCTGGGTTATTTCAATCCATATTTGGGTCAAATATGGGCAAACCCAACCATTTTTTATTTAAAAATCCAAAACCAACGTTTGTGTTTGGATATATTTGGCGCAAACATGGGTTGAAACAACCCAGCATTTTTAAAAATGTACATTTAAGCACTGAGTAATAATAATTAACTATTTGTACTTAATATAGGGTTAGGGTTTAGGCATAGTTATGAATAATTTATAGTTATTAATATAGCAACTATATGTAACATGTACATGGACCTTAAAATAAAAAAAATGTAACTGATGTTACTTCAATTTTCTGTGAATTCAACAATACTAATTTCCAGGCCTAATGTTATACTGTGGTGTGCAATGGAACGATGAACTCTGATATTCAACAAAAAATGTTAGGTAGGATTATAGGTTTTGAAGAAATCTGTTAAGACGCAATACTAATCTCTACTTTCCAACAACCATGTCCTCATTAGATCCTCTGAAAGGTCAGCTCATTGACATCTTCACCCACTGGCATGGACTACCCAACTCATGTCATTTTAACTGCTGTCTGCTTTTTGACTTCTCTATTGACTCTGGCTGACAGGAGGTCCAATGACAACATGTCAGTTTACAAGTAGTTTTAGTAGAATAACTTGCTACTTACATGCAGAGTGTACCAACAGTGCACTAATCTACAGCCTGACTCAAAGAAAACCACAATCAAATCACATCAGAGCACACAATTTGTGCTTTCCTTCTGCATGATCATTAGTGGCAAATACATGGACACATACTTCTAGACAGACAATAGAGGGTAATAGTTTGATTTACTCGCGTTTTCACAGTTTCCCCTATTAACTCCAGCCACGCAGCAGCTCTTTTGCCACTCAGTCTGGCTGAGGGGGGCGTGTTCCGGCGGGAAAGTGACGTTAATGCATTCCCTCTATTACAAACACTTGTGCTGCGTCAGAATATAACAGTATGGGTGTCGAGTAGTACGTTCAAATTCATAGTAGGTACTCAAAACACTAAGCTAAAAGTACTCGTATGACCTATGACTTTGTTAATTGAAGTGAAGCAACGCAACTGATGCCGTATGTCACATGACAATGACAACATGGCGAATGTACTTCGTCCAAATTTAATTTATACTACACACTTTCATATTAAATAAAACATACATTTTAATGGTCACAAAGTTAGTTTCAAACCAAATGCAGTACCTAGGCCTACTATACAGTGTGCGATTTCTGATGCAGTGTATGGCTTTTTCATGAAGTTTATTTATATAACGCTTTTTACAATACAGATTGTTTCAAAGCAGCAGAAAATAATGCAACGTTTAGGCTATACAGCAGATCTAGAAGAAAATGGTGTCATTGTCCAGCTTTCAAGTTCAGTGTTGATTCATTTCGGTTGTAAAAATCATTAGTTTTCAATTTTGTTCATTAAACAGCAGCTCTGGAGAAAACAGTGATGTCTTCATCCAGCTCAGTTCAGTTCTCATATAATGGTGTCAATGGAGTCAGATTCATAATATTGTTGAATATTAAGTGTCTATTAACTAAGCAAGTTATTAAGTGAACAACTAAGTGTAACCGGCAGAGTAACTGCCGTAGCAAGGTTGCCCCCTTGTTCTCACTGTATCCCTCTTCCCCTCAGCCACGCCCTCTAGTTAGCTTGCAAGTGGCTAGTTATTCATTAGCGTCAATGGCACTTCGTATAAAACCAGCACATCGGGTGGAAAAATAAGTAATCCCTCAGCTCGTATGTACTCTTTACACTGTGTTCGCTGTGCTGTTGCCTATGAAGGTACGTGTCAACACTCCATTTCTATTGCAAACATGTTATTTTAACTAGCTGTGTGTAAAGTGTAGCTGTTTGACAACAGATGTTTGACGGTGTACCAGACGCTTCCGGGTAGCATATTGTTGATCTACCGAAGGTCTTGGCTGGAAGACGCTATGCACATGGTCTGTCACTGTCTATTGAAATACGAGTTGAGGTAACATTGGCTGTATGGCTCACAGCAATAGAGTAATGTTCGCTAGGTAACGTGTTTGTATATGTATGTTTATAGTAAATTGATCTACTATAATATGTTTCACTGTAAACCCTTGGGATGTGACTAACCAATAACCTTAACGCACAATGGGCTATTTTGTATGTGAACTATGTTTGTGTTTGATTTCATGTAGGATTGCATGCGGGGGAGGTAACCGGGAGCCCCATTTCCGTTTATGCTGAATGTGTCATGTGGTTGAAGGAGCGAACCCAAACGCAGACGATATGCAGACTAACAGGGATTTATTGAGGCACAAAACAGAAAACAAAAACCCACGAGGGGGCAAAACAGCACAGAAGGGGAGTACAACTAGACTAAAACAGGAAATAAACTAGGACTAGATACTGACTGATAATGACAAGATGAAGAAAACAACCAGCTACACAAACTCACAATTCTTAATACAATATTTAAACAAAGTACTCACAGGACTCTCACAAAGACTAACACGCAAAGGTTGACAATGTACCGACACAGGACAGCAAACACAAGGGGATTAAATAGGGAGAAACTAATGAGGGGAACAGATGACACAGACTAGGTAATGATGACAAGACGAGGATAACAAAGGGGGCGGGGTATCTAACGAGACAACACAAGCACATGGCCCAAACAACAGGCCATGCACTTGTACACAAAACATGGTTCTGCCATGATCCTGCCACAAGACTAGGAAAATCAAGAACATGATGGCAGAATCATGACAGAGTGTTGAATCCCTAGAGGTAAAAGGAAATGTTGGTTATTGTACCTGTATCACCTATCATTGATTGATACTGGTTTAGGTTACATTTTTTGTACATAATGGATTTTAATTGTGGTGTTTCTCCCTTCAGAAAGATTGTCACTGTTACTTTGCCTCTTGCAAATTTAATCTAATTGTAGCTCTTGCCTCATTTTGTTTTCTTCATTTTTGTTATTTTGTTTGCCCGTCTGATCTGGCCTAAACATAGGCGTAGTTGGTTTTCTTCTTTGTCCCTTTTTTTTTGTTGTATGTCAGCAATAGGTGTTGTATTGGCTGCCCCAGTAGTTTGCTGAGGTAATGTGGTATGGCTTATTCCTGATCCAGTCAGTTAGGTTTAACATCAATCTTTCCTTCTCCTCTTCGGAGAACCAGAGAGTTGAAGCTGTTTCGGGGGGTAGGTCGCCGGATTTGAGTCCTCCTCTTCGCACGTCGCACACAGTAGGCCTATTTGTAGTGGTAAAGTGCAGCTCACTATTTGCAGTGATCACTATTTTGTGGTACGTGTGTGTGTGTGTGTGAATAGGCAACAGAATCAGCAGCACGGGTGGTGTGTCGGTCTCACTCCTCTTTCAGGACAGGTAATCTCTCCCAAACAGCTGTTTGTAGTTTGATATTCCTGGTGCCAGCCACTACCTCCCCCTGGCTGGCCTATGGGGCCTAATCTGTATCGTCTCACACTATTCTGAGAAACAAACCCCAGACTGTTTTTCCTAAACTATTAAATATTGTTGTACTTTTATATTGAAATACTACGTCTCTGTCATTACTTCAGTATCTGTGTGTGAGAGCCCTCTTGTCTAAATCAAGGTATTGGAGGTCTAGCTAAGGTACATCTTGGTGTGAAAGGCCCCAGGTGGCATAGTCGAGCACCCTTGAGTCAATACCTTTGTCACATGACTCCTGTGGTCACATAAGCAAGACAGAGGCGACAGTGGTAAGGAACCAAAACTCCATCAGGTGACAGAATGGAGAAAAAAAAACCTTGGGAGAAACCCTCCTCTGATGATAGGGTGTTTTGGACAGTTGTTTACTGGCCCAGTTTGAAAGAGTCATTTTCGCTTGTTTTATGTAAATCAAAAAAAAAAAAAAAAAAAAGTAATTTAACACCACAACAAGTCGCACAATTTAAGCACAAACATGTTTGTTCTGAAAATTTTGCATATTAAACATTTGTTGAAAAAGTCCTTTGAGACAACCATGTCGGTCTAAATGCTTTCACTGTTCATGATTCCCTATTTAAAGACCAATCTAAGCCTTATTTTTTATAAGGCAATTATCCTTTAACCCATAGTTTGTTAATTAGAAGATAATCCTTCTTTTGATTAACTGCTGACCTTTGAAGCTTGAGAGAACTTGGACTTGCCTCATGCCTTCATTACACTATCACTATATTAAGCTTTGCTTGGCAAAGCATAACTTGTGTGAATGAATGTGTTATTAAAAAGCATGCATTTATTAGAAGCACAATATCAAAATGACCTCATAAGCAGCTAGCATATAAGGCTTCCCTTAAAATAATTCAAAAATGGTTTGTCATTCAAATGTGTAATGACGTTTTGGTTTAACTGACAGTCTACCATTACTAATGTGCCATTTTAAATCTGGATGCAAACATTGACTAGATGTGAGATTTGGCACACCATAGACTATAAAAAGGCACTACACTCGCAGTATTCAGAGCGTGTGTCCCCCTTCCTCCTTTCACATAATGATAGTCTGTCCTCCCTTGGGATTGGCCACATGGTGTGCCCATTCCAAATAAAGTCCCTCACCAAATAAAGATTTGACTCTCCCAGACGGGAGTCCCTACAAAGAATCGGCTTCTAGAGCCGGTTTGTTTGTGAACGACATCACTAACACGCTTCAGAGTTAATCGCAAACTCTTGATCAACTGGAGTTGACAGAGAAAGTTTATACGGAGAGTTGTGAGACCAGTGAACTTGATCTAATCCAGGTTGGATTTCTCTGGATTTGTCAACTCTAAAACTACTCAAACTCAGAGTTTGTTCAGCTAGCTTCATGTAACAAACATGCCACTGCGGAAAAGCATCTCTGAAATTTTGAAGCAGAACCACTACAGCAGCAGAAGACCACACCGGGTGCCACTCCTGTCTTTAACAAGGCTGATCCAACACAGGTCTGCTCAGAGTTTACAAACTGAGCAAAATCCCCAATAAATAAATACAAGAGCAGGGGAGAAAATGACCAATTGGGTGTAGAATTCCAACAAAAACAATATTTACTGAGGTAAAGTGCAAGAAAACATAGGAAGTCAAGCTTCCAAAAAACAGGGAAACCACAACAGACAAAGGGTTAACAAAAACAAACACAGTAAACAAAGAATTAATGAACTTAACTTGTAGCAGGCAACTGGAAATAGACTCAACACTAAAGCATTAAACAAACAATTATCAGGCTTAATGAGTGGTGGCGTTCACCAAGTGTCTGGAGAGTGGTGCCACCTGCTGACTTGGAGGAAACTAGCAGTCCAGTGATGAGTTTTTACACTGTCAGCTAAGAACAGGTAAGTGAGACTACAAATTACATGAGCTCACCAAAATTAGACAATAAAAGGTTGGAAAAATTTTGGCTGGTCTGATGAGTCTCGATTTCTACTGCGACAATCTGATAGTAGGGTTAGAATTTGGTGTAAACACCCGAGTATGAAACCTTAAACCTTAAAAACCTTATTACCTTTTGTTTTACTTCTTTTGGAATGAGACATTATTACCAGCCACCCTGAGACCTTCAAAATGATACTAAACAATCCTTAAAGATAATCACATTCACATTAAAACCATATATATTCTTGTGTGAGTTTTTAGTGTTACTGACTGATAAGGTGCTCAGAGGTGCGGGGGTGTGTGTGTGTGAGAGATGTTCAAATGTTAATGTGCAAGCAAGGTCCTTTGTCTTATAGACCTGTGGTGAGGTTGATTCCATCAACCAGTTCTTCCAGTCTTACAGATCCCTCCTTGACCCCTTGGGTCACATTCAGACACTTAAGGGGTCATAGTAAGACGTTTGTCGTAATCCTTGGTGTAACTCAAAAATTGTCTTTGCAATGTTAGCATCTGTAGAAGCCCATAGGGCTGTGTTCACCTGCAGAACACCTGATCTCACCAGATGTATGTAGCATGAGTCCAGCACGTGGATGAGGCGTTCAGGCTTTCTTCCGGTGATCCATGTGAGCAAAGTTCATAGAGTCAATCTGGACCTTTTGACTTGTTCAGTTGACTTGTCAACTTAATTGATCGAAGCGCTCATACGAAGCGATCTATTTAGTTAGGATGTTTCTGTTATTAGTGGTTTGTTGAGAAATCAGGGGCCCTCTGATTTTCCAACCCCCCTAATAACAATCAGAAAGTTTAAACATTTTGAAATTTAATAGCAGGTCTGCCTCTGCTTTTTGATGCATTGCATTGATTTGTGACTGTAGCCATTAATATGTATATTCCAGTATTTTCCCATGAGTTGGCAGAGTGTTGTGAATAGCGTATGCTGTGTCATGGGATCAGCTTTCCCATCCTATGTGTGTGAAGCTATCCGGTTCTGTTAGTGTGAAGATGCACAATGGATCTTTAGTGAAGTGACACTTTTGGACTCTATGTCATTTGTATCTTCTTATGATGTGTAGTGTTCAGTCTGGATGGACTTGATCTATTCCAGGTGATGATGCTGTGAGGGTGTAAGTGATGGAGGAGTGTGTTCAGTGTTTATGTCTAGGAGATGGGTGGAATCTACTGGATAACAATTGTGTTGCAAATTTTAGTTCCAGTTCTAAACTGGGAGGCCATGCTAATGTAGTGATGTGCTATTGTGAGATGTAAATGGCCTCCTGAATTGTCTTTTCACCCATCTCCCGAGTCTCAGGTTATGTTCTAACAATCATGAGGTCCGGCCGTCCTGGCATCTATCCCCCGAGGAATTGCAGAAGTAAACCTGACAGAAACAAATGCAGAGAGAACCACAGGTAATTCTGATGTTTTCAACAGTTTCAAATTCAGACATGTGGAATTCTTTTGCTTGCTCCATTATCATGTCCATTGCAATTTTAATTCCAGCTGTCACATGAAACCGAGTTTCATTGACCAGGTCTGAATTATTGCTGTTGCTTCAGTGCAGTGTGCGACACCTTAAAGCTGCTCTTGCAGTCGAGCCTTCACAGTCTGCTGTGTCACAGCATTAGAGATCCCAGTTTTCGGGTTTTACAAGTTGCTTTCATTACAGCCAGATCTGTGGGCATGAATTAGTTCATGGTGTCGTTCACACGTTTGGTTAGTGCAGGTCTCTAGTTACCTGCAAAAGGCTGTGGTCTGTCTGATGTTTAGTTCACACCCTCCTTGTAAATTTGCTTAACTGTGCCACACTTTTGGGAGTGTTTTTTTAAAGGCAAAAAATTAAAACACACCTCCGCCCTTTTGGCACTGGGTAGCAGGTCAACGAAATCGAACTGTAAAGATTAATGTCACACTTCTCCAATTAATGCCCTGCTTGGCGATTACAATATAATTATATTTAAGAATATAAATGAAATTATATTATTTCTCGTCTCTGAAGAGTCTCTGCTCGTTCGCATGTCAATACATTTGAATATGAAAAGGCTTTCTGGCTCAGGGCTGATAAGATGTACATTCACTGTTTCTCTTTTTTGTTTGCTAGGTTTCAAATACCTTTTCCTCTCATTTAGTCTTTTTAAATGGCCATTTTAACGTTTGATTATTCTTTTGAACTCTTAATTTTAATTTCATCCGTTTAGATCAGGGAATCTATATCGCTCAGCAGTCCTTCTCCCAAGGCCGCACGGCACACTCCCGTCAGTTCCAATAACCAATTCAGAGGTAATTTGACTAAATATCTGGGATCTGCCGTATTCACACGTGCAATCAGAGATATCTTTACAAGTCCCCTTGAATGCCTCCTCTAGAAATTAAATCAATGTTTCACTTTAGTAGGGACGATTGACCACCAAGAAAGAGGACAGTTTATCAACTCAACTTCCCTTAAAATGGCTTCAGGCCAAGCCCGTGGTCTTTAAACCACGCACGTTTATCCAAAGCGATCACTGACCTAAAACAGTGGATATGGACACACCCAAACCTAGGTTGATTAAACAGCGTTTGCTGATTCTAGTCGGAAATAACTTGTCCCCTCATTCAAGTACACTTAAAATGGTATCGGATATTAGCCGTCGCTAATCTGACGCGACAGATGTGGAAATATACGAATCCAATAATCTATGGAAAAAACAGTCTTTCAGAGTCATTCAGAATTAATTCAAACGTAACCATTTACAAATTTGGAATGCGAAACAGCTCCCATAGAGTGAAGATGTAAAGTCTATGTTCTCTAAAGCTTTGAATATGTCACAATGGCGCCTTTTTATACTTGTATTACTCAAGCGTGTTACAATGTTTTAGAGTTTATTCTGCCATCGTTTTTACAGACTCGCCACATGTAACAGCTCCTGTATCTGTGTGTTGGATATATTTTAGAGATTACCCTGCCGTCGTTTTTGCAGTCTCGCCATATCCCCAACCACCTAACAGTGATAACCAAGCAAAATCTTCTAATTTTCCGCAACTAGGTAACATATCAAATACTTTAGAGATTTACTTTTCAGAGGAACTTAAATAATTTAGTTCCATCTGTGTTAAAGTTTAAGCTTTTAAATGCAATATAGAGTTTGTCAAGATTAGTTTAGGTTTATTATAGAATATTATTCAATGTGGTCACACAAAGGGTTAAGCGTTTTTTTGAATGCAGCATGGCTTTAGCATTTAGCATTAGCCTCGTTTTGGAAGCAGCATGGCTTTAGCATTTAGCATTAGCGTCGTTTTGGAAGCGGTATGCCTTTAGCATTTAGCTTAGCCTTGTTTTGGGAGCAGCATGGACAATAGCATTTAGCTTAGCCTTGAGATCCGATTTTAGCCTGTAAATCATATTATCCTGTTTTTCCAAATTTAGCTTTTTATATACACAATGCATCATCGACCTGCCTTTTATTTATAAAATCATGTGTTTTCCGATCGTTTACAAACTTAGATTTTTCTTGCTGTTGTTCGCTGATTCTCTTCACGTGCTGGTTTGTTTCAACAAAGTCAATACCACAATGGCGACAAACATGTGGCTGATTTGAAAACTTTTAGGGTTTGTTTTACAGCTCCTCATCAAGTAACGTTACACGAAAAACATTTGGAAGATGTTATTCAGATTTTAGGTTTCGTTTTTTGTTGCTTAGGCAAACAAGGATATCTTTAAAATCTATTAAATGTAACATTATGTAACTAGTATTTATCAACATTACTTGGTTCCCTTCAGCAGGTATCTTAGGGATTCAAAACAAGGAGAAAAAGACTGGTATACGAAAATAATCTCAGTTTATTATCACCAATGGCATAGTTAAAATGTTGACAGTTGGCAAATAATATTTGTCCAGAGGCACACTAGGACCAGCAGCAAAGCCTCACTATCACACGGAAACAGTGCAACAGGCACCTTAATCTCAATTAGCACAACAACCCCAATAGGAAAACTCTATACACAGCAAACTTAAAACTAGATAGTGCATGTGAAACCACACCACCTCTACGGTAGACGCTAGCTTTTGGTAAGTAAGTGCTGCACAATGTTATAACACTATTTGCCGGACAAAAAGAAAAGAAACAAACAAACAAACCAAAATGAACAAAAATGTACAATAAAACTTGGAGGTACAATATGGTTCTTAATTCAAATATGGGAAAAGCGGCAATTACACCCTGAAGCACTCAGTTTCTTGCACTAATGATCCCCGCTTGACTACTAGGCTTCCCGTTTGAGACCAAGGAGGCGTTCCTGTTTACAGCTATAAACCGCAATACGTCGCCAGTATGAATGAAAAGCTCTCGTTGCTCCAGCTCACAGCGTCCCTGCTTTCAATTGAGAAAAACCGGTAATTCCCCGCGATGCGCCGACCAGAACAACTGAAACACTTGCCCAACTCCTAACCAGCTGTGCTGGACACGGAGAACAAAAACTCAAATTCCACTATGAGCAGCTCGCACTTGACGCACGCTGACCGGGCCGACCAAACAAACACTCAATCCACCCTGTGCGCTGCTTTTCTCCACTTCCTAATTCCAATCACGCCCTATAACACCTGCATGGAAAACTACGCAAAGTCGGTCAGCCTGCAACAAACTCCCTCTGTAGGAAGGGAGTAGGTATAGATAGCCCACTTAATCTGGTTACATAAACAAGGGATTTTCCTTCTTCATCTGCGCACCGCTATCACGTCCTCACGTATTTCAGTTCCGGACTAAACAAAGGGCTTTCTGACCCGTGACAATGCAAACAACATTTTCTCAACACTTTTCAAAAGGGAAGAAAAAGTTGACTTACCACAGTGGCAGAAGAAAGAGAAGATGTTCAAACCTCGTGTTGATTTTAAAATCCCCATACTTTGCTGGAAAAGACGTTGCTCGCGAAATTCATTAGTTGCGACATCACGTCCCGGGGCTCACCAATTTGTAAGGCCTGCTAAATCGATCCAATGGGGGTACTCGATTAGAGGTGAAGGTTTCACGCGTGTTCCGTCTCTTCCCATGGCAAAGTGATGTTTAATTAAATGCAACACATTTATTCTTATGTATTAACTCGTTTCATCTGACTCCATAAAATGAAAAAGGTTTAACAATGATATCTGTGCATTATTAAATACACGTTAATGTATGACTATTCCTTTTAACTCTAATGAAAATAAAGTCAAAGTCTGTTAGAATAATCAAATATAACAATTTATTATGTCAGGTAAAGGTATCATTACAATTCCATAATCAAATTAAAGATAATCAATGCAAACCATCAAATGTTTCTAGAACAAAGAACTTTACCCAACATATTAACTACATGAATGCTGAGCCTTGAAGACACAGCATCATGGGCTGATCTGATAGAGAAAATGCAGCCCTGAGCTCTTGTTGCATTTTCCTTTAAATAGCCAGACCTTATTTGATATGTAAAACATGAGTTTAGTGGAAATTTACTAAGTTCCCCCACCATAGTTACTGGGGGTAGAAGTTGACCATCTGCTAAGAACAGTGGAAATTAGCATTCATGAATTTACACCTTTGGGAGTGCCTAGAGACCACATTCCTTTGTGTGCCAGTTATTCCTAAACTCTTAAAAACCTTATTACCTTTTGTTTTACTTCTTTTGGAATGAGACATTATTACCAGCCACCCTGAGACCTTCAAAATGATACTAAACAATCCTTAAAGATAATCACATTCACATTAAAACCATATATATTCTTGTGTGAGTTTTTAGTGTTACTGACTGATAAGGTGCTCAGAGGAAGGGGGGTGCGGGGTGTGTGTGTGTGTGTGAGAGATGTTCAAGTGTTAATGTGCAAGCAAGGTCCTTTGTCTTATAGACCTATGGTGAGGTTGATTCCATCAACCAGTTCTTCCAGTCTTACACCATGTAAAAGGATTCATTCTTATTAGCTAATCAATGCAGCTGCACATATGCAGCTGTCAGGCATGAGTCACATACATCAAACATGTGCATTAAAAGTGGCAAAGTTGCGAGCTGCTCAGATGTGGAGTGGCTACAGTGACAGGTTTATAAATCAAAGGAGGCGGTAAAAAATGACAGGGCATTAGGGCATGTTTCACTTACTGAGTAAAGATGCTTTGCTATCACACTCTCTGGAGACTCTCATGAGGAACAGAAAATTGCTTTCACCCATTAAAAAAAATATATTTTATAATACATTGAAACTGTCATCGCTGCAAAGACTGTACAAAGGATGAAATATGTGTCCTTAATTGATAAAGTGTGTAATTTCATACATGGAACATGTGAGGAGGTCAGACGTGTAGGTCATGAGCATTCAGCTGAAGAACATAAAGCAGCCGGGATGGTAGGGTCCAGTGGCTTAGTGGTGAGGAAAATGTACTGAGAGTTGTGAGTGAAAGTCTGGGTTCAAATTCTCTTGGGAGCATTATAATACTATTAAAGTGCCCTTATTATGCTCATTTAGATCATAATTGTATTGTATTTTTTTTTAATGTGCAGGGTGCTCCATTGCTTTCAATGAGAAACCTTTGGAGTCATGCAGAGACACATTAGGTATGAGAATGTTATCGTCCTGATACAATTATATATTGGGTTTTGCCATTATGCCAGGTTGTAATTCTCAATTTAATCAGCCAGCATAATTTTATTTACATTCATTTTATGTTTTTTATTCATGCTCTTTAGGCATGTTTGAACACGTAACCAAACCCCTCAACCTATCCATTTGTGTTTTATATCATATAAAACAGGTTATAACAGGCAGATATGACTACAGGCACAATTTATAAAAAAAAAGTAAAAAAACATACCAAGTGTTCCAAAGCCAAATGATTGATTTGTGTGAACAAACCCAAAAGTGATCACCGTCTCAATCAGACATTGATCCTATGCATGTATTAAAAAATTGCAGCCCGAATAAGCGTTGTGTCAGCTTTGATTGTGAAATGGCATTGGCTCTCGTGTGTCTCGTGACCGATTGTGTCACGCTAAAGAGTCGGATGTATCTTTTGAATGAAATGCACCCGACTTATGAGTGCATCTGGTGTTCACGATGCGGGATCATTTCAGCGATTAAAACATTAAGATCCACTCCGTTCTTCACATAAAGATATTGTATGGCTTCAGAAGACTTGGAATGCAACATGAGTTATTTGTACTACTTTTTGGTCAGTTTTTTCAATACACCTGTGACTGAATACTTTTATTTGCCTGTTATGTGTTTTATATTGTTGAGAAGTGGGTATATTTAGGATATGAGTGGGGTTAGTTGCTCCAACATAATGAGTATATATTCTTTATATGTTGGAAAAGCATTCTACTTTTACAAATGCAAATAATTAAATGCGTCTTGATCTGATGCATAAGGCAAACAACTGAAAGCAATAGACCTGGGGCATCGAAAAATTACACTAAATAGTCTGCGTTAAAAAGAGACGCCGAGGGGTCCTGACCAAGTGACCTGGCCAAGCAACCAGTAGGCGGCATTATGCAAATATGTTACATGGTGACGTAGCTAAGTCAACAAACGAGGAGTTTCTGGCAAATGTTTTTTTTTTTTTAAGAGATTCACTCAATTTGGCATATAATTTTTGCTTTAACTATTCAGATCGTTTACATGTGCAAAAAGCTATTACACACAAAAAGAAAGGTAAATAATAAAAAAAGCATAATGGGTGCTCTTTAAGCAGGATGAAAGTAGGAACTTTAGATTGTTCAAGTGTTCTCTGTGAACTGTACTTACATTTACATGTGTGCATTTGTTTCAAAGTGACAGAGAATTCATCACATAGGATATTTACATCAACATGCTCTACCAGGAACGCTTGCGCCCAATTCTCAGTGGTAGTGCAGTTGTAGAGGAGATGTAAAAGATCCCAATTTGTATACTTGAAAATAATCTGTTTAACACTGATGTAGCACAATGCAGTGTTTCCCAACACTGTTCCTAGAGGCACAACAATAGTACCTATTTTCAAACTATTTAGTGTTTCCTATTCATCAACTAGATGGTGCAGCCCACCATAGTCTAATCTTTCCCACCAGTTTCATAATGTACGGAAAATGTATTTAAATATCTCATAATCACATAAAAGTTCTTTAACGTTATGTTTTGTGCCATTGCTTTGGCAAAGTACCTGTCAAACAAACTAAAATCGAAAGTGCAATATCTTTAGAGTGCAAGGAACTTTATCAAATCGCAAAAAGGCTGTGACTTAAGTCTAATCGCGCTGTGCAAAGTGAGGCGTGCACTTTGCTCACACGATAAGCTCGTGATCCAGTGTTTTGCACATCTCAGAACAGCTCAATTCAGAGTTAATGACTGCAGTGAACTCCATCTCTACATGTTGTGCTGTGAGTTTAGCGGGCACGTAGGGAACGCGAACGTAGCAGGCACCAATTATGCCGTCACATTTGTATTATTTCCAACATTTTTGTGGGGTGATGATTACGTTCCGGGTTACTTGAATGTAACCCTGTTCCCTGAAAAAGCGGAATGAGATGCTGCGCTGCTTAGCGCATTGGGAATGTCTTTAATCGTGACCCGCTGTGAATATAGTGTGTAAGCACGTCGATGGAATCGACTGGAAGTAATATAGCCTCGGTCGGTGACGTCATCGGCGCGCACCCGCGACACGAGGCTATAAATAGATGAGCCGCAGGTGCATCGTCAGGATATTTTGTCTGAAGAGCAGTCCTGGGACATCATCAGCACGGCAAATTAGCGCATTAGGAACAAGAATACCCACGCCGCCGTGCTTGAAGGTGTCTGGACTACTTATGGTTGTGTAGGTGTGCTCACAAGAACGCAAGAAAGCCCTAGACATTAGCTTGTGATGTCGACTCAAGGACGTGAGAGCCCGGAGTGGCATGAACATCTAAACTATAAAACCTTATAAATGTGTGCGGAGAGGACCAGCCTGCCGCATCACAAACATGCTGTAAGGGGGCACCCCTTGCCAAAGCAGTAGAGGAGGCGACCCCTCTGTTGAAGTGAGCCCTTAGACCCATTGGCGAAGCTTGGTCGCGCGCCTCATAGGGAAGAGCAATAGCATCCCTGACCCAATGTGACATGATCTGTTTAGTAGCGGCAGCACCCCTGTTACTGCCCCCATAACAAACAAATAGTTGCTCTGACTTACACCACTGGCTAGTGCGGTGAACGTAGGCCTGAAGAGCATGGACTGGACACAGTCTGTGAGATCTCTCCTGCTCCGGCGTTGTGAACGGTGGAGGGCAGAAGGCCTCAAGAGTGACCGGATGTACAGCCGAAACGCTACTTTAGGCAGGTAATCAGGATGAGGATGCAAAATCTTTCACCATTCCTGGGGCGAAGTCTAAGCAGGATGGCGATATTGACAGAGCCTGCATGTCCCCGATCCTTTTTAGAGAGGTTATAGCCATAAGAAAAAACATCTTTAGGGTCAGAAGTTTGTCTGACGCTGACTCTAGAGGTTCGAAGGGGGTCTCAACCAGACCCTCTAGGACTATATCAGGGAAGTCCCATGAAGGGATCTTGGTTCTTATGGGAGGCCTCAGTCGTCTGGCTCCACGAATGAAGCGAGCGAGCAGAGGATGTCTCCCGAGTGGCACCCCGTCAACCAAGGCTTGGCAAGCCGAAAGGGCGGCCACATAAACCCTGAGACTGGCGGGGCGTGTGCCTGTTGATAATTTTTCCTGCAGGAAATTCAGAACTGAAGCAATCTGGCAGTTGACCGGATCTGCATTATGTACAACACACCACCTTTCAAAAACACCCCATTTTTTTGCCATAACTCTTTCTAGTGGAGGAAGCCCTAGCACTTAGAATAGTCTCAATAATGGCAGGCGAAAGCCCAGTGTCCCTCAGTTGGTACCCATCAGGGGCCAAACATGAAGGTTCCACAGGTCGGGCCTGGGATGGAATAATCGCACCCAAGGCGAGGAACAGGGGTCTGAGCCACAGAGATAGTGTACGAAGCCCGCGGCGCGTCATTTTTATTTGCCTTTGAGGATTGGCCCTTGGATGAAATCCCCTGGCTTTTAGCCACAACTGAAAGGGTCTCATGTGCAATAGCCCCAAAGGAATCACCGTGGAGGTTGAAGCCATGTAACCTAACATCTTTTGGTACTGACGGACAGTACGATCTTGACCTAGTCTGACTTTGCTCATAGTTAGCCGAATGGTCTCGATTCGAGCGGGGGACAATTGTGCCTGCATCGTGATCGAATCCCAAGCGATTCCGAAATAAGTCGTTCTCTGGGCAGGACAAAGAACGCTTTTCTTGGTGTTGAGTCTCAACCCTAGAGAAACTAGATAAGCCAACACGATGTCTCTGTGTTGAAGCACCATCTCTTGCGATTGTGCTAGTATTAACCAATCGTCGATGTAATTCAAAATGCGAATGCCCTGGAGTCGCAATGGAGCCAATGCTGTATCCATGCATTTTGTGTACGTGCGGGGTGATAAGGCTAGGCTGAATGGAAGAACCCGAAATTGGTATGCTTCGCCCCCGAAAGCAAACCTCAGGAACTTCCTGTGTTGTGGCAATATTTGTATGTGAAAATATGCGTCCTTCAGATCGATCGTGACGAACCAATCGTGATGTTGAATTTGTGACACGACCGTCTTGACGGTTAACATCTTGAACTTGAGCGCTTTGACTACGGATTAAGCCTCGAAGATCTAAGATTGGACGCAACCCCCCGTCCTTTTTGGGGACCAGGAAGTATCTGCTGTAATAGCCCAACTCCCTCTCTGGCAGAGGAACATGTTCTATGGCCTCTTTGCTCAGAAGAGTTTGTAGCTCTTGTGATAGTACATGCATCAGCTCCGGTCTTACGGAAGTGGATACCACACCGTTGAAACGTGGAGGACGATGAATAAATTGGATTCTGTATCCTATTCGTACTATGCTTAATACCCAAGCAGAAATGCCTGGCAGAAGTTGCCATGCTGCCAGACTCTCTGATAGTGGTATCAGTTTTAATACTTCCTCTTGAGGGGATGTTAGATGTTCCGTGCCCTAGATGAAAGCAGGGAGCAACGGAACATCTAACATTTTGCTGGAAACCGCTGCCCCCCGAAGCACCAAAGGTGGTGGGGATGGAGAGGTTTTGTGAGGGTAACGAGAAGGGGCGGTCAGATATAATACGCGCCCCGTCCCGCGAGGGGCTACCCCCACCAGACTGGGTGCCAGACCATCAGAACTTTCTGTTGATGATAGTCCTGAGGTCTGGCTTGGGAGGTTGCTGAGCCTGACGAGCCTGTCTCCAGTTCTTACTAGGAGGAGCACGGCTCGCCACGCTCTGCTTTTTAACCTCCCTAGGTCTTGAAGGACCAGGGAGAGGTTGGGTGGCCGATGGCCCCTCCCCTTGAGTGCCGCGAGGAAGGAACTGAACAAACGCCTCCTCATGCTTCTTGACCTCCCTGAACCTGGTGACTGCTGAGTTGACCGAGTTGCCAAACAGGCCAGAGGGAGAAACTGGAGAGTAAAGAAGAAAGACACAATCTCTATCTTTTATGCCTGTGAGGTTGAGCCACAGATGCCTCTCCGTGCTAACTAAAGCGGACATAGAACAGCCGATGGCACGGGCCGTTTGCTTAGTGGCACGAAGAGACAGATCTGTGGATCGCCGCAGTTCAGAAAATGCTTCCTCGTCTATCGTTGTACCCGCACTCAGGTCCTTCAAGAGGTCAGCCTGGTATGCCTGTAACACAGCCATTGTGTGCAGCGCAGCAGCAGCCTGACCTGCAGCTTGGTAAGCTTTACCCACAAGCGAAGATGTTATTCTACACGGCTTTGAGGGGAGGGGAGGTTTAAGCGAAGATGCAGACCCAGGCGAGAGATAGCTGGCGAGCGATAGCTGGCGAGCCTCTCTTCAACCTGGGGCATCTCCGCATACCCTCACGCCTTTGCACCCACGATAGTCGGAAAAGTCGACATCGAAGGCACGAAGACACGAGAGGTATATGGTTTTCTCCATGATTTAGATAGCTCATTATGGAGGTCCTCGAAGAAGGGGAGAGACTGATGTTGAGGTCCCTCCCCCTTGCCACCGAACAAAAACCTATCCTCAAGCTTACTGCGTTTGGGGTCTCTTGTTCACGAGGCCAGTCAAGCTGCATTCTGGCCACCGCGTGAGTATCCACCTCGAGAAGCTCCTCGACAGATTTATCGTCGCACGAGGAACGCTGAGAGGTTGGCTGCTCGAGGTCCGTAGACCCAAGAGATTCATTATCGTCCCCCGCGTGAGCCGAAAAAGCACCGGGATGCGCTTCGGGATCAGCGGCCGTATGCTCCTCCCCCAAACACACAAAGCAGTAAGTGTGTGTATCCAGTTCTAACATGGGTCGAGAACGTGGAGGGACACAGCGCTTAGCTTGCTGAATCATTTCTCTTTTTGCTTTTTGAACTCTTTAAAATGACGTTAAGAAATGAGAAAGAGTGAAAATTATGCACACTGTCAGGTATAAAGCTAAATAACTCCTAACAAAGATCTGTAGCAGAGAGAAAATAGATGCTTGCACACCAACACAGAGAGGTCTCTGAAGACAAAAGATCTGACGATGCACCTGCGGCTCATCTATTTATAGCCTCGTGTCGCAGGTGCGCGCCGATGACGTCACCGACCGAGGCTATATTACTTCCGGTCGATTCCATCGACGTGGTTACACACTATATTCACAGCGGGTCACAATTAAAGACGTTCCCAATGTGCTAAGCAGCGCAGCATCGATTGTAGCTTTTGAAAGGGAACAGCATTTCATTCGATTTTTAATGAGACGCTGTTTCTGTTTTCAAATTTTGAATGACAGCCTTGCCAAAAAAATATGTCCACACAATTTTGCATGTTTCAATACATTATCACAAATAAAACAATGGACTCCAAGAACAACTATGTAACGTGCTTACAAAACCGTTAAAAAAAAGATTGCATCATGAAGCACGTATGAAATCAGTCTAATGGCGTGGCGGAACGTCATATGCGGGTGACGTCATCGACCAGGAAACTATAAAGCACACCTGAACCAAACAGCGTCAGCTTCTGATAGGCTGAAGCAAGTCAATCACCGGCATGCCGGGAGTATGGCAGGGTGACGCATTATAACTGTCCCAGCTGCCTAGAACTGATGAGTTACAGAAAATAAAGGGGGGGATCCTATTTGCAAAATACCCAGAGAAGGATATAATGTATTTCAAGATTTAAACAAAGAAAAATAAAAAAAACAGCCAAAAGATCAGAAACTCTTACCAAACATATATTGATCTATAAACGATATTTACATAAACACATACCAAACAATAACACCAGCCAAGCAAACAATCCCCAATAGCAACCTTAGGCTTTCATAAGCGGATTCTGGAGAATGAGTTAATAGTAGGTACACGAGGCATCAAATGTCAGTTTCCTGAAGATTCGATCATTCTTGTTTGTTGTTTTTAAGAGGTCATATAGATGTCCTTCCCATAGAAACATTATTTTCAGTCCTTTGCTAATGGCATTTTGCCTCCAAATAAGTCCTCCAAAATAGGTCCTCTGGTAAGTAAGGGACTGTTCGTTTTTTATTTAAGGGGCCACCGGAGGAGATTTAAGATCTGTAGTCAAAAAAGACTTGACCCTCCCTTTGCCAGCAATAGTTTTTTCTATGACCCCCAAAATGATTGTGAAAAAAGGCATGACCCTCCCCGGTAATTTATTGATTACTTCTGTACTGACTTGCGCTTGGCAAAGATGTTCAGATAGCCATTGTTTTTTTACAACCATGACAAACGACTAAACTCCTGCTTTCTCATCTTACTAGGGCTGTAACGATAGACCAAACCTACAATTCGGTTCGTATCACGATTTTTTATTTGAAAAAAAAAAAAATCATGTTTTCGGTGCTGATGCAGTGGTGAGGCGTTCATGTAAAATGTAAGGGTGGCGCTGCCAATAAAGTATCTTAAAGCTGCCACAAAGAACCGGCAAAAGTAATGATTATGAATGTCAAATATAGCAAGGAGACATTTTAATTGTTTATTAATAAACAAGTCTTTGTCAGTGTCGGCTGCAAATATAAAGGTGACGATGCTGACTCCCGATCTTCGCAGTAGTGATTGCGCCAGAGAGAAATGCACATTTCATACGGATTCCATAAGCAGAGAGCAGCCTGTAGTCTGTTTTCTTTCGTTTTGAATTATTATGTTAAAAAATATTTTTTTTTACTAAAAATATACATTTCAAGCTTTCTATATATTTATCAGGTCTGTGGGGCAAGTAGCCTACCTTAGGCTATACGCTGAGTTTCGGTTCATTTGTTAGACGAGAGTCCAGTTCACGCGCCGGCGCCTCCGTGTCATGATGATCTATTTTCTACTATATTTACTTCTTATTTATTATATCCAGGCAATTGGTTGATGAAACGTTGATTAAAATGAAGATACAATTAATAAAAAAACGAAATTCACTTTAAAGAAAGGCTTTGTGCTTTCTGTTTGAGGTCTCGGTGAAAGTTTTAATGTCACTTTCATAGCGGTCATGTCCGTAACGGAGAACTGTCACGTCCGTAACATTTTTTTCCCCCTCATAAATGCGCACGAAAAATAAAATAAAAAGAATATTTTCTGTTATGTGGAGGCCGACCCTTCTTCATCCAGTGGGTAGTATTACTTTTGTTTTGAGCAGCGTTCATAGAATTACTAAAAAATATTTTGCCACCTAAAAGTTGAAGATTTTTTGTGTCACATCACATGTATTTCCCTCATATTAAATATAAAACGTGTATATATGTGTCTGGACTTTATTAAGGGAGTATAAATATATAAACAGACGTTTCAGTATTAAATGCGTTTTCTGAGAAATTATATTTCAGGTTTTGACTGCAAATGTCACGTCCATAACGTTGGAATTGCCCAATTTTAAAGAATGTATCCTCAACTAGTTTTTTTTTTGGTGTAGGTCTACGTATTTTATTATGTTAGCTTCAAATAATACTAATAGTAATTTAAAAATGTGGTAGCCCTACGTCTAACACATCAAACTCCACTGTTATGGTGGCAATTTCAGTAGATTTACTCACTAACATTGTTGTGGAAACACAATAAGAATGGAAACTAAAATATGGTAGTATCGTGCTACAGCGCACATTATATCAGCTGCAGTTCTGGCGCCTCAGTCCCAATACTGTAAAACTCGACGTACATTCACATACATCACATGTTAATGCAGCTGTACAGTTACACTCACAGGACACTGCACTTATTCACAATCACAAAAGTTCATTATTTGCTCGTGCTTTAAACCTTTGCCGGGTAAACATTTCATTGGCGTTCTGTTCAAATGCACTTTTTCTGAGCGCGTACTGAAGTGTGCGCGCACTGTCAAATAGCGCCAAACTGGATTTTTGTTGGGTCAGACCCATCTGATAGCGATGGGGGGGGGGGGGCGTGACCGAGAGAGCTACATGGAGCTACATGAAAAAAATATGCACCAAAACAAGCAACTTTGAAATTTTGCAGTTTTCATTAATGTAAAAGTTGGGTGACCCTCCCCCTAGACTAAAAAAAGTTGGATGACCCTCCCCTCAACAAAGAACAAAAAGACATGACCCTCCCCTATTTTCCTCTGGTGGCCCTTTCCATAAATACCGACCGGTCCCTAATCTTGGAGTAACTATAGCATAAAAGTCCTCTACAAGAAAAGGAAATACAACAAATCCCCTCCTCATCCATACACAAACTATCTATTTACTAGTGATGGCAATTTCAAAACAGTGCTTCATGAAGCTTCGAAACCTTTACATATCTTTTGTTCCGAATCAGTGGTTCGGAGCGTGTATCAAACTGTCAAGTTATTTCAGTAAACGAGGCTTCATTATGTCATAACTGTTTCGAAACACTTCAAAATTTCATCGCTGCAGGGTGATGATCTCGGTCAACCCATGAATCATGAGGAGTCACTGAGAACAAATGAACAAGAGTCTGTGGGTTTTACCTGATCTCTGATCAATTTTATACATTTGTAGATGTTTTAATTAGACATTCGTATAATTAAAATGAATAATGGTAGTTAAAAGCCATTCATAGAATAAACAAAACAAAACCTGACAATTGAGAAAAGAACATAGACACTTGATAAGCATATTAGATTATTAGATAATTGCATTTAAAATATTTTACTTTCAATAAAAAACATTGGCAATAGATTTGGAAAAGGTGTTTTAATGCATGTTTGGTCCAGGTTGTTCTTGTATTTACACTATTCTGACCACTAGGGGTCACCATGGAGACGGGTGTCGGATTGTTTCGAAGCCTCGACACAATACGGCAGATTTGCTTCAACTGTTTCAGTGTTTCATGAAGCCTCGATCTGCAAACCACTGCTATTTACAAAAAAAAAAAAAAGGGATACAACTAAATCAAAGATATACAAAAAGCAAAACATGAAATAACACAACACTTACATTTGGGCAGCAAACAAACATTTTCCCAAACCACGATTTTTACACGATGGCAGCATGAGGCAAATCACACTGGATCTAATTCTTATTCTGCTACATTCTCTTTTTATACAGAACTAGTGCTACTAGTGACCCCTAGTGGTGAGGATGAACATAGCCCCCAGAAAAGATACGATGCCTTGTAACAGGCTGTGACTGTTACAGCCATAGATATCCATAATAAAGGCTTGATGTCTTATGGCGGAGTCTCTATCGTCATCACCGGTGGCCATCTTGTCACAGGCAAGCTTTCTGGCGGGCTCTGTGGTACCTGATGTAAGATGAGTGATCAGCATGAACACAAATACTCTTATCTCGTTGAAATCTTGACGGATCTCGTTGAAACCAAAACGGTTTGGTTTCTTACAAACGTTATTAACGTGTCTATAATTCTGGATGATTATTTATTTATACACTTATTATTCATAAGTATGCAGTGTCAGAACTACATCTCTGACGTTTATAACAAACCGTTTGAAAATCGCTAGAACATTTAGCAAGTTATAGTTATTTAAAAAGTACATGCAGAATTAAAACACAATGTTACGAGTGAGCGAGCTGCCTGTGACAAGATGGCCGCCAGGTGCGGACGTCGACCTCCATTGGCCAGCAGCGCGGACGAGACATCTAGCCTTTATTATGGATATCTATAGTTACAGCAGCGTCTCGTTCCCTCTTCAGGGTACTAGGGTTACATATGGAACCGAGACGTTCCCTTTCAAGGGAAGTCTCTCCAGAACTCCCGGGAGCAGAGCAATCGGGGGAAAGGTGTACGGGTACGGACGTAGCCTCTGCCGTGTCTGTACCATAATGTCCAGCCCAAGAGGAGCTGGCTGAGTGAGGGAGAACCAAAGTGGACAGTGTATCCTCTGTAGATATGCTAACAGATCTACTTCTGCTTGATCGAAGTTCTCCCAAAGGAGCTCCTCCATCTCGGGGTGTAGTCTCCATTCCCCAGGCTTTGGCCCCTACCTCAACAGGATGTTTACTCCCTGATTTAAATACCCCAGGATGTATACTGCTCTCAGAGAGAGGAACTTGCCTTGGGCCAACAGGAGGACCTGGTGGGGCCTCATTTATAAACGTTGTGTACGCACAAAAGGAGACGTACGCCGCACTCTACGCAATAATTGGTATTTATAAAAAGCAAACTTGACGGGAAAATGTGCGGTCCTTCACGCAAGCTCTGACCCAGGCGTACGCACAAAAACGGGTGAAATGAGAAATGGCGACACCATCAGCAGAAGGAAGAAACATGTGAAAGTGTGTGAAACTGTAGACCATGGGTCACCAACCTCGGTCCTGGAGGGCCGGTGTCCTGCAGAGTTTAGCTCCAACCCCAATTAAACACACCTGAACCAGCTAATCAAGGTCTCACTAGGCATAATAGAAACTGTCAGGCAGGTGTGTTGGACCTGGTTGGAGCTAAACTCTGCAGGACATCGGCCCTCCAGGACCGAGGTTGGTGACCACTGCTGTAGACCGTTGTGTAAAAGAAATGTCAATACTGTAGGGCTGCAACAACTAATCGATAAAATCGATTATAATCGATTATGAAAATCGTTGTCAACGAATGTCATTATCGATTAGTTGGTCTGCTTACGTCACGGGGAGCGTTTACTGGTACGCACACACACGCAAGGTCTCTCTCCCTCTGCCGAGCGCGCGCGCTACACGGTTTGGAGCAGTCTCTTCTGTCTCGCATGCGCGCTCTTGCTTGCGCGCTCTAGATTTCGGGAGTTTGAACTAATTCGCGGGCATCAGGGAGCCGCAATCAATATGAGGGAGACTTCCGGGATCTTGGGATGTCTGTATTTTGTCTCGAGCATCAGGTTGCGCAATCAGTTCGCTCGCAACGTAAGTGATGGATTAAAATAGCGCTACCGCAGAAATAGGTTAAATTAAAATGGTGTTTACAAAGTGAAGCACTAAATACAAAGGCAGTTAATAACAGCAGCAGTAAAATATTGTTTTTTAGTCACTGTATTCAGTGGTTTTCAGCGAATGCTTGTGCACTAATGCATAATTTCTCCTGTCCTTTACTCAAGCCTGTTAGCTTGCTGGGTAACGTTACCTCCATTCCGTTCTCTTTTTATAGCATTTGTCTACTAAGTTTTAATTGTTTGTCAAACGCGATCTACTGCGGCTCTACGTTTACACAATTGTTTTCAGTCTTTCTATATTTATTTAATCAATTTATCCTTATATTATATTCTTTTATATATTATATATAATATATATTATATTCTTTATCCTTATATTCCTTATATATAATTAATTTTAAATAAAAATTAAATGAATTATATATTTTAGATGTTTTTAGTTTGTTTTTAGTTCAGATATTCACATCTGAACAACATGTCTGTGTAAATTTGTTTTAACAAAAATTGTGTTAAAACATAATATGTTGGATATCATTTTTTTAACAATAATCATGTTTGTCAACTTGCCATCAGCAATTATCATTAAAAACAATGCAAATATTGATATTAGTAAAACTCAATGTGTGGCTTTTGCACTTTTTAAAGTACACTTTTACACATAAATACCCTGATTTACGGTTTTATTTAGTTATAAAAAAAAAATCGAATTTAATTTCTATCCGATTAATCGATTAATCGAAAAAATAATCGTCCGATTAATCGATTATCAAAATAATCGTTAGTTGCAGCCCTACAATACTGGCTCTCATATATAATATGAAGACTTCACAAAGCAAGTCTTACAATTAACAGCCTACATGAACACCCGTTTGATCGATCTGCAGTGTAAAACGAACAAAATCAAACGAAGATAACAACAGAAAATGCAAATTAACACATATTTGCAAAAATAAAAGTGAAATATGTTCTGCAATAATAATTATTGCATGTTATGCAATTCATCCTCATAACACATCTGTAGCTTGTCAGATGCAATCAAATGGATGGTAATAAAATGCCATGATGCCATCACAATGCGTAATGACGTAATGCATAATGCAACCTTTTGCCACTCAAGTGCCTTTTTTGGCATTAATGCCCACACTGTGCCCTCCAAACAACATTTTACTCCTTTTTTCCACCTCGCCAATGATAATTTCTACTTCACATTGAGTGAAGTTACGTTTCTTGGTTTTCCTCTCTGTGTTTGCCATGATTTCGCAATCAATGAATATTAACTTGTGGGCGTTTCACGGACTAGTTTTGGGCAAATATGGGCGTGACATGAAGCCGCAAAAGCTGCGCTACATTTAGAATTGATTGTGATTTATTAAGGGAAAAGTGCGTAGGATGTGCGTGCTCACGGTTTTAGAAATCTGAATATTTCTGTGCGTACGCACGTCCTATGTTTCATCCGTACACCACTTCTGACGCAAATCCTAAGCAAAGTTTTATAAATGAGGCCCCTGGTGAGCAAGCTTGTATAAGGAGAACGACCGCATACCCCCCTGATGGTATATGAGACCACCAATGTGTTGTTGGTACGAAGTGGGAGGAAGCGTTTCAGAGCTTGAAACACATCCAGCATTTCCAGGCAATTTATGTGCCATGAGAGATGATGGTCCCGCCACAGACACCGAGCCGAGCGACCACTCATGATCGCCCCCCAACCCGTGAGAGTGGCATCCGTCATTAGTGTGATGTGACAACAAGGAGCTCCCAACACAGGTCCTTGGGTTACAAACCAAGGTTTTTTCTAAATGACTAAGGCACGAAGGCATCCTTGATCGTGTGGAGCGGCTTTCCCCTCGGGGAGAACCCCTTGGTTTTGAGCCACCACTTCAAAGGTCTCATGAACAGCAGGCCAAAAGATATCACGTTGGACACTGCTGCCATCAGACCTAACAGTCTCTGAAACAGCTTTACAGTGAGCGACTGGCCTAGCTTTATTTCGTTCATGGCTGAGAGAATTGAAGCGATACGAGCAGGAGACAGACGTGCTTGCATCGTCATCGAATCCCAAATCACACCCAGAAAAGTGGTCCTCTGGAGAAAGCACACTCTTCTTGGCATTCAACCTTAGCTAGGCCAAAAGGAAGACCACGATATTGTTATGCTTTGCCCCCGAAAGTGAAACTCAGGAACTTCCTGTGTTGTGGAAGGATGGATATTATTACCATAAACATGGATTTTGGAAAGGGCACTAAGCACTCGGCACGTGCACTTACCATAAGCATGGATTTTAGAAATGGCACGAAGCACTCGTTGCGCGCCCTTACCATAAACATGGATTTTAGAAAGGGCACAAAGCACTCTGTGTGTGCCCTTACCATAAGCATGGATTTTAGAAAGTGCATAGTATTTTATACAGCTAAAAAGCCAGAAATATATTTAATTTAATTCCTAAAAATTAACAGCCAATAAACAACCAGTCAAGTATTTCCTATTTTGATTTACAGGCTGAATATTCATTTTTGAATACAAAAAGAATCATAGCTTGCGAACACACATTTTAGTTGGGATAATAGGAAAAAGAGAGAAAGGAAGAAAGGGTGAACTCCCTCAGCTCAGTTTCCTCCACATTATAAATACATTGTGGACCCATAATCTATGTGGGTCCACAATGTATATATATATATATATATATATATATATATATATATATATATATATATATATATATATATATATATATATATATATATATATATATATATATATATCTCCGTACCGGTCCCTCATTCGGGGTAGATGTAACAGCAAAGCGTGCTTCCGGACCCCGAGATGAAACATTGGACCTGGCAGGTGAAGGGCCGTCTCTAACCCCTCTGCCAGATCCATTTGCGAACACCACGACTCGAGCCGCCGCTTTGCCTCGGCAGAAGTGGGACCCGAGCCGCAAGGAACGCGAGCCCTCTTCAAAGAGCACCCGCCGGGAGCACAGCGTTCCCAACTGCTCACAACAACGCTCACATTCATCCCCCTCGAGGGCTGACTGAGCCTGCTGCGCTCCCAAACAAACAACACACGTGTATCCCCACCCGTTATGTAGATTGGGCAAGGATGAACACACTATTGAACTGTTGTTCGCTCGCAATTATAAAGTTTATATATATATATGGGTGAAAAATTATAAGACAGACAAAAGACACCAGGGACATAGGTTTCACATAGAGTGCTTGCTGAAGACACAAAAGCTGACGCTGTTTAGTTCAGGTGTGCTTTATAGTTTCCTGGTCGATGACGTCACCCGCATATGACGTTCCATCACGCCACTGGACTAATTTCCTACGTGCTTCACGATGCAATCACGCAGAGGTGTTCTTACAGCGTTTCGACACAGCTCGAGTTCCCTTGAGAGGCAACATGACATGACTTTTGCGTAAACAGACACGCCACTTTCAAGTCAACTGGCGTGTTATCTATACGCATTTTGAGATATCCGCGTGTATGCGTGTATGTCTACGCCATTAATGTCCAAGTGATTCCGCGTATATGTACACGCCATTAAATTTCCGAGCGAAACGAAGCAAAATGTAGATCTACATCTGGGGAGCGATATTTTTTTCCCTAGGATGGTAGGGGAAGACTCATAAATGCTATTAACCCCAGTGACGGGTAGGTTTAGGGACGGGGTGGAGGTAGGTCATATATTTATATATACAGTAATAACGTTAAGTCAACTGCGTTCATAAACACGCTGAAAAGCGATTGTGCGTGTTGATAGCACGCCAAAAATGGAAATACGAATTGGCGTGTCATACACACGCAATTTTATGAGATCAGTCTGTGAGAGGGAACATATGGTGAAAATACAGGTACCTTTTTTAGTGAATATCTGGCAACCACATGACATTATTTTTTTTCAGTCTATTTTAGCTCTATGAGTTGCCAGACTTCGACTACACATGAGCTGTGTCCCAATGTGAAGGCTGCATCCTCCGAAGGCCGCGGACTTCGAAGGATGCAGCCTATTTGTCCTTCGAAGGACGCACCTTGTAGCCTTCATAGGATTTCCTAATTGCGCATCCAGGTGTTCCCGATTACCGCTCCATGGCGCCAAGCAACAGTGCGAGAGGGAGCTGCCGTCCTGATAATTAATTTGTTAGTAAACAGCTATGGAGCCAGAATTGGCTATTGTCATTTTTATGTTTTATATTTTACTGAGGATGTTAAATACATGAATTTTCTAAACGACATTTAGGCCACTTGTCTTTAAAGTACATTTTTTAGGAGGAAAAAGCTCAGTATAATAGAATAAGCAAAAAAAGACTTCACATATAAAAAAGAAATATAACACAAACACAAGGTTAGGTTATATAAAAAATAAAACATTCATAAATTATTTTGTGATTAACATATTACTGTCTTCAGTGAACTCAACGCAAATGATAATAATATTATTATTATTAGCCTACATTTAGGCTACATATTTAGAAGGCGCTTTTATCCAAAAAAGGAACAAAGAAATTCATCAAATGTCAGTCATAATACAGGGCTAAGATTATCACAAATAAACACAAGATTTTTACGCAAATGTGTGTGGGAGTGTGAGCGCGCACTGCACGGCACGGAGGCGCGGCCGCGAACACTTGCATTTTCCCATCAACAGTGGAAACAACTTAAAAAATACTCTATAATTTCTGGTCATACAGAAAATAATAATACATCATTCGCAACTACTTTTATTTGTCCAAACTCACATAACAAGAAAACGTTGTGCTTTTGTAAAATAAAATAAAACAATCAGTCGCGCTTTCATGATCTCCGTGAACTGGAGCGCGTCTCATAAATGAACTGAAACAAAATATACCTAGGCTAAAGATGGAAATGTTCACTTTTAAACGAACAATTAAAATGCCTCGTTATTTATTCAGACACATGTATTATCATTAGCCTATAAATCATGGTTCCAGAGACATGGCTCTTCTCATTCAGCATTTCGGGAAAAATATAATTTCCAGGTTCTAATCTGGCCTTAGAAAACCAGTAAAATCGACATTTGTCCCCTAGTAATTTGTGAATATTTTAAATGTTTAATAAAGGGGCAAAAAGTCTTTTTTTTTGTGTGCAGCATTTGTGTAGCCTACAGTTCAAATTTTGGTGTTCAAATTTGGCTTTTAAAAATACAACAACCTTTCATTTTTAGTTTTTCAATTACGAGTTAAAAAAAAGAAAAATAAATGGACGCAAAAGTAGGCTACCTTATATTATTAAATATTTCAAATAATGTATTTGTAGAAAGGTTTGATAGTCAATCAAAATACTAGTAAAATCAAAGACTTTAATCTAAAAAACTATCACTAAACTATTTTTAGTTTAATAGTCTGTAAATTTGCATCCATTCGTTTTTTAAATTTTTTAACCCGTAATTGAAAAACGAAAAATGAACGGTTTTAAAAGGCATAGTTGAACACCAACATTTGAATTTGAACTGTAGGCTACACACCAAATGCTGCACCAAAAATGCTGTCGTCACCGGCGCGCAATGAATTATGGGGTAGGATCAGGGTAGGATAGGCCGCTAAGTGTCCATTTATGTATCCTTCCTTTCACGGGGAAACGAAGGGTGAATTTGGCGTGGCTTTTGAATCAGGGTAGCCTTCGTCGCGCCGCGATATAACCGGCCTTCGAATACGGCCTTCGAAGGATGCGGAATTGAATTGGGACAGCCTTCATCGCGCCGCGGTGACGCAATCGGCCTTCAAATGCATCCTTCGAAGAAGCAGCCTTTGAATTGGGACAACCTTCGTCGCGCCGCTGTGACGCAATCGGCCTTCAAATGCGGCCAATCGGCCATCAAATGCGGCCAATCGGCCATCAAATGCGGTCTTTGGAGGACGCACCCTTCACATTGGGACACAGCTATGGACTGGACTAAAATTGCATGACTTTTGTTGGTTTTGGAGTCGACAACAACCCCTTCATTATCAGACTTTTTTTTTCCTTTCTTTTTTTCAGTTTTTAGGATTTTTATTTTACCAAGTGACATTCTTGATTCTTGAATGCGTTACAATGAAAAGTCATATGACGGGTTGATTGGTGATTTTATAAGGTTGTGGGATTTCATGAGTAAATCATAACCCAGCCAACATTTGTATGTGGGGCCCATATGGGTATGAAATGGGCTGAAAAATGGGCCCCATGTAGGATTGTCCGCGGGTTACATAATGGCCCCATGTTAATTGCCCAGATGAATTTCATGTAGGATTACACTTGGTACTAGGCCGGACCCAAGTGGGCAACATGCACAAGACCCATCTCGGGCCCAGCTTTAACCCAGCCGACATTTGGATGTGGGGCCCATGTGGGTTTGAAATGGGCTGAAAAATGGGCTTTGATTGGGATTGTCCGCGGGTTACATAATGGCCCCATGTTAATTGCCAAGATGAATTTCATGTAGGATTGCACTTGGTACTAGGCCGGACCCAAGTGGGGCAACATGCACAAGACCCATCTCGGGCCCAGTTTTAACCCAGCCGACATTTGTATGTGGGGCCCATGTGGGTTTGAAATGAAAAATGGGCTCTGTATGGGATTGTCCACGGGTTCCATAATGGTCCCATGTAAATCGCCCAGGTGGATTTCATGTAGGATTGCACTTGGTACTAGGCGGGACCCAAGTGGGCAACATGCACAAGACCCATTTCGGTCCCAGCTGCCAATATTTGTATGTGGGGCCCCTGTAGGTTTGAAATGGGCTGAAAAATGGGCTCTGTATGGGATTGTCCACGGGTTCAATAATGGCCCCATGCCAACTGCCCACATGGATTTCATATAGGATGGCACTAACAAACAGGTGGGCCCCAACTGGGCCACATGCACCAGACCCATCTTGGTCCCAGCTTTATTTCTTTTGTGGGTACTACAAAGTTACTACATGGGCTGAAATATGGGCTGTAAGTGGGTTTGTCCATGGGTTCCATGCTGGCCCCAGCAACTTACTCATTTAAGCTTTATGCAGGATTTAGGTGGGGCCCAACTAGGAATCATATGCATGTGGCCCAACTCGGGATCATCTGGGTTCCATCTAAATGAGTAGCAACACCACACAAACAAGTTTTAAAGCATTAGAGCACACAGTGAGATTTAAATATTTTAAATTTTATTGAAATTACTCATCATATTATGCTATATTCTGAAATTCCAGAGACAATATTTAAAGAAGCAGATTTATGTCAGATTAAAGAGAATCTCTTTAATGTTATATAACTATTGGTTAAAATACATATTTTGAACCTGTATTTGACCCAGCCTTTACTGAACATTTGAACAGGAAATAAATTGGGGACATTTTGAAGAAGCAGCAACTATACATTTATCAGTACAGCTTACACTGCAGACAGTCACTCAGTTTCTTGCCTTCGCCTGAGCCTCGTATTTCTTTATGTTTTGAGCCATCATTTACTATAGTTGTTTATACTACTAAATACAGCTTACCCAACATCTCAGATTAACCTTACATCTCTAGCTTCCGTTATTGTTAACACAGCACGCTAGTAACTCGCTAACGTTAGCCTGCTAACGCGCCACCCGTGCGCTCATTTATTTATTTATTTTCTCTCGCGCGCCCGCGCCTTTGAGTTCATAAAGTCCAGGTAAGTAAGAAATCAGTCAACAAACACGGTGAGTAATGTCTTCTTGTCCTGTTATTGTCACCTGTGTCACATGTCATATGTTTAGTATAGCCTTCTCCGATGGCAATATAGGATTTATATGTGATAAATGCAAGGAGACAGTCAGGCTGACGGAGAAGATTTCAGAACTAGAGACACGCATCCAAACTTTAATTGAGGATGGTAAGAATGCTAGATCTTTAGATAGTGTTTTGGATGCGCCTAGCATAGTGAACTCTTTACATGATTCGGTTCCGGCTGAAGTAGAGCCCGTGCAGCAGGGCAGATGGGTGACCGTGAGAGATCGTTCTAGTCGCGGATCAAAGAACCACTCTTCCGTTCCGATTCCCATAACAAACCGATTTGCCCCACTCAGTGAAACACCCACTGAGAATTCTGTTGATTGTGCCCTGGTAATTGGTGATTCGATCACACGAAACGTGAAAATAGAGACACCAGCCACCATAGTCACATGTTTGCCGGGAGCCAGAGCGCCTGACATCAAAGCAAATTTAAAAGTGCTGGCTAATGCTAATCGTAAATTCTCCAAGATCATTATTCATGTCGGCACTAATGATGTTCGACTCCGCCAGTCGGAGATCACCAAAATTAATATTAAAGAGGTGTGTGAACTCGCAAGTACGATGTCAGGCACTGTAATTTACTCTGGCCCCCTTCCTGTACGCAGGAGTGATGAGATAGTTAGCCGATTGGCCTCACTGAACGGTTGGCTGTCGAAGTGGTGTCCGCAGAATAATATAAAATTCATAGACAATTGGAAAAGTTTTTGGGGCAAGCCTGATCTGTTGAAAAGAGATGGTATCCATCCCTCCTGGGCTGGTGCTGCTCTTCTCTCTAGTAATTTGGCTCATAGTCTTAGAGATAAAACATGACAATCTGGGGCTCAGGTCAGGAAGCGGACAGACTGGCTAAACCGACCGTCTGCTAGCGGCCTCACGTCACCAAGGTCAGATAAATCCCATCACATAGAGTCTCTTTCACCTAGATGTCATCATATAGAGACTGTGTCTGTTCCCCGAATTTGGAAATCCAAAAAACGTCAGGTTAAAAATTTAATTGATGTTCAACAAATAAAAAACAGATATAATACAGATGAGCAAATGATAAAGCTTGGGTTGCTGAATATTCGATCCCTTACTTCAAAATATCTCATAGTTAATGATATGATTTCAGATTATAATCTTGATATGCTGTGTTTGACAGAAACCTGGCTAAAACCAAACGATTACATTATTTTAAATGAGTCAACCCCACAAGATTACAGTTATAAACATGAACCTCGTCTGAAAGGCAAAGGGGGAGGTGTTGCTGTAATTTATAGTAATATTTTCAAAACCACTAAGAAATCTAGCTTTAAATATACTTCTTTTGAAGTATTGGTGCTTAATGTAAAAATATATAGTGTAAACGATAAATCACATTTGAGAATTATGCTGGCTACTGTATACAGGCCACCAGGGCACCATAAAGATTTTATCAAAGAATTTGCGGACTTTCTATCAGAATTAGTATTGGCTGCAGATAAAGTACTAATTGTTGGTGATTTTAATATACATGTAGATAATGAAAAAGATGCATTGGGATTGGCATTTAAAGACATTGTAAACTCAATTGGAGTTAGACAACACGTGTCAGGACCTACTCATCGTCGTAATCATACTCTAGATCTAATATTATCACATGGAATAGATGTTGATGCCGTTGAAATTCTGCAGCAGAGCGATGATATCTCAGATCATTATCTAGTCTCATGTAAATTACATTTAGCCAAGGCTGCAAAGCCGACTCCGTGTTATAAATACGTTAGACCTATAACTTCTGCCACTAAAGATTGCTTTATCAATAATCTTCCTAATCAGTTTCATCATCTCAGCATCCCGGATAGCTTAGAAGAACTTGATATTGCAACAGAAACGTTTAACTCTCTCTTTTCCAGCACTTTAGACGCAGTTGCTCCGTTGCGCTTAAAGAAGATTAAAGAAAATAGCCCAACGCCGTGGTACAGCGAGCACACCCGGGCCCTTAAGAGAGCAGCCAGAAAAATGGAGCGCAACTGGAAGGAAACTAAACTAGAGGTATTTCGGATTTCGTGGAAAGAGAGCTCGACTGCTTACAGAGAGGCTTTAAAAGCTGCTAGATCTGCTTATTTTTCAAACCTATTAGAAGAAAATAAACATAATCCAAGGTATTTATTTGAAACAGTGGCTAAACTAACGAAAAAGAAAGCTTCAAGCTCAGAAGTGTCCAAGCAACACAGCAGTGATGACTTTATGAACTTCTTCACTTATAAGATTGATAATATCAGGGACAAAATTATAACTATGCAACCGTCTACCACAGTATCGCATCAGGAAGTGCATTGTAGTCTCCCTGAGGAAAAATTTGATTCATTTGTTGCTATAGGAGAGGAAGAATTCTGCAAACTCGTTAATTCATCTAAATCGACAACTTGTATGTTAGATCCTATACCGACTAAGCTACTGAAAGAGATGTTTCCAGAGGTCATATATCCTCTTCTTAATATCATTAATTCATCTTTGTCTCTAGGATACATACCAAAAACCTTTAAACTGGCTATGATAAAACCGCTTGTTAAAAAAACACAACTTGATCCTACAGAATTAGTCAATTACAGGCCGATCTCGAATCTGCCTTTTCTGTCAAAGATATTAGAAAAAGCAGTATCTTCACAACTGTGTTCCTTTCTAGAAAGAAATGATATCTGTGAGGATTTTCAGTCCGGATTTAGACCGTACCATAGTACTGAGACTGCTCTCATTAGAGTCACAAATGATTTGCTCTTATCATCCGATCGTGATTGTATCTCTCTATTAGTGTTACTCGATCTTAGTGCTGCATTTGACACAATTGACCACAACATTCTTTTAAATAGACTAGAAAACTATGTGGGCATTAGTGGAATTGCACTAGCATGGTTTAAATCATACTTATCTGACCGTTATCAGTTTGTAGCAGTAAATGAAGAGATGTCTTATCGATCACAAGTTCAGTATGGCGTACCACAAGGCTCAGTACTAGGACCGCTGCTGTTCACTTTGTACATGCTACCATTAGGAGATATCATTAGGAAACATGGAGTTAGCTTTCACTGTTATGCCGATGATACTCAGCTGTATATTTCTTCAAAACCCAACGAAACTTACCAATTCACAAAATTAACGGAATGCATAGCTGATATAAAATATTGGATGACTAGTAATTTCCTACTACTATATTCTGAAAAGACAGAGATTCTAATTATTGGACAAAAAACTTCCACACATAATAACCCAGAATACTGTCTAACACTTGATGGCTGCTCTGTCAAGTCTTCGTCGTCGGTTAGGAACCTGGGTGTGCTCTTTGATACCAACCTTTCTTTTGAAAGCCACGTGTCTAGTATCTGTAAAACTGCATTTTTCCATCTTAAAAATATATCTAAAATACGCCATATGCTCTCATTGGGAAATGCGGAACAATTAGTCCATGCGTTCATGACCTCAAGGCTAGATTATTGTAATGCTCTACTGGGTGGTTGCCCTGCACGCTTAATAAATAAACTACAGCTAGTTCAAAACGCCGCAGCTCCGAGTTCTTACCAGAACCAGGAAATATGACCATATTAGCCCGGTTCTGTCAACACTGCATTGGCTCCCTATTAAACATCGTATAAATTTTTAAATATTGTTGATTACCTACAAAGCACTAAATGGTTTAGCTCCGCAGTACTTGAACGAGCTCTTAACGTATTATAGTCCTTCACGTCTATTGCGATCTCAAAATTCCGGCCAGTTGATAATACCTAGAATATCTAAATCGACTGCAGGCGGTAGATCCTTTTCCTATTTAGCACCAAAACTTTGGAACAGTCTTCCTACCATTGTCCGGGAAGCAGACACACTCTGTCAGTTCAAAGCTAGACTAAAAACACATCTCTTTGACCTAGCATACACATAACGCACTATAGACTTCTATAAATTCAATGTTAGGCTGCATAGATTAGGTCAGCCGGAACTGGGAACACTTCCCTTAAATCTTGATGTACTCGCTACATCATAAGAAGAATGGCATCTACGCTAATATTAGTGTCTTTGTTTATCCCGAGGTTTTCCCGCAGCCTGCCGGATCCAGGCCGTGTCCAGATCTGACGAAGGAGATCCGCCTGGACCCGATGACAATGCAGTGCTGAAGTATCCACTATCCTCTCCCTATGGAGGATCCCTTTCCCACTCTACAGATAAAGCGTTGTGAATTCCGGCTCGCGTACCCCGAAGTGATAAAATAAAACAAAATTCTGTATCAAAATTTATAGGCAAGAAAAGTAGTTTGTATGAATTATAAACCTGCGCACATTTTAAAAAGCACATAACTATAGAATCAATTCTGAATGAGCATGTGAACGCCGTCAGCGTTAATCACAGGTTCGCGTTTAAAAGTCTGATCATTTCGACGGAGGTGAATCAATCAAAGTTAACTTTAGCTGGAAATAACATTATTCAAGAACCGCTATAATGCCAAAACAATCTGTTACCTTAAATTATATGTTTATCTCTGTAAAGCTGCTTTGAAACAATCCATTGTTAAAAGCGCTATATAAATGAAGATGACTTGACTTGCCAGTTGATCTGTGTAGTCTTCTTAAGAGCCTCTGCAAAACAAATTAGTTTTTTTTAGGGATTATGATTTTAAAGAAATCATGTTACTTACACGTCACAATACCTTATGACAAAATAACATTTTTTTACTCAGGATAAAAAACAAAAACAGCAAAAAACTTATATTGGAATGGTCACAGTATTGGAATGTCACTGGAAGAAGATTTGGGAAATCAATAAAAACAGTTTATAAAGTATGAATATGCAATGTGTTTTAAAGCATCAAGTCATTCATTAATACAAGTTAACCATTAAAAAAAAATTATAAACAAAAATAATAATAATAGGCCTACATTATTTGTCTCAAGAATTTGTCATTTTAATATTAGGTAGTTTCTCACAATCAGATTCTCAGCTTCATCCTCAAGCCATCCTAGGTGAATGACTTTCTTCTTTCAGACGAATACAATCGGAGTTATATTAATAAACACCCTGATGCTTCCGAGCTTTATAATGGCAGTGAATTGGAACCATTAGAGTGAAGCTCAAAAAAGTGCATCCATCCATGATATAAGAACTCCACGCGGCTATGAGGGGTTAATAAAGGCCTTCTGAAGCAAAGCCATGAGTTTGTGTAAGAAAAATATTCATATTTAAAACTTTATTAACAAAATAACTAGCTTCCGGCCAAACGAACATACGGATTGCACTTAAGTGTAAAGCGCAACTTATGCGACGCACTGCTGATATTTACGCTACGCCATTATGCACTACGCTACTTCTGACGTCACAAGTTGCGGAAGTTGTGCTTTATGTGCAAGTTGGCTGCTTATGGGCGTTTGGCTAGTTATTTTACTTTATAACGTTTTAAATATGGATATTTTTCAAACAAAAACTTTGCTTCCGAAGGCCTTTATTAACCCTCCGGAGCCGTGTGGAGTTTGTTTATGATGGATGGATGCACTTTTTTGAGCTCCAAACAAATAGTTGCAATTCACTGCCATTATAAAGCTCGGAAGCGTCAGGGTGTTTATTAATATAACTCTGATTGTATTCGTCTGAAAGAAGAAAGTAATACACCTAGGACAGCTTGAGGGTGAGTAAATCATGGGCCAACTTCTCTAATTAAATTATGTAAAATCTAATTTTGCACATTTTATTAAATTAAGTCAAATCAAAACACCTCAACAAGGTTAATAAATCCATACCGGAAGTGACTGTGGAGTGTAGTAGATAAAGAACAATCCTCTACCAAATTGCCAGTACTCGTCTGGATCCTTGGTCAATCTGGGGTGGGGTGGGCTGATAAGTCCTTAAAAAGGTAGATTTAATTTTTACAATTCATTTTAAACAATATTAAACAAAACGTATTTAAATTGTACCAACATTTGCCATTATAAAACATTCAGACAACATCAACAAATGGTCCCCAATAGCTCCCTGGGCGCCACTGCCCACTGCTCCGGGTGTGTGTGTGTGTGTGTTCAATACTCACTGCTGTATGTGTGTGCATTTGAATGGATGAAATGAAGAGCACAAATTCCGAGTATGGGGACACCATACTTGGCTACATGTCACATCACATCAAACAATTGTAGCTTTAAAAAAAGAAAATTGGTACACCAAAATCAAACAAACCATCTAATAATTTTACCTGTAGCCACATTTATCCTGTTATGACACGTCTGAGGGTCTTTCCCTTGATGTTCTTCCGTGAACTAAGGGCTGATGATGGTGACATGTTCTCCTTTCTTTGTCACTTAGTTTAGAGGAAGAAAGACAAAAGGATAAAACGTTACTCAGATAAAAAAAAGTTGTCCAGATTGTCACTGGTCGAGGATATGACTTTTGATGATGAGTATAATACTTTTAACAACATAATATATGAATCCCAATGTAAGGTTTTGAAGCAATGGTTAAAATTGACTTACATCTTAATGAAGTTGATAATTGTGGTGGATTTGTCTCTCTGTTGGGTGCATGTTCTCCCCCCAAAAAAATCATCTTCCAGTGCCTGATATATATATAAAAATAAAAAAAAAGAAAGTAAACAAATCTCTTATCATTAGCCGTTACCAGTTTTTGAAGAGGTGATGTAAAAATAGTCAGAAATGGGCATCTACAAAAACATATTGATATAGACCAATAATATTTCTCAACTCTTCTGTAGATTCCAGTGTTTCAGAGAGTAAATGACTGTTTTATCAGTCACTTTACTCATTCGGATGCTCCTTCCCTAGTAAAAAAATAAAAAAATAACAAACCTATACCAAAATATATTTAAAACACATTTCATACTAATTATACTTCAAATCCATTAACATATTTATTGACACATCACCTAAGACTTTTCTTTATTACACAATGAACATTTGTTTTATATTAGCCTACAAAAAAAAAAAAAAAAAAAAAATCATTATTAATAAAGTGTACCTAAAGTATACTTGCAATAGTTCCACTAGCACAATCAAATACACTTACTCAGCACTAACGTTACTTCCAGATAAGTTAACTACCTTTACAGACAGCTGCAGGTTGTAGTACGTCCGTTATCCGTTTATAAAACTCTCGTGTGCAAGTTAACTTACACAGAACATTTCTGGGAAGTTAATGACCTCCATTAACACAAGTTTTGTTTATCTGCATTATATATTCTACCATGAACTATATTAACACTCTCATCCACTTATTTTAATGTAATACCTAAACGTTTAAATATATATTGGATCTGTTTTCTAAAACGATAGCGGATAGGACATGAACGCGAAACATAGAGACTGAAAAATGTTCTCTTACCTGATATCGCCAATATGTTTGCACATATCCTCACACATCCAGTCCGACTTTCTTCTGTGTGTTCACATCAGCTTCTGTTCTCCTTCTTTTACATGTCACATCGCAAATTAGTTCAAAATAATAATTGAACAGCCATAATCTTGCTGAGCAGTACACACGTCGTCATCAACTCAAACTGATGCATTTTCATTTTTCAAACATGACCAGTAAAAAGGCGCGGACAGTTGTCATTGGCCAGTTACATAGATGACAGTCAGATTAACCAATCATGATCAAAGAAGGTGAAACAACCAATAGCAATTGTTTCAGTGGTAATGAAAAAGATGGCATTTCTTTCTTTTTTCTTTTTTTTAAAGAAATTTGTGTTTAGTTTTATTTGTAGACTATATTATTTGATTAGTGTTTTTATAAAATAAGTGTGTGAATAAAAATGCAATCCTGCAAGGTAAACTTTAGGCACACACACAAAATTGCAAACCCAAACAAAATCACACAAAGCAAAAAAGTTTATTCTGTACTTCTCTGTTGAGATTGAAATTATATCCATTATTATTATTATTGTTAATAATATAATGATTCTATTTTAACATAAATTTTGATTTTTGAAGTGGTGTTTTGATCAAAATATCATACAGTGCTAAAATAATAATTAGAAATAATAATAATTCAAAGGTTATGTATTTCTTGAAGACATGACATTGATTCAACATACAGATTTTGTAAAAAAATATATATATATATATATTTCAACTGTTTAGCATTAAACGTTACATTAAACATTACATTGTGTACATTCTGTACTCCTGTATATGCTGCAAATATGATTTCTGAATTTACATGGGATTTTCCCTTCAAACCCTGATTTTACATTCTAACTTTCTTTACTTGGGCTATTTCATCATCTCGACTGATGTGCCCCTTTCAATAATCAAAACCCTAACCCTAACCCCAATATTTAAAATCTGTAGAATTACATTTTCACTAACCGACTGACCAGAAAACTCTGGAGTATTTCCATTGAATAAGGGCATATGGCTGTTGCTAGGGGTTAGATTTCTTCTACCCATCTCTAAGCCATTTTAATTCCATTATTTTGATAGATAATTAGCTTCTGTAACCCGTTCTTCAAATTGTACAGTGACCATTGTCTGGATATTTTGAACCATTTGTATACATTTTTAAATAACTATATTGAGATGAGTATTTTGCAGTAACTCACAAAATCAGACCACTAAAAGTTGACACTTTGAATATTTAATGTCAATGATTAGGGTTGGAACTAATGTCTGCTGAACACCAACACTCCAGGACTGGATTTGAAGTGCCATGGCCTATACTGTACCCACATACACTATATTGCCAACAGTATTGGGACACCCCTCCAAATCACTGAATGTGGGTGTTTCAAAATCACTTCCATGGCCACAGTTGTATAAAATCAAGCACCTAGGCATGCAGACTGCTTCTACAAACATGTGTGAAAACATAGGTCGCTTTCAGGAGCTAAGTGAATTCAAGCGTGGTACCGTGATAGGTTTCCATCTGTGTAATAAGTCCATTTGTGAAATTTCCTCCCTACTAAATATTCCATGGTTGACTGTTAGTGGTATTTTAACAAGGATTATAAATTATAAACATACTGTATATAATTGTTTTAATGATTGCACAGATATGTTATTTACAAGTATATAGTTTATGAAGTAATTTACAGATGCACAATTTATATTTATTACATAATTAATTATATTCACAATTATACTCGTATATATTTCCGCATTCAGGATCCATATAGAGATTACCAATGTGGAAATACCTTGGGCCCATGTAGGCAGCCTATATGGGACTGATTGTGTTTGCCCATGTCTGACCCATACAGTTTATCAAAGTGGGCCCCCATATGTATTTCCCCATTCATAAAACATATAGAGATTACCTATGTGGGAACTACTTTAGGCCCATGTAGGCAGCCTATGGGACTGATTGTGTTGGCCCATGTCTGACCCATACGGTTTATCAAAGTGGGCCCCATATGTTTTTCCCATTCACAACCCATATAGAGATTACCTATGTGGGAACTACCTTGGGCCCATGTAGGCAGCCTATATGGGACTGATTGTGTTTGCCCATGTATTACCCATATGGTTTGGCCAAGCGGGCCCCATATTTATTTCCCCAATCATAGTCCACATAGAGATAACCTATGTGGGAACTACCTTGGGCCCATGTAGGCAGCCTATCTGGGACTGATTGTGTTTGCCAATGTCTGACCCATTTGCTTTATCAAAGTGGGCCCCATATGTTTTTCCCATTCATATCCCATATAGAGATTACCTTTATGGGAACTACATGGGCCCATGTAGGTAACCTATATGGGACTAATTGTGTTTGCCAATGTCTGACCCATATGGTTTGGCCAAGCGGGCCCCATATATATTTACCCATTCAGAACCCATAAAGAGATTACCTATGTGGGTACCACCTTTTGCTCATGTAGGCAGCCTATATGGGACTGATTGTGTTTGCCAATGTCTGACCCATTTGGTTTATTAAAGTGGGCCCCATATGTTTTTCCCATTTATAACCCATATAGAGATTACTTATGTGGGAACTACCTTGGGCCCATGTAGGCAGCCTATATGGGACTGATTGTGTTGGCCCATGTCTGACCCATACGGTTTATCAAAGTGGGCCCCATATGTTTTTCCCATTCATAACCCATATAGAGATTACTTATGTGGGAACTACCTTGGGCCCATGTAGGCAGCCTATATGGGACTGATTGTGTTGGCCCATGTCTGACCCATACGGTTTATCAAAGTGGGCCCCATATGTTTTTTCCCATTCATAACCCATATAGAGATTACCTATGTGGGAACTACCTTGGGCCCATGTAGGCAGCCTATATGGGACTGATAGTGTTGGCCCATGTCTGACCCATACGGTTTATCTAAGTGGGCCCCATATGTTTTCCTCATTCATAATCCATATAGAGATTACCTATGTGGGAACTACCTTGGGCCCATCTAGACAGCCTATATGGAACTGATTGTGTTTGCCCATGTATTACCCATATGTTTTGGCCAAGCGGGCCACATATGTATTTTCCAATTCAGAACCCATATAGAGATTACCTACGTGGGTGCCACCTTGGGCTCATGTGGGCAGCATATATAGGACTGATTGTGTTTGCCCATGTCTGACCTATATGGGTTATCAAGGTGGGCCCCATATATTTTTTCCATTCATAACCCATATAGAGATTACCTATGTGGGTACTACCTTGGGCCCATGTAGGCAGCCTATATGGGACTGGTTGAGTTTGCCAATCTCTAACCCATTTGATAAACCCAAATGGGCCCCATTTGTGCTGCCCATTTTGAGCCCATTCACTCATTTCCCATTAGTGACCCAACTAGGACCCACATAGGAAGCCCACCTGTTTTTGCCCATGTGGGACCTACGTAGCTGACCCAAATGGGCCCCAGATAAGATGCCCATTTTGGGACCATACCCACTTGGTACCCACGTAGCCCAAGCATAAACCATGTGGGGCCCACATATACATGTTGGCTGGGAAGTTTATGACATTCTATGCAGTTTAGGTTTCTACCAGCCAAAATGAGTTGTAGCACATTTCCTAAAGTAGAGGAAAAGTAAAAAAAAAAAAAAAAAACACTAAAAAAAAACCTTGACCTTTCAAGACCGTTGTTGCCGAAATATGAGCAGCATAGCACATTTTTCTGCCAACCTACCAACTGTGCTGCACACAGCTGTGTAAAGAAAAGACTAAAGTATATTTTGAGATTGGTAACTTTCTTATCATTAAGAAGTGCAGTGAGCTACTCCACTGTAGTGCCGGAGTAAACAAATAAACAGTCAGAGCTTTCCAAGACCATCTGCTAAATCTTTTAGTTTTTTAAATAATTAAATATAATTGTTAAACACCTTAAACCCCATAAAAAAGCCCTTTTTAATAAACACAAAATCCAGTCCAGATGTCTGACAAAATCAGCCAAAAGCTTGTGTGAAGTTCTGTAATAATAGCAAATATTTGATGGGACCTTATTCAGTTTGCATGAACAGAGCCTTGCAATATAATCCATTCATTTTTGTTGCTTGCTGTTGCTATTACATTTTTATCTAAGCATGATATTTTCTAAGGCATTAAGTTATGTACAAAGACCTTCATTACACACTAACACGATAGGATAGCAATAAGTGGTAAGCAAATACCTTTTTTCAGAACTTACTTTAGGCTACTCTGAGTCATTTTTGCACAAACCTTCACCCTGGTGACAGCTGGGCACTGGTTAAATGGTTTAGTCAGCACAGGATGTCTATAATTGACACACTGGGCTGGATTAAAAGCGGAATGACACCAATGATTGCTCTGTCACACAGACCTATGATGAAGTGTTAACACAGGGAAGCTCCATCCCTGGAGGTGGTGACATCTCATTGTGTAATTGTTTGACTGAAATCCATTGAATGTTTACTTTTGTTGCAAGACAAAATGATGACTGACCGGCAATCCATGTGTAATGTTCGCATTTCTCTCCTCACACATGCTTTTTTATTATCTAGAACACTGGTTTAGTCACATCTGACATCCTATATATCATTTGTTTTTATCTTGCACTATCAAAATGTCATTTTGTTGTCATATTCAAGGAATCCATTAATTTTCCAAAAGCTACGCTTTTAATTTAAAACAATTTTATATTAAAATAATTACATTTTTGGAGCCTATTAAGTTCACCAGTACTTATGAAACCAAATTTAAAGGAATATGATTAAGTTGCAAACTTAATGGAATGTTTAATGGAAATTAAATTAAAATGTATTACAGATTGAATTTATGTTAAATTCAATTAACTGAACTTTAGAGTGCTTTTTGACCCACTTAAGTAGGACTTAATTGTATTATTAAAGTCCATTACCTTTCTCTATTGTCTTTGAAATCTGGTAAAAGTTTACTGCTGAATGACAAGCATTTGCTAATATTTTTTTATATAATTTCAATTTAAACTTTTACATTAAGTATTTATTATATATTTGTGATTACACATTTGTAATGATGAACTTAGTACATTTAAAATATTTTAACTTTAATTGTATTATAATGAAATTGAGCGTCAGCGTCAGTTCTGGCAGGCCAGGTAGTCAAGATGCTGCTAACGCTATCGGCCGACTACACGGTCTCATCTGCGATAGCTCAGCTGAGCTGCATCAGCGCATCAGCTGTTCATCTCCACTCGCTGCTAATGACTACGCTCAAATCAGGGCGCCTTATTTAAGCAGATTCAGTTCGCTTCTAACTGCTCGCTCTCTGCAATATTGAAACAGGACTCGATGTATTCACTCTCCATTCATCTCTGAAAGTCTTCACGAAGCTAAGTTTCTTTTAATGCTCATTGTTAAAAGCTATCAGAATATGGTCACCATGCTGTTGCTAATGCTACCCGTGTGCTTGGGCTTATCTAGTCGTTTTCATTTAAATGCTCTTGCTAGGCTTATGCGATCATATTGGCAATGTGCGTTACTTATCTGTTGTCATTGGCAACTGCTCGCGTTGCACATGCAGTTATTTAGCACTATGCAGCACAGATCAAGCAGCTTGCAGTGATGGATAGTTAGTAAACAACAATTCATGGTGCAAACTGAATTATTTCTGCTGTAGCACAGCTCTAAAAAGACATAGTAAACGGTCACTATTCAGTGAGTCAGTTAAAAGAGTCTCATCTGCTAAATCGTACTTGTCTGTCTTCTGCTTAGTTACATTGGCCTTGGATGCGCTTACTGGCTGCTGGCGCCATTCACATATAGCGCCTAAAAACGCGTAGAAAACGCTAGGCGCGCCGCGTTCTCTTTTTCCAAAGCACTAGTAGTCCAGTCATTTTATGAAAAAAGGTTGAACAAATTGCAACAAAAGCAAACTCAAACTCATTTTGTATCCTCAATATGTCCTGAGTAAGGAAAAAAAAAGCCCAGGCGAATCCCATTAGGGGAACGTTTCGAAAAAGACCCAAATATATCCCATTCATACGCCTATTCATTCTTTTTCTCACGTGAAAAGGGTAAACATTTTAACCTTTAGATATCATCATGCAAATTACTGAGTTGATTACTTACATCAAGACAAAGAAAAAATGTATTACAAGTTTTTTTAAATTGTTTGTTAACATGGACAAACGGTGCATAATATAATTACGTATTAGCTAATTTGCATAATTGCCCAAACAGATAAAAAAAAAAAAAAATCAGTTGACAGCAACAGCTTCTGTTGCAATTTGTTCAAGGTTGACCCCCATTTTGCTTTAAAATGACTGGACTATAGGGCGGTTGCGCTCCGGAGGTGTCTGTCGTTGCTGTGCTTGGTTCTTGTCACGTGACCTACGGTGCGCTTGCGGTATTCTGAAAAGTTGAGATGTTTTTATCTCGATGCGGCGGGGACGCGCTTGGAAAAAACGAGCGCGTTGCTTCTATTATGAGCGCGCCTACATTTGAAATAACGAACTTGAGCGCGCAAAAGACACGATATGTTAACAGGCCCTAATTCATCCTTCATTTATTTTATCACAGGAGGTTTCTTTATGGTCTGTTCGGGGGGGAAAGTTCAGTTCTCCTAGTCCTAAATCATGTGAGCGTCCCCTAATGCTGCTGCTGTCCCCTGACTCTCTGCTAAATTCATGGTGCTCATGAATGGTCAGGAGACTCATCTGAACTGAAATATATTGCCAACTAATTTGTATTTATTCATAAGATTTCTAAGCATTTTAATTGTCTAATTCCATCTCTTGTTTATTCACAAGAGATTGCCAGGTATGGTTTGTTTGGGGGGAATAGTTCTGCTCTCCCAGTACTAAACTGTGAGCGTTCCCTAATGCTGCTGCTGTCCTCTGACTCTCTGATATTTCATAGGTGCTCATGAAAGGTCAGAGAACTCCCTGAACAGAGCCATACCGCCAAATTTTAATTATCATCTTGAATTGCAATTTATTCAATACAATTTTCTAATCATTTATTGTCATGTGTTTTCTTGACTTAATGGACCTGACTGAAATAATAAAGTAATTTACATGTGCTTTATGGCGCTTTTCCACTACACAGTACCAGCTCGCCTCGGCTCGGCTCGCCTTTGTTTGCTTTTCCACTGTGTAAAAGTTGTACCTGTACCTGCTTTCGGGTACTTTTTTTCGTACCAGCTCCGGCGAGGTTCTAGGTTCTAAGCGAGCTAAGGCGATACTAAAATGTGACGTGAAAACAATGCCGACTGCTGATTGGTCACAGAGAATCTGCGTCATCATTGCACGCGCCAGATGGAGTATCCAGAATAAATAACCCCGCCATTTTTAAATAGTTTGGCCAGAGTTACTAAACTTACTACTATTATTATGGCAACTCGGAAGAATACGCCGTGGTCAAACGAGGAGGTGCAGACTTTCCTTTGTTTGGTTGCCGAAGAGAGGATCCAGCGAGAGCTTGATGGGGCAACGAGGAACGAAAGGCGTCGCTATGACGACCGGGTACTATTTGTGGTGGTACTTTCTGCAATGGAAAACGGAGCGAAAAGCGAGCCAAGGCGAGTCGAGCTGGTACTGGTAATGGAAAAGCGCCATTAGTATGTTAGTCAACACCAAAATGCGTAAATATTTTAAAGCATGACAAAAGATTATTTAAAAAAAAGGATCTAAAATGTACTTTGAAATATTGAGATTACAAGTTGCTCTTGTTAAAAGTGCACTTAAGTGGCCTTTTATTTAAGTAATATTACATTATCTATACAGTTTTCAAAAGACTAGAAATGTAGAGTGGTATGGCCAAATTTCTGTTGCTTTTTTTTTTTTCATTTTTAGAGGTTCAAAAGATCTATATAATTGTCATGTAACAGAAGGATACACAGGTAAAGTGGATAACAGGTTTTATTTGCAGAAGTTTAACATCACAGCGATGGAAGCAGGGAAGACTGTAGAGTAGGGGAGCAAAACCTAATGCGGGGTTAAATGTAACACGGACCTTTTACATAGTTAGTCAGGATCAAGCAGGTTGTGTTTCCGCTCTTTTTCTCTCACTGCCAGAAGACGGTCTCCCGCGAATTTGTGGAAAGTTTTGATAATATTTCGTGAAGATACTGGACAAAGAGTGTTTTGACACCATGCAAGTACATTTTTTTCATCATAGGTTTTTTTCGGTTTCTGAGTTGGATGTGTACGTTTCCAAATCTAACTTTATATTGGCTTAATCACTGTCTTGTTTGCTAAAACATAGCACCGTTTTGAAACATGTCAGAAACTGTTAGCTAGGCTTAAAATGTTTTACACAGCGGAGTTAGTTGTAGCACAGTGTTACAACTAACGTCTAGTTCACACTACATGATTTTAAAACGTCGGGCTGAACTGTGCGGTTCACACTACATGACTTGCTCTCTGTGAAATCAGGAGTGTTCAAGTTAATGAGCTGTTCACACCACACGACACAGCGTGATTGATCCGCAACAGGAGGTAGCGCACTACACGAGTTGGCAACAACTGTCAATCAACGACTCTATCTTGTCTACTAACCAGGTTTTGTCACAAAAAAAAATGACGAGATAAAACGAACCGGAAATGACGCGAAACAGAAAGCGCGCCAATACCCAGCGAAGAAGAACACAACACGCGAATATGGACGTTGCTCTGATTGGCATGCTAGATATTTTTCTGGGCTCGGCGACGCGTCTGAGGCGTCTGCGAGCATCTTTGATGCGTTGTTGGCTCTTTCATACTAGCAGATTGTCGAGCGTTCATCGCCCGCTAATCCCCCGCGATTTGCACGCGATAACACCCTGACCTGTCGGCGAGCTCAACAATTTGCAAATCGGGCTTACCGCTTAACGCCCAGTGTCTCAAATATGCGACAAACCGTTTGACTCAATCAACCAGCCGAGATAACGTCTGCATTCCCCCAATGCCGGTTAGTGCATATTCGCTACGGACCTAGGAACCTTCGACAAGCACTTGTTTCTAGTGGGACCGCAATATGACGGACTTATTTCCTGTTTACGCACAAGGATTACTCCGGTCGCGAAGTTATGGATATGAGTCGGGAAAGTTTGATCCTGAGGTGTATATAAGGTAAGTTGTGCTAAGATAAAAATACTCACCTGCTTATTGTGTGTTTTTTGTTATCTTATTGTTGACCATTATGCCCGCTGTTGCAAATTTGCAACATACCAAAATTTCGATTTATTTGTTGTGCAAAAGTGAAATGGATAATCTCAACATTATTTACCATCTACTTAAAGGCAAAAACACACATAACATTTTTTTTTTTATATACAGCTATATAAATTCAGGCGTTAAGGGGTTAAAATCATGTAGTGCGAACTAGGCTTAAGCCGCCAAGTGTACAATGATAATCAAATGAAAACAGGGAGCCACACAACTTTTCAGGTTCGAGTATTTATTTATATATTTAACGTTGTTGGACTTTCACAAACAATGTTGGAATTTAAAAATTGTTTACTATGCATTGATAACTTGTTTATTTATAAAAAATATGGCCTGTTTTTAATGCAATAAACCCTTTAAATTTTGATTTTAAGCTCATTTGTATTATTATTACTGTTATTAATAATAATTTTACATGCAGCTGCCACACACAAATCTAATTCAATTGCAATTACAATATTTGACTAATTTATTTATTGCAAAACTGTGCAGCCCTCTGTCTCTATCCATGATATTGATCCATAATAGAAGGATGATTGGATGAGGGATGGATGTATGGATATCTATCTATACAGATGCACAAACAATATGAAACTATACAAATAAAATAGTACTGAATTATGTGTTACGCAGAAGTGTGACAACTAACCCCTCTGTCTGTTACAATTAACCCCGCATATGGGGTAAGTTGTAACATTTGCACTTCAGTCACTTTCAGTGCAACAGTACCAAAATGGTAGATCCTAGAAAAAAAAAAAAACTTTAAGTGTTCATTTGTAGCAGAGATGTGTATGTTGCTTGTGTAAAAAAAAAAAAAGTTGAATCTAACTTAATTTGGTTTTGGCTCAATTATTAAAAAAAAAAATTGTGTTAGGTTGTGCCCCGCTCTCCCCTACTGCATGAATCTGGAAGATAGTGAGTCTTATCTGATGTAGGTTCTGATATGGTGACTGGAGACTGGAGGGCATAACGAGACCAGACAATGGTGAACTGCAGTGTGAAGGGTTATATAGTGCTGGGTGATGATCTCTGAAGATTGGTGACATGTGACGGTGATTAGTACTCTGGTGACAGGGAACGAGTGGGTGGAGTGTGGAGGTCTGGTGCTGGTGATGTTGTTGACTCTGTGACAATAATAGCATAATACATGAAATTAGTATAATATAAACCTGATACATGATATTAGAAGACACACATGCTTTGCCACATTCAAACATCTGATAATATCAGATGTTTGCCGAGACTTTAAGGTGAGGTGAGAGTGTAACCAGAGCGACATTTAAAAATAAAACTCATTGACGTTTCTCTTGAGCCTGCCCTGCCATTTAGTTCAGTAATGTTTTTAAAGATCATCAAGCTTTTTCACATTTTTCTTTAAAGGCTCTTTTTTCGTGTCCACACTTTTTTAATGTTGTTGAAAAGTTCCAGAACCTTGGCGGTCCTTTTACTGAGCAAGGTCTAAATGTCTCAAGAGAAAGAGAAAGGCAATGGGCTTTTCGAATTGAACAGTTTTCTGAGACATTTTCCATTAAACCAATGTTGGCAGACCCCTTTGGGGCCCAAGCCTTTGGTTGACACCTTCACAAACCTCTGTGATGATGGCCACCGGCAAAATGGTGACATGGTGAGCCGTAGCTGTCGATATAAGAGATTTAAGCATTTTTCAAACAGGCTTTACCACAGGCTGGAAAGAAAGCTTAGTCAACTAACTAGTTTACTCCACATTATATTCATCATGGGTCCATCATAGATTTTATGTGAATTCATGGCCCTAGAGCTTTATGGTTTATTCGATTTGATCGTTCAACAAATAAGCTCTGAACTATTACCATAGCATATGGAGCCATTTAAAGCTACGTTTGGTATTATTACCTTCAACAGACATTCTTCAGTGTCTCCAGCGCATTCACCCCTTGCAGATGTGATAAACATTGGCTTTTCATCATCTGTGAATTACAGGACATAGTGAACATCTCAGTCTCAAAAACATTGTCTGTTAGACACCAGAGCCGGCTGAGCCTTTCGTTGCTAGGCCTGCTTTCACATCTGTCATTTTTCTACAAAAAGAAATAAAGAAATAAATAGATACAAATAAAAGCAAAATACTTCCTCATAGCAGATATACTCTCTTACCTTTAGTGGAAAAGTCACTCCCTCTGCAATCATTTAGGAATCTGCAAAAATGTCAGACAGAACACCATACAACTATTCAGGCAGATGGAAAAATGTTCCAGCTTTGTGACTATTATGAGCAAAAGTTCCAATAAATAAAAATATAGAGATGCCAATCATGTGGTGCTCTAAACAGGGTGAAGTAGTTCCTGAAGTCATAAATGGACAGTCTGACCTCACTTAAGGTATTTTAAGTAATTAATAAAAAACTTGTCTAATAATGTTTAGCAGACTTGCTGTAAACTTTTCAAGAGGCTACTCATGGCCTCAAACCATTAGTTTGATGCAAAAGGCCTGAACACAGGGCCCCAACATAATTTGAAAGGCAATGAGGGGATTGAAACGTATTGGATTTGTTTGATGGCTTTGACAAAATATGAAAAAAACCTCCCAGCGATAGTCAAGAGGTGCTTATAATGATTGCAATCAGGAATGATTACTTTCCCTACGGTGTATTCATTTGTGAATCAGAGCAAAGCACCAGGCTGTTCTTTGAAAATGCTGCAATATGGTTGGAAACACAAGCTGAGCAAGACTCCCTGTCTTCCTGTCCCATCTACGTGTGACTTTATTTTACGCTGAAAGCGGGGCGTATGGAAGATTCACGTCATCACAAAGTCCTCAATGTATGTGTTCTACTTCGCTCATATTATATGGCCTATAAAGACAGCCGTAGGTCAGTGGTTACGTCATCATATTTTTGGACTGGCGCTGGAATGTTTGTATGGTAAGAGCTCTTAGTTGTGGCTTTATTATAGATTATTTGTCTGAATCAACCAGGGTTATGTGGGTTCATTCCATGCTTGCCTGACTGCATTGTGTTATATTGCATTGCATAGTTTGGTCAAATTGGCAACCTTGCTTTATGGGCTATTGCCAGTGTGTTGCCGAACTGTGTTCGTTTCCTGCTTTACCAGTGTGTTTGCTTCAGCGTTCAACACTCAGAGGATTTCAAACTCAACTCTAGTTATTGTGTGTAGTGCATTGTCTCAAGGCGTTGAAGAGTGAGCTTGGACGATTACCCGATTACCCAACAGCCGCCATCATGTTCTAGTGTTCTGATTTTAAACCTTCTTCCCAAATGTCAAAAATAGTTGTTGATGTGTTCATTTTATGAGGTGTGAATTATATTGTTACGTCCCCTGATGGCATAGAGGTATGAGGAAGACGTACGTAATAAAATTGAAACGCACTCCTATCATTTTGGTCTCAGGGGAGTACTGTGGGTGAATGACACAAGGATAACTGCAAGCCGGTGGTTCGCTTTATTTACAATACAAACAAATATATACAATTGGCATAAATGGAAACACGAACAAATAAACTTATTTACAGCTATATACAACTTAAGCAAAAATAAAAATAAAAAGGATAATTGAAATAAGCCACAGAGAGAAAGAAGATGAGTGATGCTAAACAAACAAAAATAACAAAACCAAAGCACACACTAACTAATCTCCACTCTCTAAACTAACTGAAAACAAAAAACGAAAATAAAGAATTCTTCACTAACTAAAACAAAACTTACACAAAGTTGCACGCTCCTTACCTAGTATGTCTAACAGAGGTAGTTCTACGTGTTTGCAATATGTATGTCATGTGACACACTTTCCTTCTCTCTTTTCTCCGGACTGGTGATCAATTTAGACATCCTCTAAGTTAACCTAATCAAACAAGCAAGCCAGCAAACCACCACAAAGTCAGTAGCTTTAACAACAAAAGTAGCACAGCAAACGCTCCAAGCTCCACCTCTTCCATTCTCCAGAGTGCTTTATATCCTGAACCAGAGCCGCTAATTGTTTTTTTCCGACCAATAGCATAGCCTGCAAACTCCGAAATTGCAGAAAGCAGGAAAACAAGAAGAAACCAACAGCAGAGGGAGAAACACAGCAACCAATAACAAACATCCTAGTGCGTAACATATATTGTTTTGCTTTCTCTCCAGGAGCTGGCATGGTCAGTGGTACTGTGAGGGCTCTGTCTTTCTCTCTGCTTTGGTGGTGCTTCCGATTGCAGTGCTCAACATTTTGAGTGTGTTGCACCGTGGTGTGAGAGTGCACATGTGGTTGCACATGCTTTTCAGAAATTAGGAGAGTGTGGTGCATCCAAAACCGAATACTTCCCTGCTTTTTAGTAGGTGAAAAACAGGATTTGACAAAAGTATGTCCAAATTCACAGTACTCATAAAATAGTAGGCAAAAAGTTCCCGGATGACCTATTACTTCCAGCGAGATTCTGAAGTGTGCACATGATTTACCATGAGGCCACGGGAGAGGATTTGTGAATGGCAGTGAAGCGACGTAACTGACGCTGGTAGGTCACATGATAATGACAACATGGCAAATGTAGTACGTCCAGATTACCTTCATACTAAACATATTAATACTATATAGAACATACTTTTTAAGCGGCCGTGAAGTAATTACTTTTCCCAAATAAATACCTACTCAAGAGTATGCAATTACGGACGCAGCCTGTGTTTATGTACTGATTGATTATATGATCTGCATTCCTCTAATTGGGTGGTGAATGTTGTTGTCAATTGCTGTTTCTAATAAAGTTATGTTTATTTTGTACTTTATTTCGTACTTCATCTTGATCTCATATCTGACTCAGCCATGAGCGAATCTGTGGGCCTTATGTGTTCATTGTTAAGGGCAATTCCCCGGTAGCCTAGCCCTACCCCTAAACCTAAACTTACCCTTAACCTACCTTATCCCTAAAACCAAGTCTTGCCCCTCAATCAGGCCTTTAAACGGGTCTTAGAAAGTGAGGGCCGGCCAAAATGTCCTCACTTTACTCTGTCCTCACTACGATGGTCTAAAACTCAAACCTCACAAAGATAGTTGTACAAGTACACACACAGACACGTTGGGTTTCCATGTTTTATGGGGACATTCCATAGACGTAATGGTTTTTATACTGTACAAGCTGTATATTCTATTCCCAATAATAACAACTACAACATGCCCTAGAGCCCATTAGTTGAAGTCTCAACACAATTCTTACTTTCCATTTTCTTTTTCCACATATTTCGCCCCTCTATTCTAAACAAATTAATGTGTTATCCAGTTTTGTTATTCAGTATGATTTACCAATCTCTGTTACAAAAAATAAAATCCATAAACCTCAAAACTGTTCCTACTAAATAAAACTTAAAAATGTTTGGTGGTCTTTGTTAAAGGCTGTGTACTTACAAAACTCTTCCCCTTTAAATAATAGACTCCTTAATCGTTTCAAACAGGCCCAGCAGTCGTTCATGGTGTTGAGCAGATGTCTCCGTAACCTTTCTGCTTCCCGCTTGTTGCTTTGCCAACATAAGCCTGCGTTTCACCACATTTGATGCACTGCTGTAAAACAAAGGCTGATTTAAGGATCATTTGGTGCCTTTACCAAGGAACAGGATTCCTTTGCTGTCTGTCATCTGCAGTGCAGCAGTAGGTTTGTGCCTGTCACAGTTAATATTTTACTACTGAATGCATGACACGGCTTTTTTTTTTTTTTGAGTACATCAGTTTTTGAAATCAATTATTTAATGTCAAACATGTATTAGTTATAAATAATTCAACTGAGTTTACAGAGAATCTATTTTTCCAGTGGGATGAGGAAAAATGAGGATGAGTCCCCTAGACTGCCATCTAACACTCATCTTCTTTTATGCGGTGCCAATTATTAAAGTATAAGAATGTAACTATGACGGGGAAAGATCTATGATGTATGGAAGAAAAAAAGATTTAAAAGAAAAGAAAAAAACCTAACCTAAACCCAGTGCCTATGATTTTGTTTCATATACTGTAGTTGTATCCTGGTGAATAACCCTAGACTGAAAATGTTATAGGCAAATAAACAAAAAGTCACAATAAATCTCAGGTTTAAATGGTTCTATTCATATTGTGCAGAAGGTGAGATGAGATTCCCTTTCACGAGTTCACACTTACATATGGGGTAAAGCTTTATGCGCATTTGGCATGCTCTCCGGGGGAGGGCTCCGAGCTCAAAATCTGGCTCGAACCCAGAGTACAGCCCCCCCCCCCCCCCCCCCCCCCCCCCCTCCATATATATATATATACCTCTTATCGTTGATTAACTGAATGCTCTCCATTCGCGTTAGTGTTGATTATCGGAAATTGCCTCTCCAGAACTTTAATAAAACATCATTTCGAGGGAACTCTATACTGCGTCTGTTTTAATGACACTATGCTCCTGCATCTGAAGCATATTCAACTAACTCTAATGTCATTGGCACAATGTCACCTCGTGACAAGTGACGGCTTATCCTGGATGCTATATAGGATACCTGGAACATCACAGATAAGCTTCTGTGTTGTTCAAATATATTACGCAAAATAAGATACTTTTTACAGGTGACAGATACAACAAAAAAAGGCCAATAAAACATACATAACAACAGCCAACACAAAAAATCTGATGTTTTACTCACATCTGACACAAATCTGAATTTGTTGCATCCGATTTTTTTGCATCCGATCTGAGCCACTTACAAATGTGGTTTTAAATCAGATACATATCCAATATCTGTACATCCAACCTACGTCTAAACATGCATATTCGATTCCCCTTTGAATTCCAAGCCACCACAAGGCGAAGGCGACACGTTTATTCACAAAGATAGCTTTTTAATGTTGTATTATAAGGCAGACGTGCCTGTATGCGCTCGCTCACAGCTTTTTATTTAGGTGGGAACTTTATATTTATCTTAAAACAATTGAGCGAACACCAAAACATTCAGGAGGTGGTTTTCAACCTCTGCCCGTGACTTTTATAAATAAAACAGCTTCACTACTGAAAGCTACATTATATTATATTAAGAGCAGGGAGAGCAGCAATAACCCCCCTTAGGGTAAACAGAACAGAACCAACATGAATGTCTTGCAGATATCATTATTTCAAGATTTTAAAGTACAACATGATTCTAGAATTCTTTCTGATTCAAGTGGAAACAGAATGCCAAATCCTGAAGGACAAGAGGAGGAGCTGGGGATGGAGGAGGGTAATTAGCTCCTGAGAAACGCGATAATTGCTGATAATACTTAAGGAGCTTATATATGCATACACCGATAGGCGTTGTATTCCTATAGGTAGACGTGGATCAGCTGAAAGTCAGCTGATGCGAGCTTGACTAATGTGACCTGTCAGAACTGACGTACGCTTGATTGAGTTTTGTGTCTAGAGTTTTTAAAAAATACATTAAAGGTTCTGTAATTGGTGCAGAAAACAGTAAGTTTAATGTTTTTAAAAAGGGTATGTAAACGTGCAAATTGGCCTGTAGTAGTCAAGTCATCTTCATTTATATAGCGCTTTTAACAAAGGATTGTTCCAAAGCGGCTTCACAGTGATAACAGAAAATCAAAGTAACAGAGATTGTTTTGGTTTTATAGCAGCTCTAGAATAAAGTTATTTTCCAGCTAAAGTTTTGATTGATTCACTTCCGTTGCGACGATCATTTGTTATTAACTTAGGGGCCGCTAACACAACACCGTTTTAACAGAAAACTCTTAGGTTCTCTCTATGCAAACTTCAAAAACACGAACCCGTGAGCACGCGTATTAAGAGCCCACTCCACAGGTATGCGTGTTTGAATATATGTGTGCAGGCATGTAGTCCTTCCCTTAAAAAACAACCCTCAACAAACTCCCTGTCTGTCCTTAAAATTTATAATACATAATTTGTAACGCTTTGGCGTAGAAACGCGAAGCGGAACTATCCCGACAAAGCGTTATCTGTAGAGAGGTAAGGGATAGGAGGGAGGCCTTCACAGGGGAGCAACTAGTTGACAAGTACATAGAGTTGTGTTGGCGGATGTGTCGTAGAGAGAAAACAATTCATGTTTGTGGCGAGCAGGACGAGGTTGAGGGCCGTAGGAGGACGGCGCGAGGCAAGTGACGCTCATTAGTATTATGATCTATATGACCTCATCATTTTTATTGTGAGTATTAGGCTTATCATTATTGCTGATCACTGTTGATATGCTTTATTTTAACTATAAAACTCTTACGACAAACACGTCCTCTAATATCTTCAATTGTTGCGTCTACTGAGCTGCAGCGGACACATTTGTAAACGACTTTACTTAGACCCATTGTGCGAGCTGTCTATTTAATACCGTGTGGTTTACATACATGTTGCTGCTGATTGGGCTGACATTTTTGACACACCCACCAAACAAAAGAAAATGCATCTCAAACCCCTTTGCACACCGTTTCCAGGAAACGTGTCGTTCAACCCGGAAACCGTAGCAAAACGTTGCGCATCGATTTGAGCTTGAACATGCCCCTTGTTCAGGGCAGGTTATGTTCCAGGTAAGAGGTTGCAAAGTTGAATTTGGACCAATCAGCTTCGAGCAAAGTGTCACATATCTGATGCGATAAAGTCACTCCACCTTTTTCTAAAGGTCACTACATAGGAAATGATTTTTAAAGACAAAATTGTCTGGCTTTTAGTAATGCTTATTTATAATAATAATGTTGTATGATTTAGATATTATTTATGTAATTATTATACCCCTAATCGATCACACGTACAATTTTAGTTTATCAAATATTATTATGCATAGTTTAAACGAATATATAAAGGAAATATATATAAGCTTTACAATCAATAGATAAAGCTATAAAATGACTACATGTGAGCTTATATATGGACTGCAATGGCTCCTCCGCTCCCTTACGGACGACAGCCTAAATAAAAAGTTCGACTTTTTTCATTATTCAACAGAAAAAATAAAAAAAGGCATGAAGAACATTACATTTTTCTCATAAAACAAAAAACAATCTTTTTAAATAACTTTGACAAAACTTCTAGTTTTGAATGATCTACTAGTCATTCTGGAATAGTTCCCGTTCAAGTCTGTGTGAGCTGTACAAAAATGGGAAGAAAACATCAGAAATGGCACATATATCTGTCTTCAAGTCACTTGTAGCTGATGTAGTTCAACAGAATTAAATTATTTATATTGGAAATATCCTCAAGTACAGTGCATTCGACAAGACAATACTATTTAAGTTTTTCTACTTCAAAAGTTCTCATTAAATTCAATCTGTTGCTTCCTGTTTCTTTGTCTTCTTTTTGTGAAATTCAGTGATGTTGTTTCAACACCAAATTTGAGGGAATTTGATATAAGGGCTGCAAGATATGTGATATGCAATACACTGGTTGTTGGATGATATGATTGTGGTGTGATAAACAAAAATAAGTCAATCAATTACACATTTTTAAGTGAGTGGACTCTAAATCTAAAGCCAAAAAATAATGACTCTTACAAAAACGTGTCTCCTCTTCCCCTGGGGAAAAGGAAGCATCACTCTAACTTTTCAAAGGGTAATAACAAATATGTTATTGGAGTGACAAAAAGTAGTATCCAGCATTACTAGCAATGAAATGGAAATCTAAACAATGAGTAGGCTTAAATAATTAAAACGCTTAGCAATGGGACATAATAAATACTAAGCTAAATTGTGAAACGAAAATGCAACTTAACTTTGCATTTTTTTACTCCCACATCTTTTTATTATTAGATTGTTTTCTATTTGTAGTAACATACTGTATTAGTCCTTCTGAACTTCTATATTACGGTAACCATATGTACATTTGGGCATGTGCCCAGGAGCACATCCACATGCTTTGGAAGCATGCAGGGTCTTAAGAAAATGCATTAAAATCATATTGCAGTGTATCACAACCCAGATAGCAAGCTTATCGCGATTCATGTTGTGATATTTTTTAAACTTTGACCGCTACAGTAGGCCGCCCTAGCTGATAAAATGTTGCTCAAGCCCACCTTAACCCTAAAATCTTGCTGATAGGAATGGTGTTCTGAAACCAGCAACATGTCCTACTTGGCAAAAGCACAGTAAGCGGATTAACTCTAAACATAGCCAATCTGTATAAAAAAAAAAAGGCCACAGCAGACTCTGCGATCTGAGCAAACTCATGTATTTTTTTGCGTGGAACAAGCTGTTTGAAATATTTGACTAGTCTGTACAGTTGGATCCAGACAAGTCTACGTGAATCCAGGCACCTGAACAAACCAATCAGGCGCTATCCAGCATTAACGCTGAACTCACCCTGTTCTCACTGGAGGCAAACTGGAGCCCATAATGAGCAATTCAGCATACCCTCTCTTCGGTGTGCTGTCTTGGAGCATATATAGCCACCAGCTTATTCCACCTAAGTGCTCTAAGAAGCTCTGCTGGGGATTCCTCCTGAAAGCTGCCATTGAGCTTTACAATATCATCTGTTCATGTTCCTTCTGCCATGTTCCTTCTGGAAGCGAACCCAGTGAAAAATGATAATAGTGAACAAGACCCAATCACTCACTCACTCACTCACATACATACATACATACCTACATACACACACACGCACACACACACGCACACACGCACACACACACCCATCCATCCATCCATCCATCCATCGCAAAGGTCACTTGCTTAACAATTTTAGTTGAAGCATCTAAAGTTGTCAACTATTGTCCTACTGTACCGATTTTCACTATTGATTAAAGAGTGTGCAGACTTCTAGCTTCTGTGTGACTTCATTGAAAAATCTACACCAGCAAATTGCAATTTAATTTTGCAGACCTTTAATACAATGGAAAGGGTCAGTACCCAATTAAAGGGTTAGTTCACCCAAAAATGAAAATTAAGTCCTTAATTACTCAACCCCATGCTGTACCAACCCCGTAGGACCTTCGTTCGTCTTCGGAACACAAATTAAGATATTTTTTATTAAATGTGACAGCTGGATCACTCCTCCATAGCCAAATGCCACCAGGTCCTAAGGGAATGAATCCTGACGTCCCAGAAAGTCAATGAAGAAAATGTTTAAATATTCCATGTCACAACTGTTGTGACAACTGTTGTGTCACAACTGTTGTGACATGGAATATTTAAACATTTTCTTCATATAGACCAGAAATACAAATACAGCAATAGACTGTACTTTTATTATTATTGTTATCTGTACTGTAACTGGTACCGTACTGTTATTAATTTGTTATGTGCATTTTTGTATGTCAAACATGGCTTATACACATAAAGCTCTGCAGCAGGAAGGGAAACACAAATAGTCACGTCACTCATCTTACGCATCAGGTAGTATTTGCTCTCAGCAGATGCTGCATAAAGTAACTACTAGGAAACTGTTGATACACTTACATTTTCAGACAGAACACTATTTCTCGAGCAGACATAACGAATCACTGCACATTCCTCCTAAGAGATTTACAGGACCTCAAGACAGGAATGACAGTGTATAGGTTTGTCAAGCTGTATCAAAAATGTCATTACACCTTTCTGGCATTGTTCTCCCCAAGGAACAAGATTCCACGGCTAGTACGAGGCCCCACCTCCCAGGCCTATGCCGCTGTCAGTGCAAGCTAATACTATGACTTGCAATCCTTTCCATAATGCAATGCTTACCCTTTACCACTTGTTTAAATGATTGGTATAACAGCACGCAGACTGATAATCGTGAAGTTGGGAAAGTACTTTTCTGAACGGATGGTATCCGAGACATGTGAAAGGCTGTTGCTTTGGGGTTGTTAGAAATGACAGTTTGCGAAGGAACAGTTTGGTCTGGCATTGTGCTGTTGCATAAATCAACCCCCTGCTTCCATCTCCTCTGCATTCCACTCAGCCGGGCCAGCGCTCATTTTCACTGTAGCGTATGCGCTCACGGCGTCCGCTCTGTTGTGCCCTAAGGACAGATAGAGGTTAGCTGTCATTGTAGATTAATGGACACGTTTGCCATGTTGACCCTTCTGCCCCTCCATTCAGGCTGGTTGATGGCATACACACGTATGTCACTCTCTGTGGACAAATAGTGTCACTGGGTCCAGCCAAAGGTAGGAGGCTCGGAAAGAAAATCAACTCTGTGGTCAGAGAGTGAAGCAATGGAGAAAGATTCTTCTGATTGAACTGGTTGAAGAGTGTTTGGAATAATTTCTGTTACAACCTACATTTCAGTCTCTCACTAAGTGTTTTGGCTCTTGGAATGCCAACTATGACCCTTCAATTTATGACTTTTATTACAGAAACCCTAATCCATCTTTACAGTAATATTTGTTATATTGGATCATAAAACGAAAGATGTTGTCTCTTCACAAATTAAAGTGGGACACATGTGAAGTCTCTTACCAAAACATTGTGAGCTGCCTACGTAGGCAGTATTTTAAGACATTACAGTATATCTGAACTCCAGACTCAAAGATTGTTTCAAAAAGTAGGCATCTTTACTATGCTGCTTACGATACCTATTTTGGATTGTGTCGAGCTCAGTACAAAAATAAATCAAAAATAAAGGTGATGGACAAAATAAGAGAAATGTCAAATTCATACAATATAAAAAAAACTAAATTTATATGTATAACAATATAAATTAAAAACGGGCTTGTAGTTGCATGTTTTGCGACACTTTCAAAGTGAAGTGTGCAGTGAGTTGCACTAAAAGTGTGTTAAGTTTTATTCGTAGCAGATAAATGTGAATGCAACATTTAATCATGTTGGTTTTTGTATGTATCACAGCAGTTTGTACATGAAATGTCCAGTGAGTGGTGCTAAAAGATTAATACTCTATTGTGTTTGAAAATAACATACTACCTACGCTAAACCCAGGGATGACTAATCCTTTTCCTGGAGATCTGCCTACCTGCAGAGTTCAGTTCCAATCCTGCTACAACACACCTGTCTGTAATTATCAAGTGTTCTTGAAGATCTTAATTGGCGGTTACAGGTGTGTTTGGGTTTCAGGATTGGAGCTGAGCTTTTCTGGAAGGAAGATCTTCAAGGCTGCGTTCCAGTCCAAAATTGTCATGCCCTTGTCATTTACTCGCTAACTTCCCTCCGTTTCATTCACTCAGATGTACGTCATTGCTTACGTTGCATGAATGACCACTACTGGTGGAACCTTTGGAATAGGCTGAATTGGACCGTGCTAAGCCCTTGATCACTTATAATCCACTATGGGGTTGATTTTTTTTTTTCTTACGAAGTTGTTTAATGCAGCATTCTATATGTAGATTTTTAATAATTAATATATCATAGAGTTGTTAGTGGTAGGGTAAAATTAACCCTTTGATGCGCAAGCTATGGATACCCCCTCTAACGCACAACATGGGTCTAAAAAGACCCGTATTCATTTCCTATGTTATTTCATGCATGGCTCTGCATTTTTTTTGTTTCACCTTTTGAAATCACTCTATTTGAGCATGTTATATTTCATGATCTATAAATTTCATGATTTATGAATATTCAAAATATCTTGTTTTCAATTATCACAAATTCATATTTTAATATTTCCTAGGTTTTGTGTAAATACATCAAGTTTACACACATGGGTCTAAAATGACCCATCTATGCAAGCGTGATAAAACAAAAGAATAAAGAAAACTTTTTGTTAAAATAACCATTGTCACAGTTGTTTAGAATCAACACATTTACTGTAACACTTGAAATATGTTTATTGGCCACTTTGTCACGCATAACACACATATAACCGATAACACTGAAATTGAACTGTAGTGTAGTGCAACTGTAGGGGGATCTCCCCACCACCAATGTGCAGCATCCACCCGGATGATGCGACAGCAGCCATAGTGCACCACACGACGGATTATGTGACCGATAGCATTGATTTATGACCATTTATAAAAATGAATATGGAGGTACTGCCCAGGTAAGGTTTCTGCCCAACAGCGCCAATATATACTTGTATATATAACTTTCTATTGCAACTTTTATTTTGTTGACCTAGCTAACATTAGATAAAATAAAATATGTCGACCGCAAGCTAGCTAATAGTATTGGACATGTTTCTCTTTTGCACTAGTAATGGATTTCAAGGTCAAGGTAACCTTAGCCTAAACGTTCTAATTTTAGGCTATATCTAGATGTCTTTCACAAAATATCAAATATTTTCTGTGACAAAAAATGTATTAAATAAAACGTACATGCATGAAATATACACAAGTAGCCGTGTTGAATTGTGAAATGTTTGGCAGGTGAATAGTTTTCTGCAGTAAATATATGTATACTATTTATAAATATCAAAGGTCCCTATATGGGTCATTTTTGACCCATGTGTGTAAAATTGATGTAGAAATACAAAAACCGTGTTTGTTTATAAAGTAAGAAAGGAAAAATAAAAATAATGATTTTTGGAAATCAAAAACAAGATATTTAATGAATACCTGGATTAATAAATGATAAAATACATTTCTTTCAAATATTAAGCAAAGAAACATGAATACGGGTCTTTTTAGACCCATGTTGCGCATTAGAAAGGTAGTGAAACAAAAACAATTTTTATTCGAAAAGTAAGAAAGGAAAAATTTAAATAAGGATTTGTAATGATCTAAAACGAGTTTAATTGAGGAATACCTGGAATACTGAATGATGAAATCAATTTCTTGCAAAGATATAGAAAATGAAAACTCAGTCAGGTCTATTTAGACCCATGTTGTGCATCAAAGGGTTAAACGCAATATGCGTTGACGTCACAATCGTGTTGCATTGCGGTATATGGAGCTGCCTGAAGTGTACATATTCGCTCCCTCTGTCAAAATCGAGGGAGCGAGGGTCTCTCCATATAAACTTCCCTCGTCCACTGTACGAAGTGGAACGCACTTCAAAATGGCGGCAGGGATTCCCCCGAGGGGAAGTGCTTAGGGAAGTTCGCAAGTGCGTGTCTAAAAGTGGACTGGAACGCAGACAAGACTGGGCACCCCTGACCTAACCGATAGTGTTAAAAAAAGCAAGCAAACATGTAAATTTAGCTTGCTTCTTCAAATCTTTTAGCTCTTTCCTAAATATCCTAATTTGGAGAAAACGGACGTCTACACAAAACACAACACACACTGAAGCGGCAGATTTGAAGGGTTTATTTCCTCAACAAAAAACAAAAAAAATATTGTCAAATTATAAATGACTAAAATTACATTAGAACTGATTACTGTTACATGTGTGTCCTGTGTTTCCCCCTGCATTGTGTTTTGGTTCAGTCCTTTATCTCAGTTTTCCCGCTCCTCGTTTGTGTTCAGTTCCTTCACCTGTTTCTAGTTAATTTGCCCCAGCTGTGTCTTGTTCCCATGATTCGTTCTCTGTGTATGTAAACCCTGTGTTCTCCCTCACTCCTGGTCGGTTCTCGTTGATGTGTAACGTGTGTTCGTGGTCCCAAAGACTTGTATCTGTTTAAGTTTGGTTTCCTTAGTAAAGATTATTGAATTTGATCTGCTGACTGCTGCCTCTCCTTCAACCAGCACCACACCCGTAACAGAAGAACCGACCTAAACATCGATGGATGCAGCAGTCCAAATCCTTCTCCTGTCTCAGGAGGATCAGTCCCTCGAGGCCCACACACAGAGGTATTTGGACTTGGTTCCTCTTGTTCATTTTGATGACACCAGCCTCTGTGTGTTCTTCCGGGCAGGCCTCAACGCTGAGACCAAAGCATGCCTGCCTGGAGATGGGCCTCTGGGAAACTTCGCTGCCTTTGTGGAGTGGGTATTGGCGAGCTGTGGCTCTCCCTTCACCATCGGTCCAGGGGAAGAGGAGGAGCTTATTGACTGGGACACAGAGCTTCCGCCACTGATCCCAGCCAGCCCAGCCAAGCCTTCACAGCTGGTTCCGTCCAGCCCTGCCGAGCCTGAGCTTCCCTGCACGCCTGCCGAGCCTGAGCTTCCCTGCACACCTGCCGAGCCTGAGCTTCCCTGCACACCTGCCGAGCCTGAGCTTCCCTGCACGCCTGCCGAGCCTGAGCTTCCCTGCACACCTGCCGAGCCTGAGCTTCCCTGCACGCCTGCCGAGCCTGAGCTTACCTGCACGCCTGCCGAGCCTGAGCTTACCTGCACGCCTGCCGAGCCTGAGCTTACCTGCACGCCTGCCGAGCCTGAGCTTACCTGCACGCCTGCCGAGCCTGAGCTTACCTGCACGCCTGCCGAGCCTGAGCTTACCTGCACGCCTGCCGAGCCTGAGCTTACCTGCACGCCTGCCGAGCCCGTCGCCTGCCCGCCAGAGCCTGAGCCCGTCGCCTGCCCGCCAGAGCCTGAGCCCGTCGCCTGCCCGCCAGAGCCTGAGCCCGTCGCCTGCCCGCCAGAGCCTGAGCCCGTCGCCTGCCCGCCAGAGCCTGAGCCCGTCGCCTGCCCGCCAGAGCCTGAGCCCGTCGCCTGCCCGCCAGAGCCTGAGCCCGTCGCCTGCCCGCCAGAGCCTGAGCCCGTCGCCTGCCCGCCAGGGCCTTCTCCGCTGGTCCCGTCCAGCCCTTCAGGGCCTTCTCCGCTGGTCCCGTCCAGCCCTTCAGGGCCTTCTCCGCTGGTCCCGTCCAGCCCTTCAGGGCCTTCTCCGCTGGTCCCGTCCAGCCCTTCAGGGCCTTCTCCGCTGGTCCCGTCCAGCCCTTCAGGGCCTTCTCCGCTGGTCCCGTCCAGCCCTTCAGGGCCTTCTCCGCTGGTCCCGTCCAGCCCTTCTGAGCCTTCACCGCTGGTTCCATCCAGCATAGCCGGGCCTTCACCGCTAGCCCAGCCAGAGACTTTCCACGTCCCAGAGCCTGTCCCAGAGCCTGTGATTCCCCCCAAGAAAGACTTTCTTGGGGGGGATATAGGCCACCTGAAGGTGCGTCTCCGCCATGGCCGCCCGAAGGTGCGTCTCCGCCATGGCCGCCCGAAGGTGCGTCTCCGCCATGGCCGCCCGAAGATGCGTCTCCGCCATGGCCGCCCGAAGGGGATTCTCCGCCATGGCCGCCCGAAGGGGATTCTCCGCCAGGACGGCCCGAAGAGGTGGTCTCCTACTCCGCCATGGCCCCCTGACCAGCCTGCTCCGCCCTGGAGGCTTCCTGCTCAGGGTAGGCCACGCCCTCGTCAGCCTCCAGGGCGCCCGCCCCCACCCCCCCACCCCATTGAAGTTATACGGCGCGAGGACGCGCCTTTTTGGAGCGTTATGGGGCGTTATGTTACATGTGTGTCCTGTGTTTCCCCCTGCATTGTGTTTTGGTTCAGTCCTTTATCTCAGTTTTCCCGCTCCTCGTTTGTGTTCAGTTCCTTCACCTGTTTCTAGTTAATTTGCCCCAGCTGTGTCTTGTTCCCATGATCCGTTCTCTGTGTATGTAAGCCCTGTGTTCTCCCTCACTCCTGGTCGGTTCTCGTTGATGTGTAACGTGTGTTCGTGGTCCCAAAGACTTGTATCTGTTTAAGTTTGGTTTCCTTAGTAAAGATTATTGAATTGATTATTGATCTGCTGACTGCTGCCTCTCCTTCAACCAGCACCACACCCGTAACAATTACTTTTTATAAAAAAAAATATTTATTTATTATTTAAAAGTTTGTAAATATATATATATATATTTTTTACAATAGTTTAGGCCCTCTCTGAGGATACTCTCTGACGATTCCCCTCTGCTTGTGGATACATTCTCCAATTCTCCCATGCACAGTGTTGGTTTTTTTTTCTTTGTTTGTTTTTAGTTTTTTTTTTAGTTTTTTATTAGGGCCCAAGCCTTGAAAAGGCGAAGGCCCTATTGTTTTCCTAAGGATTATTAGGGCCCAAGCCTTGAAAAGGCGAAGGCCCTATTGTTTTCCTTAGGATTATTATTATTATTCTTCTTCCGACTTATTATTATTATTATTATTATTATTTTACTACCTTTTGGGCACTTTTGGGGGCCTTAACGTGCTCAAAAACTCTTGAAACTTTGCACACGGGTCAGAACCCGCGGCCATCAGGGCCGGGCTGAAGCTGGTACCCGGGCGTGGCAGGGGGGCTCGACAGCGCCACCTGGAACGGGATTTGAACACTTGTCCATATATCAAACACGCTTGCATGTAATAATCTGAAACTCGCTACACTTATATATCTCATCGGGCCGAACAACTTTCGTGCTCTAAGTTTTACGCCAGCCCAACAGGAAGTCGGCTATTTAGGGTTGTTTGGAAACGCATGCTCAGGAATTTGAAGCACTTCTCCTAGGGAATTCCCCCGTTCGTCTCCAAACTCTGTGTGCATGAAGTCAAGACATTGAGGATGAAAAATTGCCAGGGGATTTTTGATATCTCGAACGGTTTGGCCGTGGCGAGGAAACGAATTTATGGTGAATAATGGAAACAGGAAGTGTGTTATAACTTCTACATACATTAACTGATCTTGATGAAACTTCAGCAGTGTTTTTGCTGTAAGAGGCCGATCACATGGATGTGACTATTGTGAGTCAAAGTTATAGCGCCACCAACTGGCAGCAGGAAATGTGTCACTTTCTAAATGCTTTTGACAAAAGTGGGGGGGTTAGTTTTATCTACAGTAACAAAACTCGATATGTATATTGTGCTCTTCGAGCCGGACAACTTTCTAATTTACCGTAATTAGCAACGACCAAAAGGAAGTCAGATATTTTGGTTTGAATATGGTGAGCCTTTCTCTGAGCTCTGTATGGCAAGCCCTTTTAACATTTAAAAGCTAAGTTTGACTATTCGGAATTAACATTGTTGATATCAACAACGTCTTTCTGACAAGTCGTAATTATATTTTGGATAGTTTGTATTATCATTTAAGATATTTGGCCGTGGCGAGGAAACGAATTTATGGCGAATAATGGAAACAGGAAGTGTGTTATAACTTCTACATACATTAACTGATCTTGATGAAACTTCAGCAGTGTGTTCGCTGTAAGAGGCCGATCACATGGATGTGACTATTGTGAGTCAGAGTTATTGCGCCACCAACTGGCAGCAGGAAGTGTGTCACTTTCTAAATGCTTTTGACAAAAGTGAGGGGGGTTAGTTTTATCTACAGTAACAAAACTTGATATGTATATTGTACTCTTCGAGCCGGACAACTTTCTAATTTACCGTAATTAGCAACGACCAACAGGAAGTCAGATATTTTGGTTTGAATATGGTGAGCCTCTCTCTGAGCTCTGTATGGCAAGCCCTTTTAACATTTAAAAGCTAAGTTTGACTATCCGGAATTAACATTGTTGATATCAACAACGTCTTTCTGACAAGTCGTAATTATATTTTTGGATAGTTTGTATTATCATTTAAGATATCTGTAACGTAATTGGCCTATGGCTAAGCCACGCCCCCAAACGCGATGAGCCAATCACAGTGCGCATAGCTAACCCAATAAAATGAAAGTTACAGATATCAAATTTCAGATATCTCTAATCAAAATGAATTTCAAGATATCTATAACTTGATAATAGATATCTACAATTAAATTATGACTATCCCTAACTCCAGTTTGAGATATCTACGACGCCATTCTGACTAGTCATAATTTAAATGTATTTAAATGTATTGTTTGCACACTTCATATGAATTTTCGGTCTTGTGTACTTATTTCATGTGTCCGTTAAATCAATGGGACCGTAGGGCGACAGTGAAAGCGGGGTTACGTTTTTGCACGTCGTGCACAGTAACCCTAAAGAAACCGGGGTGGCAGTGCCACCGGCTTGTTTATATATATATATATATATATATATATATATATATATATATATATATATATATATATATATATATATATATATATATATAAATATAGCTGCGAGCAGCGATGAAGGGCCAAAGCCGGCGGCACCGCCACTCCGCTGCCTTTAGGTAACTAAAGGCACCGGGGTTGCGGTGCCACCGGCTTGGGCCCGCAATCGCTGCTCGCAGCTATATTTATTATTTTACTACCTTTTGGGCACTTTTGGGGCACTTAACATGCTCGAAAACTCTTGAAACTTTGCACACGGGTCAGAACCCGCGGCCATCAGGGCCGGGCTGAAGCTGGTCCCCGGCGTGGCAGGGGGGCTCGACAGCGCCACCTGGAACGAGATTTGAAAACATGTCCATATATCAAACACGCTTGCATGTAATAATCTGAAACTGGCTACACCTATAGACATCATCGGGCCGAACAACTTTCGTGCTCTAAGTTTTACGGCAGCCCAACAGGAAGTCAGTTATTATGGGTTGTTTGGAAGAGCATGCTCAGGAATTTGAAACACTTCTCCTAGGGGATTTATCCGTTCGTCAGCAAACTGTGCATGAAGTCAAGACATTGAGGATGAAAAATTGCCAGGGGATTTTTGATATCTTGAACGGTTTGGCCGTGGTGAGGAAACGAATTTATGGCGAATAATGGAAACAGGAAGTGTGTTATAACTTCTGCATACATTAACTGATCTTGATGAAACTTCAACAGTGTGTTCGCTGTAAGAGGCCGATCACATGGATGTGACTATTGCGAGTCAAAGTTATAGCGCCACCAACTGGCAGCAGGAAGTGTGTCACTTTCAAAATGCTTTGAAATCACCCTCTTATTTTTACCCGATTTGCTTCAAACTTAATCTGTATAATGTAAATACACGCCAGATGTAGACCTGTGAAAGGATTATTGATATCTTAAATATTGTTGCCATGGCAACGCATTAAACTTTAATATTCTTTTTGAATGCTTTTGAGGCTCTTAACATTCTTCAAATTGCATAAAACTCGACAGACACATTACATTTATTAGCTAGTAGACATGTGCAAAGTTTCAGAAACGGGCGTGGTGAGGGGCTCAGTAGCGCCACCTTTTTTCAAAAGTGGGGGGATTAATTTTATCTACAGTAATAAAAATCGGTATGTGTATTGTTCTCCTCGAGCCAGACAACTTTCTAATTTACACTCAATAGCTCCAACCAACAGGAAGTCAGATATTTTGGTTTGAAAATTGTCATTTTATGTCTCTCTCTCTCTGAGCCTACGTCTCTGTGTGTGTGTGTGTGTGTGTGTGTCTGTGAGTGTGGGGAGGGGGAGGGGGGCTAGATTAACCATTTCACTGCTGTGTGGTTTGGCCGCATTAAAAAGAAAATAAATGTCTTACGCCTTGTATTTTTTAAATAAGTTGTATTAATAAGTAAAGGCATATAACCAGTTGAATTGTAGTGCATTGAAAATAGTTTTATATAATTAGTTTATTAATTAAATTAACTTGGTCCATAAACTTCGTCAGAAAATTTGGTCCATAAATCAAACACACTTGCATGTAATATTATGAAACTCGGTACTCATATAGATCTCATCGGGCCAAACCACTTTAAGCCAGCCCAACAGGAAGTGGGCTATTTTGGTCTTAATGTGGATGTTTTGCAAAACCAGGCTCTACATTTTTACCCACTCCTCTTAAGTGGTTTATTTTATTCCCATCAAACTTTTTCAACATGATGGAAATACATTAAAGAAGCAAAATTGTGAATATCTATTGAATATCTCTAATTGTTTTGCTATGGCGAGGGATTAAAGTCATGTAAAAAAAATAAACACTAAAAGCCTCATATCTTCTAAAAATGTAATTATACACCATTTATTTCTAGATAAAATTATACAAATATCAGAACTAAACCCATTTTATTCTTGTTTTCAATTTAAGAATAATGTACAAGTTTAAAAACAGCCAGGATGCACTATTCAGTTAAAAAATAAATATATCAAATAATACATAGGGCTATACTGCCCTCTTGTGTTCAAAATCAGGTAGGCCTGTTGTATTTAAATATAGGTAGCTGCTATGTGACTCCGAGAATTTTTTCTCACCGGTTATTTGACGTGTAACACCGCTGGGGGCTAAGTTAAAAGTGAAAGTAAAGTAAGGACATTTATAGTGGTGGCGCTCGCAGTGCGCTCGAATGAATTTCTATGGAAGTAGAAATGAAAAAACGTTCGCTCTGTTTTGCTCGCTCGTCGCCATGGTAATGAATGCCACTGCAGCCGCATACTTTTTAGTGTCACTTTAAAATTAGTGCAATATCGGGGGCCAATTGCTTGAATTGTGAGTTCAATAGTCTATTATTTTTCACGGAAAACACAACAACAAAAGAGTACAATGACAGATTCGCTTAAATAGGCGCTTTTACATAAAATAGCCTATTCCGTCATCATCTTTTCAGTCAGCTCTTCACTCTCGTGATTAATGAAATTTGACTCATGTTGCTGATATTTGCTGCAACTTTCGTTCTGCTCACAATTTAGTAAGCAAACACGCTTCAAATGTGTTTTTATTTTATTTTTGTGTATATATATGTGTGTGTATATATATATATATATATATATATATATATATATATATATATATATATATATATAGCTTATGTTTCAAATATGAGTTAATTAACAATCGTTGGAAAGAATGATACTTTTAAACATATCACTAAACCGTCATTAGGTGTCGCCAGGCGACCGTCTTAATGAGCGAGTCATTGATTCATTCGTTCAAACGATTCGTTCGAACGGCTGAGTCATTCATGAATGAGACAGATTATGGATTGGTCGTTGAATCTTTGAGTCAACCGATTCGTTCAAAATGCTGAATCATTCAGTAATGAGAACGCGTTGCTGTGAGATGCTCGATGGTTCTGCTGTGATCTTTGTTGAACTATTTTCGCCGCTGAAACAGAAAAAAAGTCAATATTGCATCTAAAATGTAAGTGATTTGGTGTGTGTGTGTGTCTGTGTGTGTGTGTGTGTGTGTGTGATTGTGTCTGTTACAGTGATTGTTTAACCCTTGTTAAAGTTTAGGCTTTGTAATTTTGGATATATATCTTTTTATATATAAAAAATTGCATACAACCCATATATTTTAAATGTATTGTTTGCTTTAAATTACATTGAGATTTGTATGTTTGGTAATTGAACCTGAATGAATTTTAAATGAATGTGCGATATTTCAGATCATATTTTTGTTTTCCTTAAAATTTGAACTAACACTAACTTTACTCTCATCTGAATGATAGATTATTTATTTATGTATAAAATAAAAACACATTTGATTTTTCTTTTTTAATCAATGTAGAATGTGTAACTGAAAAAATAAACAGATTAGGGCTCTGTTCGAGAACAAGAAATGAAAACCAAAGCAATATGATGAATGTCCAAAAGATTTTTTTGCTTTTAAACTATGTGTGTGTGTGTGTGTCAGAGATTTTGGTTGGGTGACAGTTGTAGTTTACAGTTTGACAAAAGCACAATGTTGTGTTTTATTGCGATTGTACACAAATATAAGTAAACAATTTGTAGTTTGAATAATGTCCTGTATGAACAAAAGGACGGAGTATGTTTTTATGTCTACATTGTTCAATCACGCCTCACACACACACACACACACAAAAACTATTTTTCTAATCGGATCAGGCAAATATTCTGTCTTGGCACACTTCATATAACTTTCAAACTTGTGTACTTATTTCATGTGTCCATTAAGTCCATGAGACCGTAGGGTGTCTCATTTTTCATTTTAGGTTTCAGAAGGTTGCTCACGCATACTTTGTGGTTGATATGTGCCCTCAATCCACACTTTTGCAGAGCCCACACTGATGCAAGCTCTACAGCACACATCTTCTCAAAGGTCAAAGCGGGGTTACGTTATTGCCCATCACGCACAGTAACCCTAAAGGCACCGGGGGTGGCGGTGCCACCGGCTTGTTTATATATATATATATATATATATATATATATATATATATATATATATATATATATATATATATATATATATAAATATAGCTGCGAGCAGCGATGAAGGGCCAAAGCCAGCGGCACCGCCGGGGTTGCGGTGCCACCGGCTTGGGCCCGTAATCGCTGCTCGCAGCTATATTTAGGGCCCAAGCCTTGAAAAGGCGAAGGCCCTATTGTTTTCCTTAGGATTATTATTTATTAGGGCCCAAGCCTTGAAAAGGCGAAGGCCCTATTGTTTTCCTAAGGATTATTATTAGGGCCCAAGCCTTGAAAAGGCGAAGGCCCTATTGTTTTCCTTAGGATTATTATTATTAGGGCCCAAGCCTTGAAAAGGCGAAGGCCCTATTGTTTTCCTAAGGATTATTAGGGCCCAAGCCTTGAAAAGGCGAAGGCCATATTGTTTTCCTAAGGATTATTATTATTATTATTAGGGCCCAAGCCTTGAAAAGGCGAAGGCCCTATTGTTTTCCTTAGGATTATTATTAGGGCCCAAGCCTTGAAAAGGCGAAGGCCCTATTGTTTTCCTAAGGTTTATTATTAGGGCCCAAGCCTTGAAAATGCGAAGGCCCTATTGTTTTCCTAAGGATTATTAGGGCCCAAGCCTTGAAAAGGCGAAGGCCCTATTGTTTTCCTAAGGATTATTATTATTCTTCCGACTTATTATTAGGGCCCAAGCCTTGAAAAGGCGAAGGCCCTATTGTTTTCCTTAGGATTATTATTATTATTAGGGCCCAAGCCTTGAAAAGGCGAAGGCCCTATTGTTTTCCTTAGGATTATTATTATTATTAGGGCCCAAGCCTTGAAAAGGCGAAGGCCCTATTGTTTTCCTAAGGATTATTATTAGGGCCCAAGCCTTGAAAAGGCGAAGGCCCTATTGTTTTCCTAAGGATTATTATTTATTATTATTATTAGGGCCCAAGCCCTGAAAGGGCGAAGGCCCTATTGTTTTCCTTAGGATACATTTTTAAAAAATGTTCTATCGACTATTCGGACACTTTTGGGGCCCTTAACGTGCTCGAAAACTCTTGAAACTTTGCACATGGGTCAGAACCTGCGGCCATCAGGGCCGGGCTGAAGCTGGTACCCGGGCGTGGCAGGGGGGCTCGACAGCGCCCCCTGGAACGGGGTTTGAACACTTGGTCCATAAATCCAACACGCTTGCATGTAATAATATGAAACTCGGTACACATATAGATCTCATCGGTTCATATATACTTCATACTCTTACTTTTTACCCCAGCCCAACAGGAAGTCGGCTATTTAGGGTTGTTTGGAAAACGCATGCAATGGAATTTGAAATACTCCTCCTAGAGAATTCAAACACACGGCACGAAACTCGGTCAGCATGAAGTCAAGACATTGAGGATGAAAAATTGCCAGGGGATTTTTGATATCTCGAACGGTTTTGCCGTGGCGAGGAAACGAAATTATGGCGCGAAAAGAGAAACAGGAAGTGTGTTATAACTTCTTTATACATTAACTGATCTTGGTGAAACTTCAGCAGTGTGTTCGTTGTAAGAGGCCGGTCATATGGATGTGACTATTGTGAGTCAAAGTTATAGCGCCACCAACTGGCAGCAGGAAGTGTGTCACTTTCAAAATGCTTTGAAATAACCCTCTTATTTTTACCCGATTTGCTTCAAACTTGATGTGTATAATGTAAACACACGGCAGATATAGACCTGTGAAAAGATTATTGATACCTTAGATACTGTTGCCGTGGCAACGCATCGAACTTTAATATTTTTGTTTGATGCTTTTGAGACTCTTAGCATGCTTGAAATTGCATAAAACTCGACAGACACATTACATTTATTAGCCAGTAGACATGTGCAAAGTTTCAGAAACGGGCGTGGTGAGGGCTCAGTAGCGCCACCTTTTGTCAAAAGTGGGGGGATTAGTTTTATCTACAGTTACAAAAATCGGTATGCATATTGTTCTCCTCGAGCCGGACAACTTTCTAATTGACAGTCATTAGCTCCGAACAACACGAAGTCAGATATTTTGGTTTGAATATGATGAGCCTCTCTCTGAGCCTACGTCTCTGTATGGCAAGCCCTTTTAATATTTAAAAGCTAAGTTTGACTATCCGGAATTAACATTGTAGATATCAACAACGTCTTTCTGACTAGTCGTAATTACATTTTGGATAGTTTGTATTATCATTTAAGATATCTGTAACGTAATTGTGACTAGTCGAAACGACAGATAGAGATATCTGTAATTCAGTTTTGACTAGGCAATGACGTCATTGAAAACGACATTCAACTCGTCACACATCTTAAATGACAATCCAAATTAATTTCAAGATATCTATAACTTGATAATAAATATCTACAATTCAATTATGACTATCCCTAACTCCAGTTTGAGATATCTACAACGCCATTTTAACTAGTCATAATTCCAGTTACAGATATCTACAACGTAATTTCGCCTAGTCAAAACTTAATTTAAGATATCTGAAAAGGAACATGTAGATATCTTGAATTGAGGTTAATTAAAGATATATTGAACTGGAGTTATGACTAGTCAGAATCAAATTGTAGATATCTCAAACTGGAATTACAGATATCTACAATTCAGTTGCAGATATCCGTAATTCACATAGTGGATATCTCCAACTGAATTGTAGATATCTGTATTGATAAACCCCATACAAATGAATGGCAAAAGTGATGTCATTTGTCCTAGGAAGAATGTCTTTGTGGATATCTGAAATGACAATTATGGATAGGAAGAATGTAGTTGCGGATATCTGAAATGTTCTTTTTGACTAGGCAATACTGAATTACAGATATCTGCAACACATATCCAGTCTAGCTGTTAAATGTTAAAATGGCTTCCCATATCTCTGTGTCTGTGCCTGTTTTGTGTGTGTGTGTGTGTAGGGGAAGGGGGAGGGGGGCTAGATTAACCATTTCACTGCTGTGTGGTTTAGCCTGCATTAAAAAAGAAAATAAATGTCTTAAGCCTTGTATTTTTTAAATAAGTTTTATTAATAAAGTAAAGGCGTTTAACCAGTTTAATTGTAGTGCATAGACAATAGTTTTATATAATTAGTTTATTAATTAAATTAACTCTGTCCATAAACTTGGTCTGAATGTTTGGTCCATAAATCAAACACACTTGCATGTAATAATATGAAACTCGGTACACATATACACCTCATCGGGCCAAACAACTTTCGTGCTCTAAGTTTTAAGCCAGCCCAACAGGAAGTCGTCTATTTTGGTCTGAATGTGGATGTTTTTTCTGTCGATATTGGAACGTGAGTGAAGTACAAAGCCAATAAAGAATAGTTTAGCATCCAAATACATCGCAAATGTTAAAACAATTTGATTCGAATGAGAGAGTAATGTGAGCCCAACACAGCTTACTTTCACTTTCGCTTTAAATTATTTCGGTTATTTTATTGTTTATAGTTTTTTTTATTCTTGTTCTGTTCTGAATATCATTAAATTTAAATGATTGCTTGTGGAATATTTTGAGTGTATCATAAAAGCAGCTCGAGGGAATTCCTTTGGAAGTAGGAATGAACTAAAAAACGTTCGCTCTGTTCTGCTCGCTCATCGTCGTGGACGCGCACCGTTATGAATGCCCGTGTGATGCAGCATAACGCAGCATAATGAACAGGCTGCGATGTCAAGATTGCAATGCTGGAGTGTGTGTGTGTGTGTGTGTGTGTGTGTGTGTGTGCGTGTGTGTGTGTGTGTGTGTGTGTGTGTGTGCGCGCGCGTGCTCTCACTCTCGTGATTAATGAAATTTGACTCCGGTTGCTGATCTTTGCTGCAACTTTCGTTCAGCTCACAATTTAGTAAGCAAACACGTTCAGGTTTTAATTGTAGTGACTAAATGATTTTATTAAACACACACACACACACACACACACACGCACACACACACACGCATGCACACAAACACACACAAACACACACATCAAACTGACGGTGGGGGGCAATGGTATATTTAAATCTGCATATTGTAATATATACAGGGCACCCCAGTCCAGTCTTATTAAATGTATGCTTCATCTTTCATTTTTAATTTGTAAATTTGATCAATAAATCAAAAAAAAAATTATTGGCTGGTACCCTAGGTAGGGCTAATCAAATTAAATCGTTTACACAGAAAAATAACAATGCATTAAATAATGTCATGAGATTGTTTTCAATATGAGTCAATTAAAAATCGTTGGAAAGAATGATAATTTTAAACATAACACTAAATCATCATTAGGTGTTGCCAGGCGACCGTCTTAATGAGCGAGTCATTCATTCGAACGAATTGTTGTCATTCATGAATGAGACAGATGTTTATGGATTGGTCATTGAATCTTTGAGTCAACCAATTCGTTCAAAATGCTGAATCATTCAGTAATGAGAAAACACGTTGCTGTGAGATGCGCAATGGTTCTGCTGTGATCTTTGTTTAACTATTTTCACTGCTAAAACTTAAAAAAAGTCAATATTGCATCTAAAATGCAAGTGACTTGATGTGTGTGTGTGTGTGTGTGTGTGAGAGAGAGAGAGAGAGAGATTGTGTCTGTTACAGTGACAAGAGTTTAACCCTTTAAGGCCTTTTTGGATATATATATTTTTTTATTACAAAATGTGCATACAACCCATATATTTTAAGTGTATTGTTTGCTTTAAATTAAATTAAGATTGTATGTTTGGTAATTGAACCTAAATGAATTTAAAATTAATGTGCTATATTTCAGATCAATAAAATCAATGTTTTCCTTAATTTTAATCAACACTAACTTTATTCTCATCTGAATTATAAATAACTTATTTCTGTATAAAATAAAAAATCCCGAATAATCCAGACCAACCAGAGTGCAATATTCCTACAACATCATCAGTGCTGAAGCAGAACTACCAGAGCCGTTCGGCAGATTTTCAGTCTTGTGTGCTTCGTTCGGCAGATTTTCAGTCTTGTGTGCTTATTTCATGTGTCCGTTAAATCCATGAGACCGTCGGTCGGGTGTCTCATTTTTCATTTTAGGTTTCAGAAGGTAGCTCATGCATACTTTATAATAAATAATAATAATAATAAATAGGAATAAATCCCAACTAGAGTGCACTTTTCCTACAACATCATCAGTGCTAAAGCAGAACTACCAGAGCCGTTCGGCAGATTTTCAGTCTTGTGTGCTTATTTCATGTGTCCGTTAAATCCATGAGACCGCCTGTAGGGTGTCTCATTTTTCATTTTAGGTTTCAGAAGGTAGCTCATGCATACTTTGTGGTTGATATGTGCCCTCGATGCGCACTTTTGCAGAGCCCACACTGATGCAAGCTCTACAGCACACTTCTTTTCGACAGTCAAAGCAGGGTTACGTTTTGCACGACGTGCACAATAACCCTAAAGGCACCGGGGTGGCGGTGCCACCGGCTTCTTTTATATATATATATATATATATATATATATATAAATATAGCTGCGAGCAGCGATGAAGGGCCAAAGTCGGCGGCACCGCCACCCCGGTGCCTTTAGGTAACTAAAGGCACCGGGGTTGCGGTGCCACCGGCTTGGGCCCGTAATCGCTGCTCGCAGCTATATTTATTATTATTTTACTACCTTTTGGGCACTTTTGGGGGCCTTAACGTGCTCAAAAACTCTTGAAACTTTGCACACGGGTCAGAACCCGCGGCCATCAGGGCCGGGCTGAAGCTGGTACCCGGGCGTGGCAGGGGGGCTCGACAGCGCCCCCTGGAACGGGGTTTGAACACTTGTCCATATATCAAACACGCTTGCATGTAATAATCTGAAACTCGGTACACTTATAGATCTCATCGGGCCAAACAACTTTCGTGCTCTAAGTTTTACGTCAGCCCAACAGGAAGTCGGTTATTATGGGTTGTTTGGAAACTCATTTTCTATATTTTTCTTACGACTATTCGGGCACTTTTGGGGCTCTTAACGTGCTCGAAAACTCTTGAAACTTTGCACACGGGTCACAACCCGCGGCCATCAGGGCCGGGCTGAAGATGGTACCCGGGCGTGGCAGGGGGGCTCGACAGCGTCCCCTGGAACGGGGTCCGAAAACTCGGTCCATAAATCAAACACACTTGCATGTAATAATATGAAACTCGGTACACATATAGATCTCATCGGTTCATATATACTTCATGCTCTTACTTTTTACCCCATCCCAACAGGAAGTCGGCTATTTAGGGTTGTTTGTTAAACGCATGCAATGGAATTTAAAGTACTTCTCCTAGAGAATTCAAAGAAATGCCACGAAACTCGGTCAGCATGAAGTCAAGACATTGAGGATGAAAAATTGCCAGGGGATTTTTGATATCTCGAACGGTTTGGCCGTGGCGAGGAAACGAATTTATGGCGAGAAACGTGAAACAGGAAGTGTGTTATAACTTCAGCATACATTAGCTGATCTTAATGAAACTTCACCAGTGTGTTCGCTGTAAGAGGCCGATCACATGGATGTGACTATTGTGAGTCAAAGTTATAGCGCCACCAACTGGCAGCAGGAAGTGTGTCACTTTCAAAATGCTTTGAAATCACCCTCTTATTTTAACCCGATTTGCTTCAAACTTCATCTGTATAATGTAAATACACGGCAGATGTAGACCTGTGAAAGGATTATTGATATATTAGATACTGTTGCCGTGGCAACGTATCAAACTTTAATATTCTTTGTTGATGCTTTTGAGACTCTTAACATACTTGAAATAACATGAAACTCGACAGACACATCACATTTATTAGCCAGTAGACATGTGCAAAGTTTCAGAAACGGGCGTGGTGCAGGGGCTCAGTAGCGCCACCTTTTGACAAAAGTGGGGGTGTTAGTTCTATAGTTTTACCTACAATCATAAAACTCGGTACGCATATTGTTCAGATCAAGCCGGACAACTTTCTAATTTACTGTCATTAGCTCAGACCAAGAGGGAGTCAGATATTTTAGTTTGAATGTGGATGTTTCTGAGAATTTTCTCTCCCTCTCTTTCCGTCTCTGTGTGTGAGGGATTTGTCTATTGATTTTAATGCATTTCAAGGTTTCAGGGGATTTTGGGACTCTTAACGTGCTCAAAAACTTTAGAAATTTTGCACACAGGTCAGAACCCACGGCCATCAGGGCCGGGCTGAAGCTGCTACCCGGGCGTGGCAGGGGGGCTCAACAGCGCCCCCTTGAACGGGGTCCGACAATTTGGTCCATATATTCAACACGCTTGCATGAATTAATATGAAACTCAGTACACATATAGATCTCATCGGGCCAAACATTTTACCCCTGGTCAAGTTTTACGCCAGCCCAACAGGAAGTCGGCTATTATGGGTTGTTTGGAAAACGCTTGCTGTGGAATTTGAAGTACTACTCCTAGGCAATTCATTCAATCATCGCCAAACTAGGCGTGCATGAAGTCAAGACATTGAGGATGCTAAATTGCTGACGGATTTTTGATATCTCGAACGGTTTGGCCGTGGCGAGGAAATGAATTTTCATGACTAAAAAAGGACATATAAAGTGTGTTATAACTTAGTTAGATTTACCTACAGTTACAAAACTCAGCTTGTATATTCTTCTCCTCAAGCCAAACAACTTTCTAATTTACAGTCAATAGCTCCAACCCTCAGAAAGTCAGATATTGTGGTTTGAATGTGGATTTCATGAAATGGTATCTCTCTCTGTCACTCTTTGACAGAGAGAGGGCCCCCTCCCATTCTATGTGTGTGTGTGTGTGTGGCTGTCTGTGTGGGGAAGGAGGGGGAGGGAGGGCTGGTGTCTGTGTTTATATGTGTGTGTGTGGCTGGCTGGCTGTTACAGTGACATGATATTAAGCCTTTCATTGCTGTGTGATTTTTCCTGCATTAAAGGATAAAGAAATCTCTAAGGCCTTGTCTTTTTGCATAACAATTTTGTATTTTTTTTAAATTACAAAATATGCACAGAACCAAGATCTTTTAAATGTATAGTTTGCTTTAAATAAAATTAAGATTGTATTGGTAATTGAAGCTGAATGAATTTAAAATGAATGTGCTATATTTCAGAACAATATATTTGTTTTCCTTAAAATTGTAAAACACTAACTTTATTCTCATCTGAATTATAAATAATTTATTCCTGTATAAAATAAAAACACATTTGAATTTTTCTTTTTTAATCAATGTAGATTGTGTAATTGAAAAATAAACAGATTAGGGCTCTGAGGACAATAAATGAAAATCAATGCGATGTGGTGAATGTCCAAAAGATGGCATCCACAGACTGTTTTAAATGGGGTTGGATAAATATTTTTTGCTTTTAGACAGTGTGTGCGTGTGATTTTAGTTTGGTGACAGTTGTAGGTTACAGTTTGACAAGAGTTTATAGTTTGAAAAAAGCACTTTGTTGTGTTTTATTGGACGGAGTATGTTTTTATGTGTAACAGTTCAATCGCACCCGCACCTCACACACACACACACACATATTGAAACCTGAGTGAAGTACAAAGCCCATAATAAAGAATAGTTTAGCATCCAAATACATCGCAAATGTTGAAACAGTTTGATTCTAATGAGAGAGTTACGTGAGCCAAACACCACTTACTTTCACTTTCGCTTTCAATTATTTCGGTTAATTCTTAATTATAGTTTTTTTGAATTCTTGTTCTGTTCTGAATATCATTAAATTTAAAGAATTGCTTGTGTAATATTTTGAGTGTATCATCAAAACAGAATAATTCTCTCGGTTTAGTGATTCCCTAGTTTTTTTTATTGTTTTCATTGTTCTCAGGTAAGGCAAGTGATATATATATATATATATATATATATATATATATATATATATATATATATATATATATATGTATATAAAAAAAAAAAAAAAAAAAAAATATATATATATATATATATATATATATATAAATTATATATATATATAAAAAATACATATATATATATATAAATTATATATATATATAAAAAATACATATATATATATATATGTATTTTTTATATATATATATAATTTATATATATATATATATATATATATATATATATATATATATATATATATATATATATATATATATATATATATATATATAAATATAGCTGCGAGCAGCGATGAAGGGCCAAAGCCGGGGGCACCGCCACCCCGGTGCCTTTAGGTAACTAAAGGAACCAGGGTTGCGGTGCCACCGGCTTGGGCCCGTAATCGCTGCTCGCAGCTATATTTAGGGCCCAAGCCTTGAAAAGGCGAAGGCCCTATTGTTTTCCTAAGGATTATTATTAGGGCCCAAGCCTTGAAAAGGCGAAGGCCCTATTGTTTTCCTAAGGATTATTATTTATTAGGGCCCAAGCCTTGAAAAGGCGAAGGCCCTATTGTTTTCCTTAGGATTATTATTTATTATTAGGGCCCAAGCCTTGAAAAGGCGAAGGCCCTATTGTTTTCCTAAGGATTATTATTTATTATTATTATTATTATTATTATTATTATTAGGGCCCAAGCCTTGAAAAGGCGAAGGCCCTATTGTTTTCCTTAGGATTATTATTTATTATTATTATTATTTTACTACCTTTTGGGCACTTTTGGGGGCCTTAACGTGCTCGAAAACTCTTGAAACTTTGCACACATCTCAGAACCCGCGGCCATCAGGGCCGGGCTGAAGCTGGTACCCGGGCGTGGCAGGGGGGCTCGACAGCGCCCCCTGGAACGGGGTTTGAACACTTGGTCCATAAATCAAACACGCTTGCATGTAATAATATGAAACTCAGTACACATATAGATCTCATCGGTTCATATATACTTCATGCTCTTACTTTTTACCCCAGCCCAACAGGAAGTCGGCTATTAAGGGTTGTTTGGAAAACACATGCAATGGAATGTGAAATACTCCTCCTAGAGAATTCAAACACACGGCACGAAACTCGGTCAGCATGAAGTCAAGACACTGAGGATGAAAAATTGCCAGGGGATTTTTGATATCTCGAACGGTTTGGCCGTGGCGAGTAAACGAAATTATGGCGAGAAACGTGAAACAGGAAGTGTGTTATAACTACTGCATACATTAACTAATCTTGATGAAACTTCAGCAGTGTGTTCGTTGTAAGAGCCCGATCACATGGATGTGACTATTGTGAGTCAAAGTTATAGCGCCACCAACTGGAAGCAGGAAGTGTGTCACTTTCAAAATGCTTTTAAATCACCCTCTTATTTTTACCCGATTTGCTTCAAACTTCATGTGCATAATGTAGACACACGCCAGATGTAGACCTGTGAAAGGATTATTGATATCTTAGATACTGTTGCCATGGCAATGCATCAAACATTAATATTCCTTTTTTTAAGCTTTTTCATGCTTTTTTATGCTTTCGGGCACTTTTGGGGTTCTTAACGTGCTCGAAAACTCTTGAAACTTTGCACACGGGACAAAACCCGCGGCCATCAGGGCCAGGCTGAAGCTGGTACCCGGGCGTGGCAGGGGGGCTCGACAGCGCCCCCTTGAACGGGTCAGACAATTTGGTCCATATATCCAACACGCTTTACCCTATTTGCTTCAAACTTGATGTGTATAATGTAGACACAAGCCAGATGTAGACCTGTGAAAGGATTGTTGATATCTTAGATGCTGTTGCCGTGACAACGCATCAAACTTTAATATTCTTTTTGGATACTTTTGAGATTCTTAGCGCACTTTTGGGGCCCTTAACGTGCTCAAAAACTCTTGAAACTTTGCACACGGGTCAGAAACCGCGGCCATCAGGGCCGGGCTGAAGCTGGTACCCGGGCGTGGCAGGGGGGCTCGACAGCGCCCCCTGGAATGGGGTCCGAAAACTTGGTCCATAAATCAAACAGGCTTTACCCGATTTGCTTCAAACTTGATGTGTATAATGTAGACACACGCCAGATTTAGACCTGTGAAAGGATTGTTGATATCTTAGATGCTGTTGCCGTGACAACGCATCAAACTTTAATATTCTTTTTGGATACTTTTGAGACTCTCAGCGCACTTTGGGGGCCCTTAACGTGCTCAAAAACTCTTGAAACTTTGCACACGGGTCAGAACCCGTGGCCATCAGGGCCGGGCTGAAGCTGGTACCCGGGCGTGGCAGGGGGGCTCGACAGTGCCCCCTGGAACGGGGTCCGAAAACTTGGTCCATAAATCAAACACGCTTGAATGTAATAATATGAAACTCGGTACACATATAGATCTCATCGATTCATATATCCTTTGTACTTTTACTTTTTACCCCAGCCCAACAGGAAGTCGGCTATTATGGTTTGTTTGGAAGCGTATGCCCCTGGAATTCGATATACTCCTCCTAGAGAATTCAACCAATCGCCACGAAACTCGGTCAGCATGAAGTCAAGACATTGAGGATGAAAAGTTGCCAGGGGATTTTTGATATCTCGAACGGTTTGGCTGTGGCGAGGAAACGAATTTATGGCGAATAAAGGAAACAGGAAGTGTGTTATAACTTCTGCATACATTAACTGATCTTGATGAAACTTCAGCAGTGTGTTCGCTGTAAGAGTCCGATCACATGGATGTGACTATTGTGAGTCAAAGTTATAGCGCCACCAACTGGCAGCAGGAAGTGTGTCACTTCCTAAAGGCTTTGAAATCACCCTCTTATTTTTACCCAATTTGCTTCAAACTTTATGTGTATAATGTAGACACACGGCAGATGTAGACCTGAGAAAGGATTATTGATATCTTAGATACTGTTGCCGTGGCAACGCATCAAACTTTATTATTCTTTGTTGATGCTTTTGAGACTCTTAACATACTTGAAATTGCATGAAACCCGACAGACACATCACATTTATTAGACAGTAGACATGTGCAGAGTTTCAGAAACGGGCATGGTGAGAGCAATTAGAGAATAATGTTTAAGTTTAAAAACAGCCAGAATGGTTGTTTAGTCAAAAAAAATTTTTTTCCAAATCATACATAGTGTTATACTGCCCTCTTGTGTTCAAAATCAGGTAAAAAGCGAAAGTAAAATAAGGACGTCTGCACAATTCATTAATAATGGTGCAGAGTAGAGTGAGCTTTTTCAATTAATTCCTATGGAAGTAGGAATGAACTAAACAACGTTCGCTCTGTTCTGCTCGTCCCTCACCGTGGGCGCGCAGAGTTATGAATGCCCGTGCAGCCGTGAGCATTTTAGTTTCATTTTAAAATTAGCGCCATTTCGGGGGACGTATTACTTTAATTTATTTAACAAAAACACAATGTTGTGTTTAATTGCGAGTGTACACAAATATAAGTAAACACTTTGACGTTTGAATGATGTCCTGTATGAAGAAAATGACGGAGTATGTTTCACTGTTCAATCGCGCTGAGCCACCCAGACCCCCACACACACACTGACACACACACACACACACACACACACACACACAAACACACACACACACACACAAACACACACACACACACACACACAATAATAAAACATTCAACCTAACATATACAAATTACACTGCTATGTTGAAATAGTCAGTAGTACAATTTGTATCATTCACAGTAAGCACCGCTCCACTGTGATTTTTCCAAGCACATTTTTGCACAAGTGAAGAGGATGATTTTTTCCGTCGATATTGGAACGTGAGTGAAGTACAAAGCCTGTAATAAAGAATAGTTTAGCATCCAAATACATCGCAAATGTTGCAACATTTAGATTCTAAAGAGAGATTTACGTGAGCCTAACACCACTTACTTTTACTTTTGTTTTAAATTATTTCGTTTTGGCTTTATTATAGTTATTTTTTTATTTGTGTTCTGTTCTGAATATCATTAAATTTAAAGGATTTGTTGTGGAATATTTTGAGTGTATAATCAAATAACACTAAACCGTCACTAGGTGTCGCCAGGCGACCGTCTTAATGAGCGGGTCATTGATTCATTCGTTCAAACGATTCGTTTGAACGACTGAGTCATTCATGAATGAGACAGATGTTTATGGATTGGTCATTGAATCTTTGAGTCAACCAATTTGTTCAAAATGCTGAATCATTCAGTAATGAGAAAACACGTTGCTGTGAGATGCAATGGTTCTGCTGTGATCTTTGTTTAACTATTTTCGCTGCTGAAACAGAAGAACAGTCAATATTGCATCTAAAATGTAAGTGACTTGACACGTGTGTGTGTGTGTGTGTGTGTGTGTGTGCGTGTGAGTGCGTGCGTGCGTGTGTGTGTGTGTGTGTGTGTGTGTGTGCAATCAATCCCAGGTAAGAGGCATGAATAATGAGAATTGGACTTCTAGGAGTGAGGTTAATATTCCGGAGATGGTTCCCTCGGATTGTGAAAAGGAGGCGGCGCGGGAGTGGCCAGGCATTGCGCTACTTCTGTTTCAAAGTTTAAAACAATGCTAATATCATTTTTTTGAACGATTTCATTACAAATGTTTATTTTATATATTTATAAAATATTATAAAATATAATAACTATGTTTTGTCCTATTAACAAAAGACAGGCAATGTACTATTAACAAATGTTAATAGTTTTTTAAAAGTTAAAATGATACTTTATGCATTTGTTTTGTGTCAGATGATTAACAATATAAATTAAACAAAGCTTAAAACAAACAAAATAATAAAACGAAAACAAAGCTTGAACATTTTATTTAATTGAAAAGCCTTTTTGAAATAAAATGTGTTTTTTTCCCTCTGAAATAGCAAAAGCATCGCACACTTAGCTGTACCTGCTCTAAATAAATAATAGTATTTAAATAAAAATACAAAATCGAAATAAATAAATTATATAAAACAAAATCAAATCAAAGAAAATAAATCTTATTAAAGTTATGCAGGCACACATTTAACAATAATTTTCAAGTGACAAATAAAATCAATCAAAATTCCTTACACATGGAGTTAATCCTGACGATTCCTGAGGCGCCTTTCCTCATGACACTCGCTTTTTTTTTCGAAGATATATTTTCTTTGGTTTGATTTTGTTTTTGTAATAATTTATTTTATTTAGTTCGATTTTGTATTTTTATTGAATTACTCTTTTTTATTTAGAGCAGGTACAGCTAGTGTGTGATGCTTTTGCTATTTCAGAGGAAAACAATAATTTTATTTAATAATTTTTGTTTCAGTCCACCATATAATTATGTTGTGTTTGATCTATGGAAAAAAGTTAGTTGTGAAATGGTTGAATATTAACAAAAGTTAATAGTTTTTTACAAGTTAGAATAATACGATATATATATATATATATAAACAAGCCGGTGGCACCGCCACCCCGGTGCCTTTACGGTTACTGTGCATGACGGGCAATATCGTAACTCCGCTTTGACCTTTGAGAAGATGTGTGCTATAGAGCTTGCATTGGTGTGGGCTCTGCAAAAGTGTGTGTGTGTGTGTGAGGCGTGATTGAACAATGTAGACATATATATATATATATATATATAAAGGCACCGGGGTGGCGGTGCCACCGGCTTGTTTATATATATATATATATATATATATATATATATATATATATATATATATATATATATATGAATATAGCTGCGAGCAGCGATGAAGGGCCAAAGCCGGCGGCACCGCCACTCCGGTGCCTTTAGGTAACTAAAGGCACCGGGGTTGCGGTGCCACCGGCTTGGGCCCGTAATCGCTGCTCGCAGCTATATTTATTATTATTTTACTACCTTTTGGGCACTTTTGGGGGCCTTAACGTGCTCGAAAACTCTTGAAACTTTGCACACATCTCAGAACCCGCGGCCATCAGGGCCGGGCTGAAGCTGGTACCCGGGCGTGGCAGGGGGGCTCGACAGCGCCCCCTGGAACGGGGTTTGAACACTTGGTCCATAAATCAAACACGCTTGCATGTAATAATATGAAACTCAGTACACATATAGATCTCATCGGTTCATATATACTTCATGCTCTTACTTTTTACCCCAGCCCAACAGGAAGTCGGCTATTAAGGGTTGTTTGGAAAACACATGCAATGGAATGTGAAATACTCCTCCTAGAGAATTCAAACACACGGCACGAAACTCGGTCAGCATGAAGTCAAGACACTGAGGATGAAAAATTGCCAGGGGATTTTTGATATCTCGAACGGTTTGGCCGTGGCGAGTAAACGAAATTATGGCGAGAAACGTGAAACAGGAAGTGTGTTATAACTACTGCATACATTAACTAATCTCGATGAAACTTCAGCAGTGTGTTCGTTGTAAGAGCCCGATCACATGGATGTGACTATTGTGAGTCAAAGTTATAGCGCCACCAACTGGAAGCAGGAAGTGTGTCACTTTCAAAATGCTTTTAAATCACCCTCTTATTTTTACCCGATTTGCTTCAAACTTCATGTGCATAATGTAGACACACGCCAGATGTAGACCTGTGAAAGGATTATTGATATCTTAGATACTGTTGCCATGGCAATGCATCAAACATTAATATTCCTTTTTTTAAGCTTTTTCATGCTTTTTTATGCTTTCGGGCACTTTTGGGGTTCTTAACGTGCTCAAAAACTCTTGAAACTTTGCACACGGGACAAAACCCGCGGCCATCAGGGCCAGGCTGAAGCTGGTACCCGGGCGTGGCAGGGGGGCTCGACAGCGCCCCCTTGAACGGGTCAGACAATTTGGTCCATATATCCAACACGCTTTACCCGATTTGCTTCAAACTTTATGTGTATAATGTAGACACACGCCAGATGTAGACCTGTGAAAGGATTATTGATATCTTAGATACTGTTGCCGTGACAACGCATCAAACTTTAATATTCTTTTTGGATGCTTTTGAGACTCTTAGCATGCCTGAAATTGCTTAAAATTGCATGAAACTTGACAGACAGATCACATTTATTAGCCAGTAGACATGTGCAAAGTTTCAGAAACGGGCGTGGTGCAGGGGCTCAGTAGCGCCACCTTTTGTGACAAAAGTGTGTGTGTGGGGGGGGTTAGTTTCATCTACAGTTACAAAACTTTTTCAACTTGATGAAAATACTTTAAAGATGCTAAATTGTGAACGGATATTGAATATCTCAAACGGTTTTGCTATGGCGAGGGATTATGTCAAAAAAAGAATCAGGAAATGTCTCATATCTTTCTAAAATGTAATTATACACCATTTATTTTTCTATAAAATTATACTAATATTAGAACTAAACCCATTGTCTTCCTTTTTTTCAATTTAAGATTTATGTTTAAGTTTAAAAACAGCCAGAATGGTTGTTTAGCCAAAAAAATAAAAAAAATTAAAATCATTCATAGTGCTTTACTGCCCTCTTGTGTTCAAAATCAGGTAGGCCAATTGATGCTACTATGGGAATATTTTCCCACCGTGACTCCGCTGGGGGCTTTAAAATCGCTAACTTGAAAGCGAAAGTAACGGACGTCTCCACAAGACGTGCAGCTGTGAGCATTTTCGTTTCATTTTAAAAGAAGCCCCATTTCGGGGGCGGATTTCTTGAATGTATTTTACAAAATCACAATGTTGTGTTTGATTGCGAGTATCCAAAAATTAGTAAACACTTTGCAGTTTGAATGATCTTCTTGAATAAAATGACGGAGTAGCCAATGTTTCCACTGTTCGATCGCGGACGTCCACACGGACATTGATAATGGTGGCGCGTGCAGAGCGCGTGCTTGAATTGTGAGTTCAATAGTCTATTATTTTTCACGGAAAACACAACAACAAAAGAGTATAATGATAGATTCGCTTAAATAGGCGCTTTTACATAAAATAGCCTATTCCGTCATCATCTTTTCAGTCAGCTCTTCACTCTCGTGATTAATGAAATTTGACTCCTGTTGCTGATATTTGCTGCAACTTTCGTTCAGCTCACAATTTAGTAAGCAAACACGCTTCAAATGTGTTTATTTTATTTTTGTGTATATATATGTGTGTATATATATATATATATATTATATATATATATATATATATATAGCTTATGTTTCAAATATGAGTTAATTAACAATCGTTGGAAAGAATGATACTTTTAAACATATCACTAAACCGTCATTAGGTGTCGCCAGGCGACCGTCTTAATGAGCGAGTCATTGATTCATTCGTTCAAACGATTCGTTCGAACGGCTGAGTCATTCATGAATGAGACAGATTATGGATTGGTCGTTGAATCTTTGAGTCAACCGATTTGTTCAAAATGCTGAATCATTCAGTAATGAGAACGCGTTGCTGTGAGATGCTCGATGGTTCTGCTGTGATCTTTGTCGAACTATTTTCGCTGCTGAAACAGAAAAAAAGTCAATATTGCATCTAAAATGTAAGTGATTTGACGTGTGTGTGTGTGTGTGTGTGATTGTGTCTGTTACAGTGATTGTTTAACCCTTGTTAAAGTTTAGGCTTTGTATTTTTGGATATATATCTTTTTATATATAAAAAAATTGCATACAACCCATATATTTTAAATGTATTGTTTGCTTTAAATTACATTGAGATTTGTATGTTTGGTAATTGAACCTGAATGAATTTTAAATGAATGTGCGATATTTCAGATCATATTTTTGTTTTCCTTCAAATTTGAACTAACACTAACTTTACTCTCATCTGAATGATAGATTATTTATTTATGTCTAAAATAAAAGCACATTTGATTTTTCTTTTTTAATCAATGTAGAATGTGTAACTGAAAAAATAAACAGATTAGGGCTCTGTTCGAGAACAAGAAATGAAAACCAATGCAATATGATGAATGTCCAAAAGATTTTTTTGCTTTTAAACTATGTGTGTCTGTGTGTGTGTGTGTGTGTGTGTGTGTGTGTGTGTGTGTGTGTGTGTGTGTAAGAGATTTTGGTTGGGTGACAGTTGTAGTTTACAGTTTGACAAAAGCACAATGTTGTGTTTTATTGCGATTGTACACAAATATAAGTAAACACTTTGTAGTTTGAATAATGTCCTGTATGAACAAAAGGACGGAGTATGTTTTTATGTCTACATTGTTCAATCACGCCTCACACACACACACACACACACAAAAACTATTTTTCTAATCAGATCAGGCAAATATTCTGTCTTGGCACACTTCATATAACTTTCAAACTTGTGTACTTATTTCATGTTTCCATTAAGTCCATGAGACCGTAGGGTGTCTCATTTTTCATTTTAGGTTTCAGAAGGTTGCTCACGCATACTTTGTGGTTGATATGTGCCCTCAATGCACACTTTTGCAGAGCCCACACTGATGCAAGCTCTACAGCACACATCTTCTCAAAGGTCAAAGCGGGGTTACGTTATTGCCCGTCACGCACAGTAACCCTTTAGGTAATTAAAGGCACCGGGGTTGCGGTGCCACCGGCTTGGGCCCGTAATCGCTGCTCGCAGCTATATTTATTATTATTAGGGCCCAAGCCTTGAAAAGGCGAAGGCCCTATTGTTTTCCTTAGGATTATTATTTATTATTAGGGCCCAAGCCTTGAAAAGGCGAAGGCCCTATTGTTTTCCTTAGGATTATTAGGGCCCAAGCCTTGAAAAGGCGAAGGCCCTATTGTTTTCCTAAGGATTATTATTTATTATTATTATTATTATTATTATTATTATTATTATTATTATTTTACTACCTTTTGGGCACTTTTGGGGGCCTTAACGTGCTCGAAAACTCTTGAAACTTTGCACACATCTCAGAACCCGCGGCCAGCAGGGCCGGGCTGAAGCTGGTACCCGGGCGTGGCAGGGGGGCTCGACAGCGCCCCCTGGAACGGGGTTTGAACACTTGGTCCATAAATCAAACACGCTTGCATGTAATAATATGAAACTCAGTACACATATAGATCTCATCGGTTCATATATACTTCATGCTCTTACTTTTTACCCCAGCCCAACAGGAAGTCGGCTATTAAGGGTTGTTTGGAAAACACATGCAATGGAATGTGAAATACTCCTCCTAGAGAATTCAAACACACGGCACGAAACTCGGTCAGCATGAAGTCAAGACACTGAGGATGAAAAATTGCCAGGGGATTTTTGATATCTCGAACGGTTTGGCCGTGGCGAGTAAACGAAATTATGGCGAGAAACGTGAAACAGGAAGTGTGTTATAACTACTGCATACATTAACTAATCTTGATGAAACTTCAGCAGTGTGTTCGTTGTAAGAGCCCGATCACATGGATGTGACTATTGTGAGTCAAAGTTATAGCGCCACCAACTGGAAGCAGGAAGTGTGTCACTTTCAAAATGCTTTTAAATCACCCTCTTATTTTTACCCGATTTGCTTCAAACTTCATGTGCATAATGTAGACACACGCCAGATGTAGACCTGTGAAAGGATTATTGATATCTTAGATACTGTTGCCATGGCAATGCATCAAACATTAATATTCCTTTTTTTAAGCTTTTTCATGCTTTTTTATGCTTTCGGGCACTTTTGGGGTTCTTAACGTGCTCGAAAACTCTTGAAACTTTGCACACGGGACAAAACCCGCGGCCATCAGGGCCAGGCTGAAGCTGGTACCCGGGCGTGGCAGGGGGGCTCGACAGCGCCCCCTTGAACGGGTCAGACAATTTGGTCCATATATCCAACACGCTTTACCCTATTTGCTTCAAACTTGATGTGTATAATGTAGACACAAGCCAGATGTAGACCTGTGAAAGGATTGTTGATATCTTAGATGCTGTTGCCGTGACAACGCATCAAACTTTAATATTCTTTTTGGATACTTTTGAGATTCTTAGCGCACTTTTGGGGCCCTTAACGTGCTCAAAAACTCTTGAAACTTTGCACACGGGTCAGAAACCGCGGCCATCAGGGCCGGGCTGAAGCTGGTACCCGGGCGTGGCAGGGGGGCTCGACAGCGCCCCCTGGAATGGGGTCCGAAAACTTGGTCCATAAATCAAACAGGCTTTACCCGATTTGCTTCAAACTTGATGTGTATAATGTAGACACACGCCAGATTTAGACTTGTGAAAGGATTGTTGATATCTTAGATGCTGTTGCCGTGACAACGCATCAAACTTTAATATTCTTTTTGGATACTTTTGAGACTCTCAGCGCACTTTGGGGGCCCTTAACGTGCTCAAAAACTCTTGAAACTTTGCACACGGGTCAGAACCCGTGGCCATCAGGGCCGGGCTGAAGCTGGTACCCGGGCGTGGCAGGGGGGCTCGACAGTGCCCCCTGGAACGGGGTCCGAAAACTTGGTCCATAAATCAAACACGCTTGAATGTAATAATATGAAACTCGGTACACATATAGATCTCATCGATTCATATATCCTTTGTACTTTTACTTTTTACCCCAGCCCAACAGGAAGTCGGCTATTATGGTTTGTTTGAAAGCGTATGCCCCTGGAATTCGATATACTCCTCCTAGAGAATTCAACCAATCGCAACGAAACTCGGTCAGCATGATGTCAAGACATTGAGGATGAAAAATTGCCAGGGGATTTCTGATATCTCGAACGGTTTGGCCGTGACGAGGAAACGAATTTATGGCGAATAATGGAAACAGGAAGTGTGTTATAACTTCTGCATACATTAACTGATCTTGATGAAACTTCAACAGTGTGTTCGCTGTAAGAGGCCGATCACATGGATGTGACTATTGTGAGTCAAAGTTATAGCGCCACCAACTGGCAGCAGGAAGTGTGTCACTTTCAAAATACTTTGAAATCACCCTCTTATTTTTACCCGATTTGCTTCAAACTTGATGTGTATAATGTAAATACACGGCAGATGTAGACCTGTGAAAGGATTATTGATATCTTAGATACTGTTGCCATGGCAACGCATCAAACTTTAATATTCTTTTTGGATGCTTTTGAGACTCTTAGCATGCCTGAAATTGCTTAAAATTGCATGAAACTTGACAGACAGATCACATTTATTAGCCAGTAGACATGTGCAAAGTTTCAGAAACGGGCGTAGTGCAGGGGCTCAGTAGCGCCACCTTTTGTGACAAAAGTGTGTGTGTGTGTGTGTGGGGGGGGGGTTAGTTTCATCTACAGTTACAAAACTTTTTCAACTTGATGAAAATACATTAAAGATGCTAAATTGTGAACGGATATTGAATATCTCAAACGTTTTTTCTATGGCGAGGGATTATGTCAAAAAAAGAATCAGGAAATGTCTCATATCTTTCTAAAATGTAATTATACACCATTTATTTTTCTATAAAATTATACTAATATTAGAACTAAACCCATTGTATTCCTTTTTTTCAATTTAAGATTTATGTTTAAGTTTAAAAACAGCCAGAATGGTTGTTTAGCCAAAAAAATAAAAAAATACAAATCATTCATAGTGCTTTACTGCCCTCTTGTGTTCAAAATCAGGTAGGCCAATTGATGCTACTATGGGAATATTTTCCCACCGTGACTCCGCTGGGGGCTTTAAAATCGCTAACTTGAAAGCGAAAGTAACGGACGTCTCCACAAGACGTGGAGCTGTAAGCATTTTCGTTTCATTTTAAAAGAAGCCCCATTTCGGGGGCGGATTTCTTGAATGTATTTTACAAAATCACAATGTTGTGTTTGATTGCGAGTATCCAAAAATAAGTAAACACTTTGCAGTTTGAATGATCTTCTTGAATAAAATGACGGAGTAGCCAATGTTTCCACTGTTCGATCGCGGACGTCCACACGGACATTGATAATGGTGGCGCGTGCAGAGCGCTCGAGGGAATTCCTATATGGAAGTAGGAATGAACTAAAAAACGTTCACTCTGTTCTGCTCGCTCATCGTCGTGGACGCGCAGCGTTATGAATGCCCGTGTGATGCAGCATAACACAGCAGAGAGAGACGCTCACTCTCGACTCGTGATTAATGAAATTCGAATGAATTTCTATGGAAGTAGAAATGAAAAAACGTTCGCTCTGTTTTGCTTGCTCGTCGCCATGGACGCGCACCATTATGAATGTCAGTGCAGCCGCATACTTTTTAGTGTCACTTTAAAATTAGCGCCATATCGGGGGCGATTGCTTCCGGTTTTCAGGGAAAACACAACAACAAAAGAGTAAATGACAGATTCGCTTAAATAGGCACTTTTACACAAAATATTCCGTCATCATTTTTTTCAGTCAGCTCTTCACTCTCGTGATTAATGAATTTTGACTCCTGTTGCTGATCTTTGCTGCAACTTTCGTTTTGCTCACAATTTAGTAAGCAAACACGTTCAAGTTATAATTGAAGTGACTAAATGATTTTATTATACACACACACATCAAATTGACGGTGGTATATTTAAATCTGCATATTGTAATGCAAGGCACCCCTAGTCTAGTCTTATTAAATGTATGCTTCATCTTTCATTTTCAATTTGTAAATTTGATCAATATATTCAATTATTTAGAATAATAAGACACTATATAGCTGTCCAGAGTGCGCCCCCCACTGAATCTCAAGATGGAAAGCACTGCGTTCGTACTTCGTACTTTTCGTGAACGTATGAGGAGATGACACCTTCGAACACGAATACAGGCTACTATAAACCAGTCCCCAGGCCGAATGTGCGCGAGCACCTGTTTTATCGTGATCATTTTGAACGCGCGTTTATCAAGTCTTATGCCACTCGGTACCAATTGAAGATACTCTGTTTACCGCTATGAAGGTATTTTGTCATATCTAATGTACTATTAATAATTCCACCAGAATGCAACCAAAGCAGTAATTGTAAATCATATTTTTTTTTTCATCCACATGCAGGCGCCCCTGCATGTGGATATTGTTTTTCTCTATATAAACATGAAACAATATAAACACGATAATCATATGCTGACTCGAGTGTGTGTACGTTCTGTACGATATCTGGCGCAACCGCTTTATTAGGCGTTTTTTTTCCCGTTCGCGCTGCTTGAGCATTCTTTTATTAATGCTTTTATTTTTTATATTTTTTGTTTACACATAGGCCTAATGTTTAATGTTTTCAACTAAAAGAAATGGTGACAAAAACGTAAAAAAAAAAAAAAACTTAAAAAATAACATCTTTTTCGTTAAATGTCATTTAAATAAACGAATATTTGATTTTTATGAGCCCGAATATTCGAATGCAATATTTTTGAAAAATGCCCATCCCTAATTAACATACAGACTTCCAGTGTTGGGAAGGATACTTTCAAAACATATTTCGTTGCAGAATACATGACTGGCAAAACCAGCAAAAGTAATGATTATGAATATGTAAAATATAGCAAGGAGATATTTTAATTGTTTATTAATAAATAAGTGTTTTCTTTGTCATTGTCGGCTAAGATGAAGTTGACGATGCTGACTCGCGATCTTCAGTAGCCTAGTGAACGCGCCAGAGAGAAATGCACATTTCATAAGGATTACATAAGCAGAGAGCAGTCTGTAGTCTGTTTTCTTTCGTTTTGAATTGTTCAGTTTAAAAGTAGACATGTGAGGCAAGTAGGCTACTTTATATGCTGAGTTTCGGTTCATTTATGAGACGAGCTCCAGTTCACGCGCCGGCGTGATTATCTCATTATTAATGTTTCGTGATTATCTCTATATTGTCTGCTATATTTACTTCTTATTGATTAAATACAGGCAATTGGTTGATGAAACATTGATTAAAATTAAGATACAATTAATACAAAACGAAATTCACTTCAAAGAAAGGTTTTGTGCTTTGTTTTGTGCTTTCTGTTTGATGTCTTTGTGAAAGTTTTAAAGCATCTTTTAGTGCCGCTTTCAGAGCGCTCACGTCCGTAACGGAGAACACGTCTGTAACATTGTTTTTCCTCATAAATGCGAACACGAAAAATAAAATAAAATGAATATTTTATGTTATGTGGAGACAGAGACAACCCTTCATCCGGTGGGTAGTATTAATTTTGGTTTGCGCAGTGTAATTCACAGAATTACTAAAACATATTTGCCACCTAAGTTAAAGATTGTTTTGTGTCACGCATGTTTATTTCGGCGTGTGTTTCATCCAAATTGCGATCGCATCGCGGGGGCCGGATTGAAGCGCTATGCGGGCCGGATCCGGCCCCGGCCCCCGGGCCGTATATTGCCCATGTATGTCCTATGACATTAAAAATGATTCTAAATTTAAATGATCTCATATATGTGGCTATTGTGATTCACGATCATAGTCCCTGTCCAAAATGGTACAGTTCATATCAATTTTCGGTCTTGTGTACTTATTTCATGTGTCCGTTAAATCCATGGGACCGTAGGGCGACAGTGAAAGCGGGGTTACGTTTTTGCACGTCGTGCACAGTAACCCTTAAGGCACCGGGGTGGCAGTGCCACCGGCTTGTTTATATATATATATATATATATATATATATATATATATATATATATATATATATATATATATATATAAATATAGCTGCGAGCAGCGATGAAGGGCCAAAGCCGGCGGAACCGCCACTCCGGCACCGGGGTTGCGGTGCCACCGGCTTGGGCCCGCAATCGCTGCTCGCAGCTATATTTTATTATTATTATTATTATTATTATTATTATTTTACTACCTTTTGGGCACTTTTGGGGGCCTTAACGTGCTCGAAAACTCTTGAAACTTTGCACACATCTCAGAACCCGCGGCCATCAGGGCCGGGCTGAAGCTGGTACCCGGGCGTGGCAGGGGGGCTCAACAGCGCCCCCTGGAACGGGGTTTGAACACTTGGTCCATAAATCAAACACGCTTGCATGTAATAATATGAAACTCAGTACACATATAGATCTCATCGGTTCATATATACTTCATGCTCTTACTTTTTACCCCAGCCCAACAGGAAGTCGGCTATTAAGGGTTGTTTGGAAAACACATGCAATGGAATGTGAAATACTCCTCCTAGAGAATTCAAACACACGGCACGAAACTCGGTCAGCATGAAGTCAAGACACTGAGGATGAAAAATTGCCAGGGGATTTTTGATATCTCGAACGGTTTGGCCGTGGCGAGTAAACGAAATTATGGCGAGAAACGTGAAACAGGAAGTGTGTTATAACTACTGCATACATTAACTAATCTTGATGAAACTTCAGCAGTGTGTTCGTTGTAAGAGCCCGATCACATGGATGTGACTATTGTGAGTCAAAGTTATAGCGCCACCAACTGGAAGCAGGAAGTGTGTCACTTTCAAAATGCTTTTAAATCACCCTCTTATTTTTACCCGATTTGCTTCAAACTTCATGTGCATAATGTAGACACACGCCAGATGTAGACCTGTGAAAGGATTATTGATATCTTAGATACTGTTGCCATGGCAATGCATCAAACATTAATATTCCTTTTTTTAAGCTTTTTCATGCTTTTTTATGCTTTCGGGCACTTTTGGGGTTCTTAACGTGCTCAAAAACTCTTGAAACTTTGCACACGGGTCAGAACCCGCGGCCATCAGGGCCGGGCTGAAGCTGGTACCCGGGCGTGGCAGGGGGGCTCGACAGCGCCCCCTGGAATGGGGTCCGAAAACTTGGTCCATAAATCAAACAGGCTTTACCCGATTTGCTTCAAACTTGATGTGTATAATGTAGACACACGCCAGATTTAGACCTGTGAAAGGATTGTTGATATCTTAGATGCTGTTGCCGTGACAACGCATCAAACTTTAATATTCTTTTTGGATACTTTTGAGACTCTCAGCGCACTTTGGGGGCCCTTAACGTGCTCAAAAACTCTTGAAACTTTGCACACGGGTCAGAACCCGTGGCCATCAGGGCCGGGCTGAAGCTGGTACCCGGGCGTGGCAGGGGGGCTCGACAGTGCCCCCTGGAACGGGGTCCGAAAACTTGGTCCATAAATCAAACACGCTTGAATGTAATAATATGAAACTCGGTACACATATAGATCTCATCGATTCATATATCCTTTGTACTTTTACTTTTTACCCCAGCCCAACAGGAAGTCGGCTATTATGGTTTGTTTGGAAGCGTATGCCCCTGGAATTCGATATACTCCTCCTAGAGAATTCAACCAATCGCCACGAAACTCGGTCAGCATGAAGTCAAGACATTGAGGATGAAAAGTTGCCAGGGGATTTCTGATATCTCGAACGGTTTGGCTGTGGCGAGGAAACGAATTTATGGCGAATAAAGGAAACAGGAAGTGTGTTATAACTTCTGCATACATTAACTGATCTTGATGAAACTTCAGCAGTGTGTTCGCTGTAAGAGTCCGATCACATGGATGTGACTATTGTGAGTCAAAGTTATAGCGCCACCAACTGGCAGCAGGAAGTGTGTCACTTCCTAAAGGCTTTGAAATCACCCTCTTATTTTTACCCAATTTGCTTCAAACTTTATGTGTATAATGTAGACACACGGCAGATGTAGACCTGAGAAAGGATTATTGATATCTTAGATACTGTTGCCGTGGCAACGCATCAAACTTTATTATTCTTTGTTGATGCTTTTGAGACTCTTAACATACTTGAAATTGCATGAAACCCGACAGACACATCAC